>OY757011.1:37384854-37910854 GCA_963580285.1 Lucinisca nassula
TTCCATCAATTACCATTGACCAGAAATGGCATTCAAAAGGGAAAAGACTTTTTGCAAATCACGTAGGGTTATTACTTTTTGCATCATGTATTTATAATTGGGCCTTCATAATTTAGCAAGACTGCAAAAATTACTCTCCAGATGGGAAATAGTGCAACTGGCATATATGAATTAAATACTGTAATTGATTATTAGAAAATCAGTATCTATTATAATTTTTCTGTTTACCGATCGATTCATCGATTACCTGATTAATTGTGCCAGCCCTACTTGAAATTCCCGGGCAACAAAAGGAACATCGCACTTACACCATGATGCAAGCCTGATAGGCCAATGTGTGACAGCAGTTTAAGTCAGGGTAAAAGTCCTACAAATTGGAATCAACGTCTCCAAAGTGACCTAAAATATGTGACCTAAAGTGACCTAAAATATGTGTTGATGGGGACGTGTAACCCCAATCAATCAATCAAACAATCAATCAATCAATCAATCAATCAATCATTAATTACATATGAGCCTTAGGCCTGCTTTCACATGAAAATCAACAGGAGCCGTGTCGTGAGAAAACCTGAAAATTGCATGTGCATACAACAAAGGCAAACATCAGCCTGCACATCCGCGCCTTTGTTGTTCGCTTGATGGCCTTCTGAGACAGTGCAGGCCAGTTTTTGTCCCCGAAGACCACGATATATATATGGCATTTCTTGAAGGTCTGCTTCATTGTCTTTCAGATGGTGAAGATGATGAAGAAGAAGAAAACAATGTGAAGATTATGAAGAAGAAAAGTAAACCAGGTACGTTACAATGTTTAGAATTTAATGGTGCAGATTCCTACTAATAACTTACCCACTTAGCCAATCTTGTTTGCGTCGTACAAATTACTTTGTCATATTTGTTCCCCAATGTTGGTTATCGGCTTATACAACAGTATTTCAACAGAAATTGACAGAACCCAACAATAGCAGCTACTGAATACCAATGGATTCTTAAGAGCCCCAAAATCAACTGGTGACAAGCCAAATGCAGAAACCCAGGGATTATTTTGGACAGCGCCATGGGACCATATGCTCATAAATTTTCATAATGGCCCATTGTTTCGGAAAGCAGGGGCCATTTTTACATGCCATGAGGTAGGGAGTAGCCATTCTGTACAGTTCTTGCAGCCTAATCGAATCGTAAGGCCAATCAAATCAAAAATATTTTCTAATTGGTGCTATTATATGAAGAAGGTAGTAAGGAGAAAATAATGAGTCATACGGGTTTACAGTTTGACCAAAAAGCCTTTTTCTCCTACAACTTAACGATCGATATTGATGACGTCACGGCTGTATAGCTCGTGGTTTGCAACACGGGTTCACAACGCACTGGGTTTTTCCAATAATCTGTTGAGTGACATCTTCCATGTTTTGAGTTATTCGCCAGTTATACGGTAATTTTCGTCAAAACAAATTGTTAATCAGTGAGTCCATTCTTTTTAGCTCACATGAGCTGAACGCTTATGTGAGGTATTAGTATAGGCCATGATCCAGCATCCGTCCGTCCATCCGTCCGCCCACAATTTCAACGAAGTATATCTCTGGAACCAGTGGGCCGATCTTGATCAAATTTCTTGCCACCATTATCAGGTAGGGAGGAAAGGCTGCATAAAGTTTTCAGGCAGATCAGAACTCTGGTTGCCATGGCAACATACAGCTTTCATAGGGGTAAGTGCAAATTAGGGATCATTTTCTTGTCTCCAACACAAAAACACTTATAACTTGGAAAGTATTTAAGACATGCTGTTTTGCATGATTTCATTTAAAAGATGGTACAAAAATGATACTGTGTTCCAAATTTAAGGTCAATCGGAAAAAAACACTCAAAAGTTATTCACCGGAGAAAATTGGAAAAAGGCCTAAAATGCACTTTTAAACCATATTTTATTTTTTTTATAATTCAATTCAAGTGTTTTTTCAAGTGTTTTTCAGCATCAAGTAGCCATCTGTACCCATTTACTAAGCCAAAACCAACAAACACTTTGAAAAATGGCCGACTTTTAGCATTTTGTCACTTTTTTGGTAAAAAAAAAAAAAGACAAATGTCTCCAAAATCTTAAATTTTAGGTAATTTGCCCTATATCATGTATATGCATGCAGCCTCTTACTCAGTTCAATGCTATATTGATAAAAATGTGTAGGAAAATACTTCAAAAGTCTTCTTTTCTGAAATCGCTTGGCCCAGAGCTTCAATATTTGGTATGTAGCAAGGTCTAGTGGCCCCCTATATAAATTATGCCAATCATGGCCCTGGGGTCAAAATTGGCCACGCCCCCAAGGGGTCATAGTCTCCTATAGGCTTATAATGGGAAAATACTTCAAAAATCTTCTTCTCTGAAACCACTTGGCCCAGAGATTTCATATTTGGTATGTAGCAATGTATAGTGGTCCACTATATAAATTGTGCCAATCATGCCCCTTGGGTCAAAATTGGCCACGCCCCTAATAGGCTTATAATAGGAAAATACTTCATAAGTCTTCTCCTCTGAAACCACAAGGTCTATCGGCCCCCTATTTAAATTGTGCCAATCATGGCCCTGGGGTCAAAATTGGCCACGCCCTGAGGAGTCATGAACTGCCATAGGCTTATAGGAAACACTTCAAAAAATCTTCTTCTCTGAAACCACTTGGCCCTGAGCTTTCATATTTGGTATATAGCAAGGTCTAGTGGTCCCCTATATAAATTGTGCCAATCATGCCCCTGGGGTCAAAATTGGCCATGCTGGGGAATGGGGTCCCATATGCTGATAAGAGAAAAACCTTTAAAATCTTCTTCTCTGAAACCACTTGACCCAGAGCTTTCATATTTGGTATTTGTAGCAAGGTCTAGTGGCCTCCTATATAAATTATGTTAATCATGCCACTGGGGTCAAAAATAAATCCACAATATCGACAGTCAGCCAGCCGAGTCAGCAACTCTTTCCCAAACAGGTGGTGACTCAGAGCTACATACCTAACCTAAAATTCGGGAAACACACTTAACGTGACAAAAAGCAACAAAAACCCACGACATAACAAACATTAAAACAAAAAGGAGCCCCAGAAAAAGCACCAACTTTATGGTATACCAACCCTCACCCTCCCTTTTACTGCGGCTCAAACATGTATTTTTATTGGTTCGCATGAAGGCTTCCTAACTCATCAATGAATCAACCCTGGTAACAAATCACAATAAAGCCAGGATGACCCAAGTATGAGGACTCGACAGTAACTCACAGCCTCGTTCTGGCTTCACATTGCCAGACTTCTTGAAATATTCAAATTGTCATAACTTCTAAACCACTCAATCGATTTTCATTAAGTTTGTCCCAAAATGCTCGTCTTCACAATTCCAATTTTTTTAGATGAACTTCAATTTTTGTGGGTGTTTCCCTTTAAGTGAAGAGGGTGGGGCATACCTCCGGGGAACCCTGGGGCGCCAAAGACCCATGAAACTAAATCTGTTTTACCATTAGGATAAAGAATATATATGGTTTATGGGTGGGGATCTGAACGGTTTCAGAGATATTTTACAGTTTATGAAGTAAAGGGAGTTGGGCATGCCTCGGGGGGACCCCTGGGGCATCCGACACACATCACTAAATGCGTCTTATCATAAGGAACAAGAATATATATGGTTTATGGGTGGGGATCTCAACTGTTTCCGAGATATTGAGCATTTTATGCAATGATGGGGGTTGGGCATGCCCCCCCCCTCCCCCTGGACCCTGGGGGGTCCACAGGTCCATGTAAGTGAATGTGCTTCATCATATGGAACAAGAATATATTATATGGTTTATAGATGGGCATCTTAAATATTTCCGAGATATTAAGCATTTAATGCAAAAAAGGGGGTGGGGCATCCCCCCACCCCCGGCCCCAGGGGATCCACGGTATCCCAGAGTCCAAAGGTCTATGTCACTGAATGCGCCTTATCATAAGGAACAAGAATATATAGGGTTTATGGCCGGGGATCTTAACCGTTTCCATGATATGCATTTTGTGAAACAAAGGGGGTGGGGCATGCCCCCTGGGTCCCAAAATCATGTCACTAAATGCCCCTCATCATAAGGAACAAGAATATACACCACAACCTCTTTACAACACTGTTTTCTGGGTCCAAAGTGTGGACCCTGTTAGTTAAACAACCGTGTTATATCCAAACAAAAATGTATAGATTATATAGAAAAATGACCATTTATTGTCATTTTTCTATATTATCTATACATTTTTGGGATCCATCTTTGAACCGTGTTATATCCAAATCCGTGTTATAATGAAGCGTGTTATAAAGAGGTTGTTGTGTATGTGGTTTAGTGGTGTTATTTTGAACGGTTTGCAAAATATTCAACATTTTGACTTTTTCCCATACAAATGCCCATGTTACCAAATTTGACCTTGGCATAAAATAGGTCAAGGTCATCCCAAGGTCATAATTTATGTAAACTATGATGGACCCATGTCCCACATGCTACATACCAAGTCTCGTGCAAATCGGCCCAGCGGTTCCAAAGAAGATTTTTGAGCATTGAGCATTTTTCTGAGCATTTGGTCATGTGACCTGGATAAAAAATGTAAACTTTGTTCCCCAGGGATACTCCACATGAAATTTGAATTCAATCGGCCCAGTGGTTGCGGAGGAGAAGATGTTTGAAAATGTGAACAACAGACGTCAGACAACAGACAAAATCCTTGCCAGGTGATAAACTCACCAATGAGCCTTCGGCTCAGGTGAGCTAACCAGAGGACCATTGGTCCTGAATCGCTCACCTGACTTCTGATGAAGTCTTCAAAAACTTTAATATGTGACCTTGGGTCAAGAGGGACCGAAGGTCTGTGTAACTGAAAGCCTTTTTGTCATAAGGAACAAGAATATATATGGTTTAGGGGAGGGTATCTCAACAGTTTCTGAGATATAAAGCATATCATGAAGTGAAGGGGGTGGGGCATCCCCACCCACCCAGAGACCCCTGGGCCCAAAGGTCCATGCCACTGAATGCACCTTATCATAAGAAACAAGAAAATTATATGGTTTATGTACCGTTTCCGAGATATAAAGCATCTTATGCAATAAAGGGTGTAAGGTGTTTCCCCCTCCCCCCCCCCCCCCCCCACCACCACCCAGGAATGCCAAGGTCCAAGTCACTGAATGCACCTTATCATTAGGAACAGGAATAGTTATGGTTTATGGGCGGGGATCTTAACAGTTTCTAAGATATTAAGAATTTTGTGCAAAAAAAGGGGGTGGGGTATGCCCTCCTGGAACCCCCGGGGTCCCAAGTTCCATGTCACTAAATGCGTCTCATCATAATGAACAAGAATATATATGGTTTAGTGGTGTTATTTTGAACGGTTTGCAAGATATTCAACATTTTGACTTTTTCCCATACAAATGCCCATGTTACCAAATTTGACCTTGGCATAAAATAGGTCAAGGTCATCCTAGGGTCATAATTTATATAAACTATGATGGGCCCATGTCCCACATGCTACATACCAAGTCTCATGCAAATCAGCACAGTGGTTCCGAAGGAGAAGATTTTTGAGCATTGAGCATTTTTCTGAGCATCTGAAACTTATTAAGACCCTTAGATGGATTTAGTTCATAGTTAGCACAATGGTATATGTAGGTCCAAAGATTTATTTTGTCCTACCCTTACTACTGTCCCTGACCTAAAGGTCAATTTCACAGACTTCAAATGTTTCATGCCAAACTTGTATGTCCAAGTTTTCAGAAGCTTATATTATCAAGACCTTGTGATGGATTTAGTTTATATTTCGCATGATGGTATATGAAGGTCCAAAGATTTATTCTTCCCTTCCCGAGCACTGTCCTTGACCTCATGTTAGAATTA
Source organism: Lucinisca nassula (assembly GCA_963580285.1). NCBI lineage: Eukaryota > Metazoa > Mollusca > Bivalvia > Lucinida > Lucinidae > Lucinisca > Lucinisca nassula. The sequence continues at coordinate 37,390,724 of OY757011.1, forward strand.
TTTTTTTTTTTTTTTATCTTTGTGCACGCTTATTCTAAAATCAATTGATTTTAATTAGGGCCCCGCACTGAAAGTGTGGGTGCCCTATAGTAATCACTCTGTCCGTCCGTCTGTCTGTCTGTCTGTCTGTCCGTCCACAAATTTTTTTATCCTCCATAACTTTCTTATTCCTTGGCCCCCGCCCATAGGGGCTTGAAGAAATATATAGGCTGCATGATGCTTCCACGCAGAGCTGAATCCGGCCCACACACTAGTACTGGTAAACCACTTAGAGGATCTAAGCCTGTCCAGGAACCACGGTGCGAGGCGGACCGTCCATGCTAATAAACCCTATTGGTTTCATGGGCGACAGGGCTTGAGATGTCATTTCATCTCAATGCCGGGTAAAAGTCCAACAAAATTGGAAGCAACGTCTCCAAAATGACCTTTACAGTGTTGACGGGGACGTTAAACCTCAAATCAACCAACCAACCAACTTTCTTATTCCACTGAAAGTGTGGGTGCCCTATAGTAATCACTCTGTCCGTCCGTCTGTCTGTCTGTCTGTCCGTCCACAAATTTTTTTATCCTCCATAACTTTCTTATTCCTGGATGGATTTAAATATTACTTGGCAGAAATGTTAACCATAATGTGATGGAGTGTTGCACGCAAGACTCAGGTCCGTACCTCAAAGGTCAAGGTCATACTTAGAGGTTAAAGGTCAAAAAAGGGTCTTTCCTGTGTCCAATTAATAACTTTGTTATTATTCCTGGATGGATTTAAATATTACTTGGCAGAAATGTTAACCATAATGTGACGAAGTGTCACACGCAAGACCCACAGCCGTACCTCAAAGGTCAAGGTCATACTTAGAGATAAAAGGTAAAAAAAGCGTCTTTTTTATTGTGTCCAATCTATAACTTTCTTATACCTGGATGGATTTTAATATTACTTAGCAGAAATATTAACCATAATGTGACAGTGTGCCGTATAGTAATGCCCTGTCTGTCCGTCCGTCCGTCTGTCCATCTGCCCGTCTATCCATCAACATTTTTCATGTTTACAAACTGAAGCTGAAGTTATTGACAGTTGCCATATAGTAATACCCTTTTGTTTTTAATTCATAACTTACAAACAGTCAAATGCATCAACTTCAAACTTAAGATATATGGTCACAATATCATTACACAATTACATGGCAACCGACGTAACTCTAGCTACAATACTCTAAGAGTAATAGCCCTTTGAAAAAAAATCCAACTCCTCTGATGGCACTGCCGGGGCCCTAATCAGTTTCACTGACAGTTCTAGTTTAATGTGGAGAAAAGTGGACATGTATGTGCATTATGACTACTGCAGCTGTCAGAATGTCAGGGTTATCGTTCTTCCAACTTTTACAAACATTTTGTAAAAATAATTAATTGATACCTCAATAGCATTGATTGCTGGCATGGCATGAATTCCAAGAAAAATGGGTGGGGATAGTGATCAATAATAAGGACAGAGTTTTTGTGTTTTTTTTTTTTTTTTTTTTGTTTTTTTTCACTTTTGTTTCTTAAGGTTTATAACTCAATGCAAACATCATAGCAACCAAACTAAAAATCCGATTTTAATAAGTTATGTAAACTTTTGTTCCCCCACCCCAAGGATACTCCACATGAAACTTGACTTCAATCGGCCAAGTGGTTCCGGAGAAGATGCTTGAAAATGTGAACAACAACAACAGACAAATCCTGACCACCCTATAAGCTCACCATTGAGCCTAAAGGCTCAGGTGAGCTAACAAGGTATCCTGGGAGTAAAAGTTGTAACAAGGTATCCTTCCACTGCATCTTTGATAAACTCATGTCTGCTCTGCATGATGAAATCTGTTCAAGGTACTAGCATACAACTTCACACAAAATTAATGCCAAACGCATGACCTGACATGTTCATGATTTTTTCAGTAATGTAGAGCATCATCACACCTTGTGCTCGCTGCTGTCAGGTGTGCGGTATAGGCTCATTGAGCCTCTTGTAGTTTGAATTTTTTAACAGGATTTTTACCAACTAACATTTAACTATCGGTTGGGAGTTGACAGGTTGTAAATAACTTCAAAATTGACATTTATTGACAACCATTTACCGTTACGTTAACGTCAAACTGAATAGAAGTTTTTCAAAATCTTTAAAGCTGAATTGTGTACCGTGAAATGGCTATTACAAGGAGACAAAACTAAAATGTGTGGTTTTTCACTATTGAGCTAAAACTTTGTGCAGAACTTTTGCCACCGAGTATACGTTTATTTATATCAGAATTCCCTTAAATTTGTCACATAATTCTAATTTGATTGTTATAAAAGTGGGACTATACTGGATTTGCCATGTCTGTCTGTGATTCCGTGACTCTGTGATTCCGTGACTTAATAATAATAATGCATTTTGCTGAATAACTTTTACGTTTGTGGTCCTACTTAAATAAAACTTATCCCTACGATAAAGTAGGTGTAGTAGCAAAATAGGTAGGTATCAAGGGCCCATAACTCGTGGAATAATGTCCCTTTGTATATACATGTATTCAATTTTATGATTTTTTTACCATTAAAGAAAAAATTTTGCAGTTTTCTCGGAAACAATGAATGCTAGAAACATTAAACATTGTACAAACATGGTTGGCTATACTGTGCTTATCAAAACAAGGGCTCATAACTCATGGAGTTATCTCGCCTGATAGGTTTTTTCAACTTAATGAAATTTTTTTGTCACAGTTTTAACGGAATCTATGAAGGCTAGGAAGCTGAAACTTTGTATAAACCAGTCTGCGTGGATGTATCGTGCTTACCGAAACAAGGGCCAAGGGCCCACAACTCTTGGAGTTATCTCCCTGATAGTTTTTTCAACTTAATGGATATGTTTTGTCACAGTTTTCTCGGGACCTATAAATGCAAGAAAGCTGAAACTTTGTATAAACGTGGACAATGGGTGAATGTATCGTGCTTACCAAAATAAGGGCCAAGTGCCCATAACTCATGAAGTTATGTCCCCTGATATATTTTTTCAACTTAATGAAAAATTTTCGTCACATTTTACTGGGGACACATGAAGGCTAGAAAGCTGAAACTTTGTATTAACTTATACGTCTGAAGATGTGCATGTGGTCTTTTCATTATCCAAAAAAATGTTTTTCACTTTTTTCGTCTTTTTTAACTTTGTCATTTTTTAAGGTCTAATACTTTACATGTGTATAGGGAGGGAGTGCCTTGTGGGCGCAACTCCTAATACAGTTTTAGGCATATCCTTTTGAATCTTTACACACATTTTTATATAGGTCTGAAGATAATTTTAGCTTGAATGTGTGTTTCTTTTCTGATAACGCTATAGCGGGGCAATATGCAGATCCCCTGACAGCTCTAGTTGTGTATGTCTCATGCCTTTGTTGTCTTGTCTACAGCTAAGAAAAGAAGTGTGGAAGCATGGAGCCAAAAAGAGAGAGAGGCAGTACAGAGAACGTTACAATCTTTTCTGAAAATGATGAAGACCCCAGCAAAGGAAGACATCATCAAAGCCCAGCAGACAGAGCCAATTCTAAAGAACAGACCCTGGAAGAAAATCAAATGGTTTATCAGTTATAGAAACAGAAAAAAGCAAATGGAACTGAAAAAAAAAGGAACAAAATTGTGATGTGACTGAATTTCTGCAGAGAACTCAATTTCGTGTAGCCAACTTTTGAAACATTAACCTTATTATTTATCACATGACCATCGTGTTATTCAGTGGAGTAATCCATGTCATATTTTTCATATGACACACGTGTTATAACACCTGCATGGCTTCCCATTGGTTCAGCTATTGAGCCATGAGATCAAATCCCGCCAAATGTTCGACTGTAATCCAGAAGTTGTATGTAATTTTGACGTTTTGGCTGGGAGAAAACAACGTTACACGGTCTAACTTCAAGGAAATGTAAAGGTGACGTCAAAAACGGTGCGAAAGTACACATTAATTTGTTGCAGTTTAGATTACGATCTTGTTCCATTGCGTCTGTAGGCGCGCTGGGCTAGAATTGTCGTCGTAGAGGTCATGTGATAAACAGAATCTTACACTCGTGGTCATTTAATATGGAATTTATGAAACGAGTTGGTTAATTTTGGTATTTTGCGAGCCTTCCGAGTTGGTTAATTTAGGTATTTTGCTCGCCGAAGGCTAGCAAAATACCAAAATTAACCAACTCGTTTCATAAATTCCATATTAAATGACCACTAGTGTAAGATCCTCTATATACAAAATGTGGCATTTGTTGTCCTCCGCAATGGTTGTTTTTGTCTCGCCTGAAAGGCTGAGATCTACCAGTCACATTTTTGTCCGGACACTTTTTTACGTTCGAAGGCCCATAACTCCAGCACATGATTTCTTATGGTCATCTGATTTATACTGTAGCATCACATCTAGGTCTACTACGTATGTTCCGAAAATTACGAAAATCGGACCGTTGGTCACGGAGTTATGGCCGTTTGAAAATTAAATTTTATGGCGTCCGCGTCCCCAAAATGTTAGTTTTTGGTAAACCTTGTTTTGAACGCCTATAATTCCAAAACCGTTAAAGATAGAGGGTTGAAATTTGGCATGGCTCTTCCCTAGACCAAAGACTTTATGTCCATGCTATCTGGGCCCCTGGGTCTAGCCCCGGGGTGGGGCTAGGGGTCAAAAACTAGAACCTGGTTGTTCCAATGTTAAAGTTTTTGGTTAACCTTTTTGTATGCTCATACTTTTCAAGCTGTTAGGGATTAAGTGTTAAAACTTGACATGGCCCATCCCAAGACCAAAGACTTTATGTCCATGCTATCTGGGCCCCTGGGTCTAGCCCCGGGATGGGGGTAGGGGTCAAAAGCTAGAACCCAGTCATTCCAATGTTAAAGTTTTTGGTTAACCTTTTTTGTATGCTCATATTTTTCAAGCTGTTAGGGATTAAGGGTTGAAACTTGACATGGCCCATCCCTAGACCAAAGACTTTCTGTCCATACTATCTGGGCCCCAGGGTCTTTCCCCTGGGGTGGGGCTAGGGGTCAAATTTAGAACCATGTCATTCTAATGTTAAAGTTTTTGGTTAAAGGTTTTTGTATGCTCATATTTTCCAAGCTCCATGTATTAGGGATTAAGGCTTGACATGGCCCATCCCTAGACCAAAGCCTTCATGCCCGTACTACCTGGGCCTCTGCATCTTGCCCCAGGGTGGGGCTAGGGGTCATAATCTAGAACTGTCTCATCCTAATGTTAACTTGTTTGTATTTGACCTTATTTTCATAGATTTGGAAGATGGATTGATCAGATTTGATATTACACTACCCCAGACCAAAGACTGCATGTCCATGTTGCCCAGGCTCTAGGGTCATACAATGGGGGTGGGGCCGAAGGTCAAAATCTAGAACCATGTCATCCTATTGTTAAATTTTTTGGTTAAAGTTTTTTGTAAGCTAATATTTTCCAAGCTGTAAGGGATTAAGGGTTGAAACTTGACAGGGCTAGACTAAAGACTTCATGCCCATACTACTGGGTCTCTGCATCTTGCCCCAGTGTGGGGCTAGGGGTCATAATCTAGAATCAAGGGTCAAAAACTAGAATAATGTAATGCATGTATTTCATCTTAGTTTTGAACCATAGTTTCTATTAGATAAATATATATCAGTTCTTGGATAATGCTTTTATGCAACACCATGGTTGACCTCATAATACTTTGTAGATCACAGTGACCAATATTTCATGGTCCAGTGATTTTGCTTAATATCTTGAGTACTATTTGAAGGATTTTCATCATTCTTGGGAGGATTGATTGGTATGACATGGCGTATGACCTCATAGTATGTGAAGGTCACTGTGACCTACATTTCATGGTCCAGTGATTTTACTCATAATTTTCAATACTATTTGATGGATTTTCATCATTCTTGGGATGATTGTTCAGTATGACATGGCCTATGACCTCGTGGTAGGTGAAGGTCACTGTGACCTACATTTCATGGTCCAGTGATCTTGGTTAATATCTTGAACACTATTTGAAAGAATTTCATCATTCTTGGGAGGATTGTTCAGTATGACATTGGGTATGACATCATACTATGTGAAGGTCACTGTGACCTACATTTCATGGTCCAGTGATTTTGATCAATATCTTCAATACTATTTGATGGATTTTCATCATTCTTGGAATAATTGTTCAGTATGACATGGCCTATGACCTCATAGTAGGTGAAGGTCAGTGAGATCTATATTTCATGGTCCAGTGATTTTGCTTAATATCGTGAACACTATTTGAAGGATTTATCATCATTCTTGGTAGGATTGTTCCGTATGACATGGGGTATGACCTCATACTATGTGAAGATCACCATGACCTACATTTCATGGTCCAGTGATTTTGTTCAATATTTTCAATACTATTTGATGGATCTTCATTATTCTTGGGATGATTGTTCAGTATGACATGGCCTATGACCTAGTAGTAGGTGAATGTCACTGTGACATGTATTTCAGGGTCTAGTGATTTTGCTTAATATCTTGAACACTATTTGAATGATTTTCATCATTCTTGGAATAATTGTTCAGTATGACATGGGATATGACCTCATACTATGTGAATGTCACTGTGACCTACATTTCATGGTCCAGTGATTTTGATCACTATCTTCTATGCTATTTGATGGATCTTCATTATTCTTGGGATGATTGTTCAGTATGACATTGCCTGTGACCTAGTAGTAGGTGAAGGTCACTGTGACTTATATTTCATGTTCCAGTGATTTTGCTTAATATCTTGAACACTATTTGATGGATTTTCATCATTCTTGGAATAATTGTTCAGTATGACATGGCCTATGACCTCATAGTAGGTGAAGGTCAGTGAAATCTATATTTCATGGTCGAGTGATTTTGCTCAATATCTCCAACACCATTGGACAGATTTTCATCAGTTTTGGGATAATTGTTTGGTATGACATGCTATCATATATTGTGGCTGTGGCGCTCTTGAAATGGCCCGCTTTCAGGCGAGACCTAGCGTTCCGCGGATTTTCTTGTTAAATAGGAGACCAGATAAGAGGAGTGAAATGGTGTTAAATATACCCCCCCCCCACCCGCATGCAAAGTATGCCAAGGGTTTTTATAGTTTTCGTCTGTTCCATTGGTCTCTCTGTGTCTGTCCATCCATCAGTGATTCCGTCTATCATCACCTGTTTTTACCAAGTTTTTATAACCCAAGTTTTGCTTTGAAGTTTTTAACACCTCATTATTTCATTGCCTTACCTCTAATTTCATTCATCTTTGGTATGATGTTAGATTTAGGACTAAAGTTTATTTGCCACCATCCCAAAACATTTTTAATGCCCCCGCCTGCCTTGGCAGGAGTGGGGCATATAGCAATTCGCAGCAGTGTTACGTCCGTACATGCGTATTCGAGTTGTCAAAAGAAGGCGGCTCCCGGCTTCAAAACCAGTCTACTTCCATGACTGGAGCCGCCAATTTTTTCTCAAAATGACTAGAATTCCTTTTGTTTTATATACAAAAAAGCTAAAAAAAACAACTAAAATGGAGCCACCTACTTTTCAAACTGATAACTGCGTGAAATGTGTTTCATGAAGTTTCTATTACCTTATGTCCTGGGTATGACGTTAAACTGCATCCAGGGTAGATGGGGCTCTCAGCCTTGGTCGGCAATCCATCTAGGAGAAGGCAACTCTAAACAAAATCCGAGGTAGATGGGACTCTAAAGCCTTGGTTGGCAACCTGTCTAGGAGAAGGCAACTCTAAACAAATCCAGGGTAGATGGGACTCTAAAGCCTTGGTTGGCAACCTGTCTAGGAGAAGGCAACTCTAAACAAATCCGGGGTAGATGGGACTCTAAAGCTTTGGTTGGCAACCTGTCTAGGAGAAGGCAACTCTAAACAAATCCAGGGTAGATTGGACTCTAAAGCCTTGGTTGGCAACCTGTCTAGGAGAAGGCAACTGTAAACAAATCCAGGGTAGATGGGACTCTAAAGCCTTGGTTGGCAACCTGTCTAGGAGAAGGCAACTCTAAACAAATCCAGGGTAGATGGGCTCTTAAGCATTGTTCAGCTAGTAGGGCGGCAGTAGGTGGCGGGCGGAAAGATGGTCGCTTAGTACTGGTTAACCGCTTAGGAGCTCCAAGCCTGCCCAGGAAAAGTGTGGATAGGGGCTCCAACCGTCTCCAACGTGTGGAAGCATGGAGCCAAAAAGAGAGAGGTCAATCTTTCCTGAAAACGATGATAATGGAAGACATCATCAAAGCCCAGCAGACAGAGCCACTTCTAAATAAAAAAAAACCTCGAAGACAATCAAATGGTTAATATCAGTTATAGAAACAGAAAAAAGCAAATGGAACTGAAAAGAAAAGGAACAAAATTGTAATGTGGCTGAATTTCTGCAGAGAACTCAATTTCTTGTAGCCAACTTTTGAAACATTAACCTTATTATATACAAAATGTGGTATTAGTTGTCCCCAGTAATGGCTGTTTTTGAATGATTCTGAAAAGTTTATTATTTCATGGCGTGGCGGAGGGTAATAATATAAGCGATAATTTTCTTGATTTCTCAAAAAAAATATATTGTGGGTACTCATTTGAACCATCTCAGCTAGATGGTTCAAATGAGTACCCACAACATATGTTTTCGTTGAGGAATAATAAAAATTATCATTCAATTATCACCATTTTACTCATCTGGTCTCCTGAGGTTTGGTCTATGACAATGTCTGATCTGATACTATACAACATGTGTGCGAGCACTGAAGGATCTGGCAGGACTGTGGGGATGTACAGTCACACCAGAGCCGTCGCTGTTTACATTTGCGTGAAGTATCGAAATCTCATTTGTTGTTAACTACTAGTAAGAGGGATACAAACTTCTGTAGCGGAAGAGAAATTCAGGGCATGCACTAATCTCTTCTGGTGCAGTCTGTTTTAAAGTCTGTTTTAAAGATCTGGGTCCGGTTTCATGAAATTGCAAAGCAAAAGCTTACAGAGAGAACTTTAGCCTAAGCTTTTGCTGAGCAGTTTCATGAAACCAACACCAGGTCATAAGCTGCTGTACTATTACCATGCAATACCATACTTGCCCCATGAAGTGGCCTTGCCTAATAAGCCCCACTCCCTGTTTTGTGAAGAAGAATGTAATCTTTTATAAGCATCCCTTCTGCTGTAAGATGCCAGTGTGCTTAATGAGACGAATACGGTGTTTGCATTTTGCATGGTTTTGTCTGCACAGAAGGTGTTGTTTGATAAAAGGGGCTTTTAGGTCCGGTGTCTTTAAGGGAAACGCCTACAAAAATAAAAGTTCATTTCAAAAGATTGCGTTTGCAGAGACAAACATTTTGGTACAAATTTTTGGCTCACCAGAGCCAAAGGCTCATTGGTGAGCTTATCATATGGCAAGGATTTTGTCTGTAGTCTGTTGTCTGTCTGTTCACATTTTCAAACATCTTCTCCTCCTGAACCACTGGGCCGATTGAAGTCAAATATCATGTGGAGTATCCCTGGGATGGGGAAAGAAAGTTTACATTTTTTATCCAGGTCATTTAACCAAATGCTCAGAAAAATGCTCAATGCTCAAAAATGCTCCAAAACATTCTTTTCCGGAACCGCTGGGCCGATTTGCACGAGACTTGGTATGTAGCATGTGGGACATGGGCCCATCATACTTTACATAAATTATGACCTTGGAATGACCTTGACCTATTTTATGCCAAGGTCAAATTTGGTAACATGGGCATTTGTATGTGAAAAAAGCAAAATGTCTTATATCTTGCAAACCGTTCAAAATAACACCACTAAACCACATATATTCCTTATGATGAGGTACATTTAGTGACATGGATTTTGGGACCCCAGGGGCCCCGGGGGGCATGCTCCACCCCCTTTTTTCACAAAATGCTTAATATCTCAGAAACGGGTTAAGATCCCCACCCATAAACCTTACATATTCTTGTTCCTTATGATAAGGCCCATTCAGTGACATAGACCCTTTGGACCCTGGGGTACCAGAATCCCAGGGGGGGGGGGGGCGGGGGGGGGGGGGGCATGCCCCACCCCTTTATTGCATAAAATGCTTAATATTTCGGAATCTTTAAGATCCCCACCTATAAACCATATAAATTCTTGCTCCTTATGATAAAGCGCATTCAGTGACATGGACCTGTGGACCCCCCGGGGTCCCGCGGGGCATGCCCCACCCCCTTCATTGCATAAAATGATTAATATCTTGGAAACAGTGAGATCCCCACCCATAAACCGTATATATTCTTGTTCCTTATGATAAGATGCATTGAGTGACATCTGTGTCAGATGCCCCAGGGGCATGCCCCACCCCCTTCACTTCATAAAATGTAAAATATCTCTGAAACCGTTCAAATCCCCACCCATAAACCACATATATTTTTGATTCTAATGATTAAACTGATTTAGTTACATGGGTCTTTGGTGCCCCAGGGTTCCCCAGGGGTATGCACCACCCTCTTCACTTAATAAAAGTCCAAATTTCTCAGAAACCGTTCAGATTCCCCACCCATAAACCATATATATTCTTGTGCCTAATGATAAGACACATTCAGTGACATGGATCTTGGATGTCTTCTTCCTTTTTCTTGTTTTTTCATTCGGTTCAGGACCAATGGTCCTCTGGTATTTAAATCAGTTTAGCGGTTTAGAACTTATGACCTTTTGAACATTTCACAATTGCAATCCTGGGGGCAACCATTTTGTTTATCTGGTCACGAGACCAAAATCAAAGAATACCAATTTACAGCATACTCATCAGATTTCGCACTTGAAAACAGTGGATGTTGAAAACAATGGATGTTCGTTGCATTGACCAAATGGAATGAATGCTGACAGTTTTTTGATGATTTATTGCACGAGTATGGCTGTAATTTAAGTTTTTTCAATTGTGAGTTTTATGACATCATTAACTCACAGTCTCGTTCTGGACTCACATTGCAGGATTTTGTGAAATGTTCAAATTGTCATAACTTCTAAATCACTCAATCGATTTTCATATAATTTGTACCAATTTGCTTGACTCTGCAACTGCAATCTTTTGAGGATGAACTTTAATTTAATGGGTGTTTCCCTTTAAGAGTTATGCAGTATATAGGACTAGACAAGATGAGTAAAAGGGTGGTATTTCATGGATAATTTTCCTTATCTCTTAACGAAAAAAAGTGTTGTGTTTATACTTATTTGGACCGTCTCGCCGAGATGGTTCAAATAAATACCCACAACATGTTTTTATTCAGAAATAAGGAAAATTATCCCTGAACTATCACCATTTTACTCATTTTATCTAGTCAACTAGTGATGTTTCTTTGTAAGTCTTGGATTTACGCATTTTTGTGTCTGCATAATAGTTTTAGCTCATCTGAGCCTCTAGCTCAGAATGAGCTTATACATGTAGAATGGTCAGTATGTGTGTCAATATTTTCAAACATCTCCGGAACCACTGGGCCGATTGAAGTCAAATTTCATATGGAGTATCTTTGGGATGGGGGAACGAAAGTTGGGGTCACAGGGCTTAGGTCACATCACCTAGATGACCCCCAGGCCACGAAGAGGGTCAAAACCTCTTCAAATCTTCTTCTCCGGAACAGCTGGACCGATTTTCTCGTATGGGAAGAGCCCTGAGAGCACACAGAGGCCAATTCATAGCTGCAGATTGTACAAGTTATAACTACCATTTGATTTACGCAGTGCTACAATGCTGGGTCGCGTGGCACAGTCGGATACACGTTCGACTGTAGAGCAGGAGGTCGCGGGTTCGATCCTTCGGTCTGGCAACATTTGTCCATGGAAAAATATTTCCTTCCTACCGCTGATTCAAGTAGAGTGGCAGTAGGCGGCTGGCGGAAAGATGGGCCCTTAGTACTGGTTATCTGCTTAGGAGGTCTAAGTCTGCCCAGAAAAAGTGTGGACAGGGGCACCGACCATCTCTAAAATGACCTAAAATATGTGTTGATGGGGACTTGAAACTTCAATACAACCAACAAACAATGCTACCTATGGAATTCTCATTGCGACTTCAGAAAAATTGTTCCTTCATAGATGTACAAGAAACCAAGATAGAAATACAAACCACAAAAACAGATCAATCAAAACTACAAAAAAAAGAGACAAAGCTCATGTGTGTCTTTACTGTTACGATGACAAACTTATTACAAATATTAGGCGGCACTACGAGACACAGCATCAAACTGAAACAGCAGTTGCAAAAGTTCTGTTACTGCCCAAAAAAAATCAAAAGAAAGAGTGAGTGAGTGTTTCAATTTTACGTCCCACCAACAGCTAAGGTCATACGGAGACGGGACCTCGGTTTAAAGACTCATCCGAAAGTCTGGAGAAGCCCGGGATCGAACCTGCGACCCCTGGTTTACAAGGCGAGTAGCGTAACCACTCGACCACGGAGGCTTCTATCAAAAGAAAGAAGAAAAGGATGGAATAATATATTAAATGACGGAGACTTGTACCATAATCTCAATGTGTTTAAACAGGGTAAAGGAACTCTCATACCCAAATACCGGCAGTCTAGAGATCAACAGGGTTTAGAACCGTCAAAATTAATTCCTTGCCCTAATTGTAGGGGATTATACCGACAACACGAATTGGCTGAACACATGAAAAAGACTTGCACTGGAGTAACAACACAAACAAATACCTCCTCAAAGAAAAAAAGAAGCGACACTGTCCGGGATGGGAAGCTCCTCCTACCCATACCAAAGTCGGTATCAGAATCTTTTTATTATGTCAAGTAATTGGAAGAATGAGGGATGATAAAGTGTTGAAGGTAATAAAAACTGATCTATTGATACTCAGCTTTGGACAGAGGAAACACAATCAAAAAAACATAGAGGAGCATACAGCAAATACTACTTCCTCCGATATGCGTCAGCTGGGAAAGTTCCTGCTGGTTATGAGAAATGTATATCCCATAAAAGACCTGGAATACTGTTTCCTTCCAGATCTGTTTGAAAAAGTTATTCAAGCTGTTAAATTAAGGGCTGGGTATGACGAAAGCACAAATACCGGTACATATAAGAAGCCTTCTGTGGCACTGAAACTTTGGCCTGCACTTGTGAAATGTGCAAAAATACTAAGAAGTGAAGGAAACAAAGAAAATAATCAGAAAAAAAAACGTGAAAATGCTTCTGCTTTCCTTGATTTGTACGACTCTGACTGGAATGATTGTATTTCCTCTGGTGCTGGGCAGAGTTCATCTCTACAGAAATACAATAAGGTTCAAACAATTCCGTTTATGGGTGATGTTAAAACCATCTATGACCATGTGAAAGAAAGAAGCATGATGCTGAGGAAGGAAATTGAAACAGACATTAAACAATACTCTGAATTAGCAAAAGTAACATTATGTGAAATAAATCTGTTCAACAGAAAGTGGGGTGGCGAAGTTCAGAGGATGAAGGTACAGGATGTGGAAAAAGCAGATATAGTTTCAAATACTCCAGTTGACGATGTAGTACTATCCAAATTAACAGATATAGAGAAAAACCTGTGTCATATCGTGAAACGACTGGAGACACTAGGAAAATTTGGTAATAAAGTACCATTTTTGCTCACCGAAACATGTACAGTAACATTCAGTCACTTTTGAAGAATCGCCTGGCTGCTGGAGTAGATTCAAGATTTAATTATTTCATTTAACATGGATATCATTATGAAAGCATGTGGCAACAATGCCCCAGGTGATCGAAATAACTGATACAATGCAATATCAGCTTGCTACTTTCCTTGGGTATGACATAAGAATCCACAGAGACGTCTATCATCTTCCATTGGGAATACTATAGAAGGCCCAAATAACAAGTTGCCCAATTCATATGTCTTGTGAACGAACAAAATATGCAGTAGTTGGAAAAACAACCAGATGACTGAAACGTAGATGTGGATGGTAAGTTAACCTAAGTTTCAAACAATTGCAAGCAAAAGGACATATACAACAATAGCTTTGCATAGCTTCAGTCAGTGGAATTTTCCAATATACACCTTAACCTCTGATGAAATTGGATTTGGTCTCTTTGCAACCCAGAAGTTCGAGAAAGGGGAGTTTCTGTTAGAATACGTAGGTGATAAAATAACACCCATACTAAGCAGCAGAAGAGCGTGAGAAGAAATATAAAAAGGAGGATTCCAAAATACATCCAAGATGTTACATTTATTATTATAAACACGATGGAAAACTCATTGTATTGATGGAACAAAACCAGAAAGACTGTTGTCTTGCAAATGATGCCCCTATGGAGGACACCAAGTGCAATGCTGTCATGAAACGTAAAGTATATGACAACTATCCACGCTTGTGTCTATTTGCACAAACTGACAATAGAAGCAGGAGAAGAAATTCGATATGACTGGGAAAGAAGAAAACACATTAGCATGGAGGAAAAAGCTAAGAAAAGAAGTGTGGAAGCATGGAGCCAAAAAGAGATAGAGGCAGTACAAAGAACATTACAGTCTTTCCTGAAAATGATGATAACCCCCAAAATGGAAAACATCATCAAAGCCCAGCAGACAGAGCCAATTCTAAAGAACAGACCCTGGAAAAAAATCAAATGGTTTATCAGTTACAGAATCAATGTGTATGCCCTTCAATGTGTATAAACATGGTAAAGGAACTCTGATACCCAAATACCGGCAGTCTAGAGATCAACATGGTTTAGAACCGTCAAAATTTAATTCCTTGCTCTAATCATAGATCATAGATGTACAAGAAACCAAAATAGAAATACAAACCACAAAAACAGATAACTCAAAACTAAAAAAAAGAGACAAAGCTCATGCGTGTCTTTACTGTTACGATGACAAACTTATTACAATATTAGGCAGCGCTATGAGACACAGCATCAAACTGAAACGGCAGTTGCAAATGTTCTATTACTGCCCAAAAATCAAAAGAAATAAGAAAAGGATGGAATAATATATTAAGTGAAGGAGACTTTAAACATTATCTCAATGTGTTTAAACAGGGTAAAGGACATATACAACAATAGCTTTTCATAGCTTCAGTCAGTGGAATTTTCCAATATACACCGTAACCTCTGATGAAATTGGATTTCGTCTCTTTGCAACCCAGAAGTTCGAGAAAGGGGAGTTTCTGTTAGAATATGAGGTGATAGAATAACACCCATACTAAGCAGCAGAAGAGCGTGAGAAGAAATATAAAAAGGAGGATTCCAAAATATATCCAAGATGTTACATTTATTATTATAAACACGATGGAAAAATTCATTGTATTGATGGAACAAAACCAGGAAGACTCTCGTCTTGCAAATGATGCCCCTATGGAGGACACCAAGTGCCATGCTGTCATGAAATGTAAAGTATATGACAACTATCCACGCTTGTGTCTATTTGCACAAACTGACGATAGAAGTAGGAGAAGAAATTCGATATGACTATGGGAAAGAAGAAAACTTAGCATGGAGGAAAAAGCTAAGAAAAGAAGTGTGGAAGCATGGAGCCAAAAAGAGATAGAGGCAGTACAAAGAACGTTACAGTCTTTCCTGAAAATGATGATAACCCCAAAAATGGAAAACATCATCAAAGCCAAGCAGACAGAGCCAATTCTAAAGAACAGACCCTGGAAAAAAAATCAAATGGTTTATCAGTTATAGAATGTGTATGCCCTTCTATGTGTATAAACATGGTAAAGGAACTCTGATACCCAAATACCGGCAGTCTAGAGATCAACATGGTTTAGAACCGTAAAAATTTAATTCCTTGCTCTAATTGTTGATCATAGATGTACAAGAAACCAAAATAGATATACAAACCACACAAACAGATCACTCAAAACTAAAAAAAAAGAGACAATGCTCATGTGTGTCTTTACTGTTACGATGACAAACTTATTACAATATTAGGCAGCGCTACGAGACACAGCATCAAACTGAAACAGCAGTTGCAAAAGCTCTATTACTGCCCAAAAAATCAAAAGAAAGAAGAAAAGGATGGAATAATATATTAAATGAAGGAGACTTTAACCATAATCTCAATGTGTTTAAATAGGGTAAAGGAACTCTCATACCCAAATACCGGCAGTCTAGAGATCAACAGGGTTTAGAACCGTCAAAATTAATTCCTTGCCCTAATTGTAGGGGATTATACCAACAACACGAATTGGCGGAACACATGAAAAAGACTTGCACTGGAGTGACAACACAAACAAATACCGGTACCTCCTCAAAGGAAAAAAGAAGCGACACTGTCCGGGATGGGAAGCTCCTCCTACCCATACCAAAGTCGGTATCAGAATCTTTTAAATCAATGTAATTGGAAGAATGAGGGATGATATACAGCAAATACTACTTCCTCCGATATGCGTCAGCTGGGAAAGTTCCTGCTGGTTATGAGAAATGTATATCCCATAAAAGACCTGGAATACTGTTTCCGTCCAGACCTGTTTGAAAAAGTTATTCAAGCTGTTAAATTAAGGGCTGGGTATGACGAAAGCACAAATACATATAAGAAGCCTTCTGTGGCACTGAAACTTTGGCCTGCACTTGTGAAATGTGCAAAAATACTAAGAAGTGAAGGAAACAAAGAAAATAATCAGAAAAAATGTGAAAATGCTTCTGCTTTCTTTGATTTGTACGACTCTGATTTGAATGATTATATTTCCTCTGGTGCTGGGCAGAGTTCATCTCTACAGAAATACAATAAGGTTCAAACAATTCCGTTTATGGATGATGTTAAAACCATCTATGACCATGTGAAAGAAAGAAGCATGATGCTGAGGAAGGAAATTGAAACAGACATTAAACAATACTCTGAATTAGCAAAAGTAACATTATGTGAAATAAATCTGTTCAACAGAAAGTGGGGTGGCGAAGTTCAGAGGATGAAGGTACAGGATGTGGAAAAAGCAGATATAGTTTCAAATACTCCAGTTGACGATGTAGTACTATCCAAATTAACAGATATAGAGAAAAACCTGTGTCATGTCTTGAAAGGACTGGAGACACTAGGAAAATTTGGTAATAAAGTACCATTTTTGCTCACCCAAACATGTACAGTAACATTCAGTCACTTTTGAAGAATCGCCTGGCTGCTGGAGTAGATTCAAGTTTATTTCATTTAACATGGACATCATTACGAAAGCATGTGGCAACAATGTCCCAGGTGATCGAAATAACTGATACAATGCAATATCAGCTTGCTACTTTCCTTGGGCATGACATAAGAATCCACAGAGACGTCTATCATCTTCCATTGGGAATACTATAGAAGGCCCAAATAGCAAGTTACCCAATTCATATGTCTGTGAACGAACAAAATGTGCAGGAGTTGGAAAAACCATCAGATGACTGGAAGGTAGATGTGGATGGTAATTTTACCTTAGTTTCAAACAATTGCAAGCAAAAGGACATATACAACAATAGCTTTAGTTTATACTAATTTATTTTAGTTTGATTGCGAAGAAAGCTTCAAGCTTATTTAAATCGCTCTCGAACACTCCTTCCAGATGTTATCATGCGCGCGAGAGAGAGGCAGTGACTTTTACACCACTGCTACCCATTTACAGCTAGGTGGACTGGGGCAGCATTACGTGCCTTGCCCAAGGACACACCTCCCTCCGGTGGCCGGGTTTGAACTCACAACCTCTCGATCACAAGTCGAACACGCTAACCACTGAGCTATCGAGGCTGCTTCAGTCAGTGGAATTTTCCAATATACATCGTAACCTCTGATGAAATTGGATTTCGTCTCTTTGCAACCCAGAAGTTCGAGAAAGGGGAGTTTCTGTTAGAATATGAGGTGATAGAATAACACCCATACTAAGCAGCAGAAGAGCATGAGAAGAAATATAAAAAGGAGGATTTCAAAATATATCCAAGATGTTATTATAAACACGATGGAAAATTCATTGTATTGATGGAACAAAACCAGGAAGACTCTCGTCTTGCAAATGATGCCCCTATGGAGGACACCAAGTGCAATGCTGTCATGAAACGTAAAGTATATGACTACTATCCACGCTTGTGTCTATTTGCACAAACTGACAATAGAAGCAGGAGAAGAAATTCGATGTGACTATGGGAAAGAAGAAAACACATTAGCATGGAGGAAAACGCTAAGAAAAGAAGTGTGGAAGCATGGAGCCAAAAAGAGATAGAGGCAGTACAAAGAACGTTACAGTCTTTCCTGAAAATGATGATAACTCCAAAAATGGAAAACATCATCAAAGCCCAGCAGACAAGAGCCAATTCTAAAGAACAGACCCTGGAAAAAAATCAAATGGTTTATCAGTTATAGAATCAATGTGTATGCCCTTCAATGTGTATAAACATGGTAAAGGAACTCTGATACCCAAATGCCGGCAGTCTAGAGATCAACATGGTTTAGAACCGTCAAAATTTATTTCCTTGCTCTAATTGTAGATCATAGATGTACAAGAAACCAAAATAGAAATACAAACCACAAAAACAGATAACTCAAAACTAAAAAAAAGAGACAAAGCTCATGCGTGTCTTTACTGTTACGATGACAAACTTATTACAATATTAGGCAGCGCTATGAGACACAGCATCAAACTGAAACGGCAGTTGCAAATGTTCTATTACTGCCCAAAAATCAAAAGAAATAAGAAAAGGATGGAATAATATATTAAATGAAGGAGACTTTAAACATAATCTTAATGTGTTTAAACAGGGTAAAGGACATATACAACAATAGCTTTTCATAGCTTCAGTCAGTGGAATTTTCCAATATACACCGTAACCTCTGATGAAATTGGATTTCGTCTCTTTGCAACCCAGAAGTTCGAGAAAGGGGAGTTTCTATTAGAATATGAGGTGATAGAATAACACCCATACTAAGCAGCAGAAGAGCGTGAGAAGAAATATAAAAAGGAGGATTCCAAAATATATTCAAGATGTTACATTTATTATTATAAACACGATGGAAAAATTCATTGTATTGATGGAACAAAACCAGGAAGACTCGTCTTGCAAATGATGCCCCTATGGAGGACACCAAGTGCAATGCTGTCATGAAATGTAAAGTATATGACAACTATCCACGCTTGTGCCTATTTGCACAAACTGACGATAGAAGCAGGAGAAGAAATTCGATATGACTATGGGAAAGAAGAAAACATTAGCATGGAGGAAAAAGCTAAGAAAAGAAGTGTGGCAGCATGCAGCCAAAAAGAGATAGAGGCAGTACAAAGAACGTTACAGTCTTTCCTGAAAATGATGATAACCCCAAAAATGGAAAACATCATCAAAGCCCAGCAGACAGAGCCAATTCTAAAGAACACACCCTGGAAAAAAATCAAATGGTTTATCAGTTATAGAATGTGTATGCCCTTCTATGTGTATAAACATGGTAAAGGAACTCTGATACCCAAATACCGGCAGTCTAGAGATCAACATGGTTTAGAACCGTCAAAATTTAATTCCTTGCTCTAATTGTTGATCATAGATGTACAAGAAACCGAAATAGAAATACAAACCACACAAACAGATCACTCAAAACTAAAAAAAAAGAGACAAAGCTCATGTGTGACTTTACTGTTACGATGACAAACTTATCACAATATTAGGCAGCGCTACGAGACACAGCATCAAACTGAAACAGCAGTTGCAAAAGCTCTATTACTGCCCAAAAAATCAAAAGAAAGAAGAAAAGGATGGAATAATATATTAAATGAAGGAGACTTTAACCATAATCTCAATGTGTTTAAATAGGGTAAAGGAACTCTCATACCCAAATACCGGCAGTCTAGAGATCAACAGGGTTTAGAACCGTCAAAATTAATTCCTTGCCCTAATTGTAGGGGATTATACCAACAACACGAATTGGCGGAACACATGAAAAAGACTTGCACTGGAGTAACAACACAAACAAATACCGGTACCTCCTCAAAGAAAAAAAGAAGCGACACTGTCCGGGATGGGAAGCTCCTCCTACCCATACCAAAGTCGGTATCAGAATCTTTTAAGTCAATGTAATTGGAAGAATGAGGGATGATATACAGCAAATACTACTTCCTCCGATATGCGTCAGCTGGGAAAGTTCCTGCTGGTTATGAGAAATGTATATCCCATAAAAGACCTGGAATACTGTTTCCGTCCAGACCTGTTTGAAAAAGTTATTCAAGCTGTTAAATTAAGGGCTGGGTATGACGAAAGCACAAATACATATAAGAAGCCTTCTGTGGCACTGAAACTTTGGCCTGCACTTGTGAAATGTGCAAAAATACTAAGAAGTGAAGGAAACAAAGAAAATAATCAGAAAAAAAACGTGAAAATGCTTCTGCTTTCCTTGATTTGTACGACTCTGACTGGAATGATTATATTTCCTCTGGTGCTGGGCAGAGTTCATCTCTACAGAAATACAATAAGGTTCAAACAATTCCGTTTATGGATGATGTTAAAACCATCTATGACCATGTGAAAGAAAGAAGCATGATGCTGAGGAAGGAAATTGAAACAGACATTAAACAATACTCTGAATTAGCAAAAGTAACATTATGTGAAATACATCTGTTCAACAGAAAGTGGGGTGGCGAAGTTCAGAGGATGAAGGTACAGGATGTGGAAAAAGCAGATATAGTTTCAAATACTCCAGTTGACGATGTAGTACTATCCAAATTAACAGATATAGAGAAAAACCTGTGTCATGTCTTGAAAGGACTGGAGACACTAGGAAAATTTGGTAATAAAGTACCATTTTTGCTCACCCAAACATGTACAGTAACATTCAGTCCCTTTTGAAGAATCGCTTGGCTGCTGGAGTAGATTCAAGATTTATTTCATTTAACATGGACATCATTACGAAAGCATGTGGCAACAATGTCCCAGGTGATCGAAATAACTGATACAATGCAATATCAGCTTGCTACTTTCCTTGGGCATGACATAAGAATCCACAGAGACGTCTATCATCTTCCATTGGGAATACTATAGAAGGCCCAAATAGCAAGTTACCCAATTCATATGTCTGTGAACGAACAAAATGTGCAGGAGTTGGAAAAACCATCAGATGGCTTGAAGGTATCGGCTCGATATGAGTGAAATAATCTTGAAAGGGCCGTAAAACCCAAACCAAAAAAAAAAAAAAAAAAAAAAATGACTGGAAGGTAGATGTGGATGGTAATTTAACCTTAGTTTCAAACAATTGCAAGCAAAAGGACATATACAACAATAGCTTTAGTTTATACTAATTTATTTTAGTTTGATTGCGAAGAAAGCTTCAAGCTTATTTAAATCGCTCTCGAACACTCCTTCCAGATGTTATCATGCGCGCGAGAGAGAGGCAGTGACTTTTACACCACTGCTACCCATTTACAGCTAGGTGGACTGGGGCAGCATTACGTGCCTTGCCCAAGGACACACCTCCCTCCGGTGGCCGGGTTTGAACTCACAACCTCTCGATCACAAGTCGAACACGCTAACCACTGAGCTATCGAGGCTGCTTCAGTCAGTGGAACTTTCCAATATACACCGTAACCTCTGATGAAATTGGATTTCGTCTCTTTGCAACCCAGAAGTTCGAGAAAGGGGAGTTTCTGTTAGAATATGAGGTGATAGAATAACACCCATACTAAGCAGCAGAAGAGCGTGAGAAGAAATATAAAAAGGAGGATTTCAAAATATATCCAAGATGTTATATTTATTATTATAAACACGATGGAAAATTCATTGTATTGATGGAACAAAACCAGGAAGACTCTCGTCTTGCAAATGATGCCCCTATGGAGGACACCAAGTGCAATGCTGTCATGAAACGTAAAGTATATGACAACTATCCACGCTTGTGTCTATTTGCACAAACTGACAATAGAAGCAGGAGAAGAAATTCGATATGACTATGGGAAAGAAGAAAACACATTAGCATGGAGGAAAACGCTAAGAAAAGAAGTGTGGAAGCATGGAGCCAAAAAGAGATAGAGGCAGTACAAAGTACGTTACAGTCTTTCCTGAAAATGATGATAACTCCAAAAATGGAAAACATCATCAAAGCCCAGCAGACAGAGCCAATTCTAAAGAACAGACCCTGGAAAAAAATCAAATGGTTTATCAGTTATAGAATCAATGTGTATAAACATGGTAAAGGAACTCTGATACCCAAATACCGGCAGTCTAGAGATCAACATGGTTTAGAACCGTCAAAATTTATTTCCTTGCTCTAATTGTAGATCATAGATGTACAAGAAACCAAAATAGAAATACAAACCACAAAAACAGATAACTCAAAACTAAAAAAAAGAGACAAAGCTCATGCGTGTCTTTACTGTTACGATGACAAACTTATTACAATATTAGGCAGCGCTATGAGACACAGCATCAAACTGAAACGGCAGTTGCAAATGTTCTATTACTGCCCAAAAATCAAAAGAAATAAGAAAAGGATGGAATAATATATTAAATGAAGGAGACTTTAAACATAATCTCAATGTGTTTAAACAGGGTAAAGGACATATACAACAATAGCTTTTCATAGCTTCAGTCAGTGGAATTTTCCAATATACACCGTAACCTCTGATGAAATTGGATTTCGTCTCTGCAACCCAGAAGTTCGAGAAAGGGGAGTTTCTGTTAGAATATGAGGTGATAGAATAACACCCATACTAAGCAGCAGAAGAGCGTGAGAAGAAATATAAAAAGGAGGATTCCAAAATATATCCAAGATGTTACATTTATTATTATAAACACGATGGAAAAATTCATTGTATTGATGGAACAAAACCAGGAAGACTCTCGTCTTGCAAATGATGCCCCTATGGAGGACACCAAGTGCAATGCTGTCATGAAATGTAAAGTATATGACAACTATCCACGCTTGTGTCTATTTGCACAAACTGACGATAGAAGCAGGAGAAGAAATTCGATATGACTATGGGAAAGAAGAAAACATTAGCATGGAGGAAAAAGCTAAGAAAAGAAGTGTGGAAGCATGGAGCCAAAAGAGATAGAGGCAGTACAAAGAACGTTACAGTCTTTCCTGAAAATGATGATAACCCCAAAAATGGAAAACATCATCAAAGCCCAGCAGACAGAGCCAATTCTAAAGAACAGACCCTGGAAAAAAAATCAAATGGTTTATCAGTTATAGAATGTGTATGCCCTTCTATGTGTATAAACATGGTAAAGGAACTCTGATACCCAAATACCGGCAGTCTAGAGATCAACATGGTTTAGAACCGTCAAAATTTAATTCCTTGCTCTAATTGTTGATCATAGATGTACAAGAAACCAAAATAGAAATACAAACCACAAAAACAGATCACTCAAAACTAAAAAAAAAGAGACAAAGCTCATGTGTGACTTTACTGTTACGATGACAAACTTATTACAATATTAGGCAGCGCTACGAGACACAGCATCAAACTGAAACAGCAGTTGCAAAAGCTCTATTACTGCCCAAAAAATCAAAAGAAAGAAGAAAAGGATGGAATAATATATTAAATGAAGGAGACTTTAACCATAATCTCAATGTGTTTAAATAGGGTAAAGGAACTCTCATACCCAAATACCGGCAGTCTTGAGATCAACAGGGTTTAGAACCGTCAAAATTAATTCCTTGCCCTAATTGTAGGGGATTATACCGACAACACGAATTGGCGGAACACATGAAAAAGACTTGCACTGGAGTAACAACACAAACAAATACCGGTACCTCCTCAAAGAAAAAAAGAAGCGACACTGTCCGGGGTGGGATGCTACTCCTACCCATACCAAAGTCGGTATCAGAATCTTTTAAGTCAATGTAATTGGAAGAATGAGGGATGATATACAGCAAATACTACTTCCTCCGATATGCGTCAGCTGGGAAAGTTCCTGCTGGTTATGAGAAATGTATATCCCATAAAAGACCTGGAATACTGTTTCCGTCCAGACCTGTTTGAAAAAGTTATTCAAGCTGTTAAATTAAGGGCTGGGTATGACGAAAGCACAAATACATATAAGAAGCCTTCTGTGGCACTGAAACTTTGGCCTGCACTTGTGAAATGTGCAAAAATACTAAGAAGTGAAGGAAACAAAGAAAATAATCAGAAAAAAACGTGAAAATGCTTCTGCTTTCTTTGATTTGTACGACTCTGATTTGAATGATTATATTTCCTCTGGTGCTGGGCAGAGTTCATCTCTACAGAAATACAATAAGGTTCAAACAATTCCGTTTATGGATGATGTTAAAACCATCTATGACCATGTGAAAGAAAGAAGCATGATGCTGAGGAAGGAAATTGAAACAGACATTAAACAATACTCTGAATTAGCAAAAGTAACATTATGTGAAATAAATCTGTTCAACAGAAAGTGGGGTGGCGAAGTTCAGAGGATGAAGGTACAGGATGTGGAAAAAGCAGATATAGTTTCAAATACTCCAGTTGACGATGTAGTACTATCCAAATTAACAGATATAGAGAAAAACCTGTGTCATGTCTTGAAAGGACTGGAGACACTAGGAAAATTTGGTAATAAAGTACCATTTTTGCTCACCCAAACATGTACAGTAACATTCAGTCACTTTTGAAGAATCGCCTGGCTGCTGGAGTAGATTCAAGATTTATTTCATTTAACATGGACATCATTACGAAAGCATGTGGCAACAATGTCCCAGGTGATCGAAATAACTGATACAATGCAATATCAGCTTGCTACTTTCCTTGGGCATGACATAAGAATCCACAGAGACGTCTATCATCTTCCATTGGGAATACTATAGAAGGCCCAAATAGCAAGTTAACCAATTCATATGTCTGTGAACGAACAAAATGTGCAGGAGTTGGAAAAACCATCAGATGACTGGAAGGTAGATGTGGATGGTAATTTAACCTTAGTTTCAAACAATTGCAAGCAAAAGGACATATACAACAATAGCTTTAGTTTATACTAATTTTAGTTTGATTGCGAAGAAAGCTTCAAGCTTATTTAAATCGCTCTCGAACACTCCTTCCAGATGTTATCATGCGCGCGAGAGAGAGGCAATGACTTTTACATCACTGCTACCCATTTACAGCTAGGTGGACTGGGGCAGCATTACGTGCCTTGCCCAAGGACACACCTCCCTCCGGTGGCCGGGTTTGAACTCACAACCTCTCGATCACAAGTCGAACACGCTAACCACTGAGCTATCGAGGCTGCTTCAGTCAGTGGAATTTTCCAATATACACCGTAACTTCTGATGAAATTGGATTTCGTCTCTTTGCAACCCAGAAGTTCGAGAAAGGGGAGTTTCTGTTAGAATATGAGGTGATAGAATAACACCCATACTAAGCAGCAGAAGAGCGTGAGAAGAAATATAAAAAGGAGGATTTCAAAATATATCCAAGATGTTATATTTATTATTATAAACACGATGGAAAATTCATTGTATTGATGGAACAAAACCAGGAAGACTGTCGTCTTGCAAATGATGCCCCTATGGAGGACACCAAGTGCAATGCTGTCATGAAATGTAAAGTATATGACAACTATCCACGCTTGTGTCTATTTGCACAAACTGACAATAGAAGCAGGAGAAGAAATTCGATGACTATGGGAAAGAAGAAAACACATTAGCATGGAGGAAAATGCTAAGAAAAGAAGTGTGGAGGTATGGAGCCAAAAAGAGATAGAGGCAGTACAAAGAACGTTACAGTCTTTCCTGAAAATGATGATAACTCCAAAAATGGAAAACATCATCAAAGCCCAGCAGACAGAGCCAATTCTAAAGAACAGACCCTGGAAAAAAATCAAATGGTTTATCAGTTATAGAATCAATGTGTATGCCCTTCAATGTGTATAAACATGGTAAAGGAACTCTGATACCCAAATACCGGCAGTCTAGAGATCAACATGGTTTAGAACCGTCAAAATTTATTTCCTTGCTCTAATTGTAGATCATAGATGTACAAGAAACCAAAATAGAAATACAAACCACAAAAACAGATAACTCAAAACTAAAAAAAAGAGACAAAGCTCATGCGTGTCTTTACTGTTACGATGACAAACTTATTACAATATTAGGCAGCGCTATGAGACACAGCATCAAACTGAAACGGCAGTTGCAAATGTTCTATTACTGCCCAAAAATCAAAAGAAATAAGAAAAGGATGGAATAATATATTAAATGAAGGAGACTTTAAACATAACTCAATGTGTTTAAACAGGGTAAAGGACATATACAACAATAGCTTTTCATAGCTTCAGTCAGTGGAATTTTCCAATATACACCGTAACCTCTGATGAAATTGGATTTCGTCTCTTTGCAACCCAGAAGTTCGAGAGAGGGGAGTTTCTGTTAGAATATGAGGTGATAGAATAACACCCATACTAAGCAGCAGAAGAGCGTGAGAAGAAATATAAAAAGGAGGATTCCAAAATATATCCAAGATGTTACATTTATTATTATAAACACGATGGAAAAATTCTTTGTATTGATGGAACAAAACCAGGAAGACTCTCGTCTTGCAAATGATGCCCCTATGGAGGACACCAAGTGCAATGCTGTCATGAAATGTAAAGTATATGACAACTATCCACGCTTGTGTCTATTTGCACAAACTGACGATAGAAGCAGGAGAAGAAATTCGATACGACTATGGGAAAGAAGAAAACATTAGCATGGAGGAAAAAGCTAAGAAAAGAAGTGTGGAAGCATGGAGCCAAAAAGAGATAGAGACAGTACAAAGAACGTTACAGTCTTTCCTGAAAATGATGATAACCCCAAAAATGGAAAACATCATCAAAGCCCAGCAGACAGAGCCAATTCTAAAGAACAGACCCTGGAAAAAAAATCAAATGGTTTATCAGTTATAGAATGTGTATGCCCTTCTATGTGTATAAACATGGTAAAGGAACTCTGATACCCAAATACCGGCAGTCTAGAGATCAACATGGTTTAGAACCGTCAAAATTTAATTCCTTGCTCTAATTGTTGATCATAGATGTACAAGAAACCAAAATAGAAATACAAACCACAAAAACAGATCACTCAAAACTAAAAAAAAAGAGACAAAGCTCATGTGTGACTTTACTGTTACGATGACAAACTTATTACAATATTAGGCAGCGCTACGAGACACAGCATCAAACTGAAACAGCAGTTGCAAAAGCTCTATTACTGCCAAAAAAATCAAAAGAAAGAAGAAAAGGATGGAATAATATATTAAATGAAGGAGACTTTAACCATAATCTCAATGTGTTTAAATAGGGTAAAGGAACTCTCATACCCAAATACCGGCAGTCTTGAGATCAACAGGGTTTAGAACCGTCAAAATTAATTCCTTGCCCTAATTGTAGGGGATTATACCGACAACACGAATTGGCGGAACACATGAAAAAGACTTGCACTGGAGTAACAACACAAACAAATACCGGTACCTCCTCAAAGAAAAAAAGAAGCGACACTGTCCGGGGTGGGATGCTACTCCTACCCATACCAAAGTCGGTATCAGAATCTTTTAAGTCAATGTAATTGGAAGAATGAGGGATGATATACAGCAAATACTACTTCCTCCGATATGCGTCAGCTGGGAAAGTTCCTGCTGGTTATGAGAAATGTATATCCCATAAAAGACCTGGAATACTGTTTCCGTCCAGACCTGTTTGAAAAAGTTATTCAAGCAGTTAAATTAAGGGCTGGGTATGACGAAAGCACAAATACATATAAGAAGCCTTCTGTGGCACTGAAACTTTGGCCTGCACTTGTGAAATGTGCAAAAATACTAAGAAGTGAAGGAAACAAAGAAAATAATCAGAAAAAATGTGAAAATGCTTCTGCTTTCTTTGATTTGTACGACTCTGATTTGAATGATTATATTTCCTCTGGTGCTGGGCAGAGTTCATCTCTACAGAAATACAATAAGGTTCAAACAATTCCGTTTATGGGTGATGTTAAAACCATCTATGACCATGTGAAAGAAAGAAGCATGATGCTGAGGAAGGAAATTGAAACAGACATTAAACAATACTCTGAATTAGCAAAAGTAACATTATGTGAAATACATCTGTTCAACAGAAAGTGGGGTGGCGAAGTTCAGAGGATGAAGGTACAGGATGTGGAAAAAGCAGATATAGTTTCAAATACTCCAGTTGACGATGTAGTACTATCCAAATTAACAGATATAGAGAAAAACCTGTGTCATGTCTTGAAAGGACTGGAGACACTAGGAAAATTTGGTAATAAAGTACCATTTTTGCTCACCCAAACATGTACAGTAACATTCAGTCACTTTTGAAGAATCGCCTGGCTGCTGGAGTAGATTCAAGATTTATTTCATTTAACATGGACATCATTACGAAAGCATGTGGCAACAATGTCCCAGGTGATCGAAATAACTGATACAATGCAATATCAGCTTGCTACTTTCCTTGGGCATGACATAAGAATCCACAGAGACGTCTATCATCTTCCATTGGGAATACTATAGAAGGCCCAAATAGCAAGTTACCCAATTCATATGTCTGTGAACGAACAAAATGTGCAGGAGTTGGAAAAACCATCAGATGACTGGAAGGTAGATGTGGATGGTAATTTAACCTTAGTTTCAAACAATTGCAAGCAAAAGGACATATACAACAATAGCTTTAGTTTATACTAATTTATTTTAGTTTGATTGCGAAGAAAGCTTCAAGATTATTTAAACCGCTCTTGAACACTCCTTCCAGATGTTATCATGCGCGCGAGAGAGAGGCAGTGACTTTTACACCACTGCTACCCATTTACAGCTAGGTGGACTGGGGCAGCATTACGTGCCTTGCCCAAGGACACACCTCCCTTCGGTGGCCGTGTTTGAACTCACAACCTCTCGATCACAAGTCGAACACGCTAACCACTGAGCTATCGAGGCTGCTTCAGTCAGTGGAATTTTCCAATATACACCGTAACCTCTGATGAAATTGGATTTCGTCTCTTTGCAACCCAGAAGTTCGAGAAAGGGGAGTTTCTGTTAGAATATGAGGTGATAGAATAACACCCATACTAAGCAGCAGAAGAGCGTGAGAAGAAATATAAAAAGGAGGATTTCAAAATATATCCAAGATGTTATATTTATTATTATAAACACGATGGAAAATTCATTGAATTGATGGAACAAAACCAGGAAGACTCGTCTTGCAAATGATGCCCCTATGGAGGACACCAAGTGCAATGCTGTCATGAAACGTAAAGTATATGACAACTATCCACGCTTGTGTCTATTTGCACAAACTGACAATAGAAGCAGGAGAAGAAATTCGATGACTATGGGAAAGAAGAAAACACATTAGCATGGAGGAAAACGCTAAGAAAAGAAGTGTGGAAGCATGGAGCCAAAAAGAGATAGAGGCAGTACAAAGAACGTTACAGTCTTTCCTGAAAATGATGATAACTCCAAAAATGGAAAACATCATCAAAGCCCAGCAGACAGAGCCAATTCTAAAGAACAGACCCTGGAAAAAAATCAAATGGTTTATCAGTTATAGAATCAATGTGTATGCCCTTCAATGTGTATAAACATGGTAAAGGAACTCTGATACCCAAATACCGGCAGTCTAGAGATCAACATGGTTTAGAACCGTCAAAATTTATTTCCTTGCTCTAATTGTAGATCATAGATGTACAAGAAACCAAAATAGAAATACAAACCACAAAAACAGATCACTCATAACTAAAAAAAAAGAGACAAAGCTGATGCATGTCTTTACTGTTGCGATGACAAACTTATTACAATATTAGGCAACGCTAAGAGACACAGCATCAAACTGAAACAGCAGTTGCAAAAGTTCTATTACTGCCCAAAAAATCAAAAGAAAGAAGAAAAGGATGGAATAATATATTAAATGAAGGAGACTTTAACCATAATCTCAATGTGTTTAAACAGGGTAAAGGAACTCTCATACCCAAATACCGGCAGTCTAGAGATCAACAGGGTTTAGAACCGTCAAAATTAATTCCTTGCGCTAATTGTAGGGGATTATACCGACAACACTAATTTGCGGAACACATGAAAAAGACTTGCACTGGAGTAACAACACAAACAAATACCTCCTCAAAGAAAAAAAAGAAATGACACTGTCGGGGATGAGACGCTCCTCCTACCCATACCAAAGTCGGTATCAGAATCTTTTTAATATCAATGTAATTGGAAGAATGATGGATGATAAAGTGTTGAAGGTAATAAAAACTGATCTATTGATACTCAGCTTTGGACAGAGGAAACACAATCGAAAAAACATAGAGGAGCATACAGCAAATACTACTTCCTCCGATATGCGTCAGCTGGGAAAGTTCCTGCTGGTTATGAGAAAATGTATATCCCATAAAAGACCTGGAATACTGTTTCCGTCCAGACCTGTTTGAAAAAGTTATTCAAGCTGTTAAATTAAGGGCTGGGTATGACGAAAGCACAAATACATATAAGAAGCCTTCTGTGGCACTGAAACTTTGGCCTGCACTTGTGAAATGTGCAAAAATACTAAGAATGAAGGAAACAAAGAAAATAATCAGAAAAAAAAAACGTGAAAATGCTTCTGCCTTCCTTGATTTGTATGACTCTGACTGGAATGATTATATTTCCTCTGGTGCTGGGCAGAGTTCATCTCTACAGAAATACAATAAGGTTCAAACAATTCCGTTTATGGATGATGTTAAAACCATCTATGACCATGTGAAAGAAAGAAGCATGATGCTGAGGAAGGAAATTGAAACAGACATTAAACAATACTCTGAATTAGTAAAAGTAACATTATGTGAAATAAATCTGTTCAACAGAAAGTGGGGTGGCAAAGTTCAGAGGATGAAGGTACAGGATGTGGAAAAAGCAGATATAGTTTCAAATACTCCAGTTGACGATGTAGTACTATCCAAATTAACAGATATAGAGAAAAAGCTCAGGCGTGTCTTTACTGTTACGATGACAAACTTATTACAAATATTAGGCGGCACTACGAGACACAGCATCAAACTGAAACAGCAGTAGCAAAAGTTCTATTACTGCCCAAAAAATCAAAAGAAAGAAGAAAAGGATGGACTAATATATTAAATGAGGGAGACTTTAACATTAATCTCAATGTGTATAAACAGGGTAAAGAAACCCCTTACCCAAATACTGGCAGTCTAGAGATCAACAGGGTTTAGAACCGTCAAAATTAATTCCTTGCCCTAATTGTAGGGGATTATACCGACAGCACGAATTGGCGGAACACATGAAAAAAAGACTTGCACTAGAGTAATACAAACAAATAACTCATCAGAGAAAAAATAAGAAGCGATGCTGTCCAGGATGGGAAGCTCCTCCTACCCATACCCAAGTCGGTATCAGAATCATTTTATGTCAATGTAATTGGAAGAGCGACGTTAAACCCGAATTCACACACACAGTAATTGGAAGAATGAAGGATAATAAAGCGTTGAAGGTAATAAAAACTAATCTATTGATACTCAGCTTTGGACAAAGGAAACACAATCCAATTCTAAAGAACAGACCCTGGAAAAAATCAAATGATTTATCAGTTTTTGAATCAATGTGTATGCCCTTCAATGTGTATAAACAGGTTAAAGGAACTCTCATACCCAATTACCGGCAGTCTAGAGATCAACATGGTTTAGAACCGTCAAAATTAATTCCTTGCCCTAATTGTAGATCACAGATGTACAAGAAACCAAAATAGAAATACAAACCACAAAAACAGATCACCTAAAACTAAAAAAAAAGAGACAAAGCTCATGGGTGTCTTTACTGTTACGATGACAAACTTATTTCAAATATTAGGCAGCACTACGAGACACAGCATCAAACTGAAACAGCAGTAGCAAAAGTTCTATTACTGCCAAAAAAATCTAAAAAAAAAAAGAAGAAAAAGGATGGAATAATATATTAAATGAAGGAGAACCGCCTAAATTAATTCCTTGCCCTAATTGTAGGGGATTATATCGACAGCACGAAATGGCGGAACACATGAAAAAGACTTGCACTAGAGTAACACAAACAAATACCTCCTCCTCAAAGAAAAAAAGAAGCGATGTCAGGGATGGGAAGCTCTTTCTACCCATACCCAAGTCAGTGTCACAATCTTTTTATGTTAATGTAATTGAAAGAATGAAGGATAATAAAGTGTTGAAGGTAATAAAAACTGATCTATTGATACTCACTTTTTGGTATGAGGAAAGCACAAATACATACAGGAAGCCATCTGTGTCACTGAAATTTGGGCCTGCACTTGTGAAATGTGCAAAAATACTAAGAAGTACAGGAAACGAAGAAAATTATCAGAAAAAAACACATGAAAATGCTTCTGCTTTTCTTGATTTGTACGAATCTGACTGGAACGATTATATTTCCTATCTTGCTGGGCAGAGTTCATCTCTACAGAAATACAATAAGGTTCAAACAATTCCGTTTATGGGTGATATTAAAACCATCTAGGACCATGTGAAAGAAAGAAGCATGACGCCGAGGAAGGAAATTGAAACAGCTATCAAACAATACTCTGAATGAGCAAAAGTAATATATGAAATAAATCTGTTCAACAGAAAGCAGGGTGGCGAAGTTCAGCGGATGAAAGTACATGACGTGGAAAAAGCAGATATAGTTTCAAATGCTCCATTTGAAGATGTTCTATCTAAAGTGTATTTGTATTTGCCAAGACTAAACGGGAAAAGCCGGGATCAAAATCCGGGATCAAATGGTTAGCAGTCTGTCATGGGTCATAGACTTGATATTTTTTGACGATTTTTGGTACGTATATTCTTTAGACCATTTAATATGAGATTCATTTCCAAAGTTATTTAATGCAATC
The DNA here is from genome assembly GCA_963580285.1 of Lucinisca nassula. Taxonomy (NCBI): domain Eukaryota; kingdom Metazoa; phylum Mollusca; class Bivalvia; order Lucinida; family Lucinidae; genus Lucinisca; species Lucinisca nassula. Next base: position 37,423,462 of record OY757011.1, read on the forward strand.
CTTTGTTACAGATATATGGATCTCTTTTCAAAGACCCTCCCTCCCTCTGGAGAAAAGCCGGGACCAGCTATTTTAGTAAACTACCGCGTCCGGAAATTCAGATTCTGGTGCACAAATATGGCACGTAGCAATTTTTACTTTTTGCAACTCGTATCATTCTGAAAAATAGTAAAACACTGCAATATATTAAAAATATATCGCTTTGGTCGAGATATCATGACCAGTACCAGACCGGGACCAAATTCTGACAAATCCGGGACCAAATTCTTTCAAATCCAAAGCTTGTAGCCCGAATTAATGAGACCATGGTCTATAAGCTTACATTTTACCCATTTGTAAATCCAAAAACATATAATGAACATCTCATAATAACTGTTTGACTTTTAAAATGTATAATTTTGATTATATTGATCAATTTACTAGTTTTGTATTTGGCCCCGATTTGGTCGTGACCAGGTGCCGGGCTCATTTTCTTCGCCAAAACAATGAAATGTGTTTTACTCTCTGGCTATTTGGTAGAATAGTATGGGTTACCAGAAGTAGAATTGTTTGGTTCCATACAGAAGTTTGGCACCAGTGACTGGATTTCTGGATATGGTGATTTACTAGAAATGTTGGTCCATGCTTTTCTCCAGAGTGTCTGGTTCTAAATAGTGACCCTTTAATCAGTTACAAATTTCAAAATTAAAAAAAAATCTTGGATATGCATTTAAATGTTAAGGGTCCAAAGAAAGCGCATTCTAAAAACAAAAATCCATGTCTAAGACAAATACCAGGCAGTTAAAATTTGGTCGTGGATTTTGGTCCTGTCTTTTCCCATTTGGACCCGGCAAATAAAAAAAAACCCTAACCAAATTAACAGATATAGAGAAAAACCTGTGTCGTGTCTTGAAACGACTGGAGACACGAGGAAAATTTGGTAATAAAGTACCAATTTTGCTCACCCCCAACATGTACAGTAACATTCAGTCACTTTTGAAGCATCGCCTGGCTGCTGGAGTAGATTCAAGATTTAATTATTTCTTTGCCAGGCCAGGTGATGCTCTACACCCCTATAGAGGCTCCGATGTGACATTCGTAATGATCAGAAGGACAGCTTGAAATATCCATCACATTTAACATGGACATCATTATGAAAGCATGTGGCAACAATGTCCCAGGTGATCGAAATAACTGATACAATGCAAGATCAGCTTGCTACTTTCCTTGGACATTACATAAGAATCCACAGAGACGTCTATCGTCTTCCATTCGAAATACTATAGTTTTGCATAGCTTCCCTCAGTAGAATTTTCAGATATACGCCATAACCTCTGATGAAATTGGATTTGGTCTCTTTGCAACCGAGAAGTTCGAGAAAGGGGAGTTTATGTTAGAATACGTAGGTGATAGAATATTACCCATAGCAGCAGAGGAGCTTGAGAAGAAATATAAAAAGGAGGATTCCAAAATATATCCAAGATGTTACATTTATTATTATTAATACGATGGAAAAATTCATTGTATTGATGGAACAAAACCAGGAAGACTCTGTCATCTTGCAAATGATGCCCCTGTGGAGGACACCAAGTGCAATGCTGTCATGAAATGTAAATTCTAATGCACTTGCAAATGTAACGCGACGTCTGATTGGAGAATGTCATAAATTTGCGACAATATATTCTGCGATATACTGTCAGAAATCCGATGTCGTCTCGTAACGTCGCTTTTCATTGGCTAGCGCGTCGTTTTACAAAGCTCGCAGCGTTTGGTGTTGATGCAAAATAATGCTTCTTAAAGGCACACTGAGAAAAAATGCATTAGACTGGGGATAACTGTGTTTAAATTTGTCATTTGGGGAGGTATATCAGTGGTTTTACGGTCGCAAATAACGTTGTACGGCTCCACTAACGCATCGCCGTAAAACTGAATTTGCAATCGTAAAACCGCTGATATACATCCCCAAAAGACAAATTTGAAGACAGTTATCCCCTAATTATATGACAGCTATCCATGCTTGTGTCTATTTGAACAAAGGATAATAGAAGCAGAAGAAATTCGATATGACTATGGGGAAGAAGAAAACACATTAGCATGGAGGAAAAAGCTAAGAAAAGAAGTGTGGAAGCATGGAGCCAAAAAGAGATAGAGGCAGTACAGAGAACGTTACAATCTTTCCTGTGGCCCCCGCCCATAGGGGCTTGAAGAAATATATGGGCTGCATGATGTTTCCACGCAGAGCTGAATCCGGCCCGCACACTAGTACTGGTAAACAGCTAAGAGGATCTAAGCCTGTCCAGGAACCGCGGTGCGAGGCGGACCGTCCATGCTAATAAACCCTATTGGTTTCATTGGGCGACAGGGCTTGAGATGTCATTTCATCTCAATGTCGGGTAAAAGTCCCACAAAATTGGAAGCAACGTCTCCAAAATGACCTTTACAGTGTTGACGGGGACGTTAAACCTCAAATCAAACAAACAAACAAATACAATCTTTCCTGAAAATGATGTTAACCCCGGAAATAGCAGACATCAGCAGAGCCCAGCAGACAGAGCCAATTCTAAAGAATAGACCCTGGAAGAAAATCCAATGGTGTATCAGTTATAGAATCAATGTGTATGCCCTTTAATGTGTATAAACAGGGTAAAGGAACTCTGATACCCAAATACCGGCAGTCTAGAGATCAACAGGGTTTAGAAACGTCAAAATTAATTCCTTGTCCTAATTGTAGGGGATAATACCGACAGCAGGAATTGGCGGAACACATGAAAAAGACTTTCACTGGAGTAACACAAACAAATACCTCTTCAAAGAAAAAAAATGATGCTGTCCGGGATGGTAAGCTCCTCCCATACCCAAGTCGGTGTCACAATCTTTTTATGTTATGTAATTGGAAGAATGAGGGATAATAAAGTGTTGAAGGTCACCTGGCCTCTGGAGTGGATTCAAGATTTAATTATTTCTTTGCCAGGCCAGATGATGCTCTACACCCCTATAGAGGCTCCGATGTATTGGACGACATTCGTAATGATCTGAAGGACAGCTTGAAATATCCATCACATTTAACATGGACATCATTACGAAAGCATGTAGCAACAATGTCCAAGGTGATCGAAATATCGAAATAACTGATACAATGCAAGATCAGCTTGATAATTTCCTTGGACATTACATAAGAATCCACAGAGACATCTATTGTCTTCCATTGGGAATACTACAGAAGGCTAAAGTTGCCCAAATTCTTATGTCTGTGAACGAACAAAATGTGAAGGAGTTGGAAAAACCACCAGATTACTGGAACGTAGATGTGGATGGTAAGTTAACCTATGTTTCAAATAATTGCAAGCAAAAGGGCATATACAACTATAGCTTTGCATAGCTTCAGTCTCTTTGCAACCCAGAAGTTCGAGAAAGGGGAGTTTCTGTTAGAATACGTAGGTGATAGAATAACACCCATACTAAGCAGCAGAAGAGCGTGAGAAGAAATATAAAAAGGAGGATTCCAAAATATATCCCAAGATGTTACATCTATTATTATAAACCCGATGGAAAATTTCATTGTATTGATGGAACAAAACCAGGAGGACTCTGTCGTATTGCAAATGATGCCCCTATGGAGGACACCAAGCGCAATTCTGTCATGAAACGTAAAACATAACAACTATCCACGCTTGTGTCTATTTGCACAAAGGATAATAGATGCAGGAGAAGAAATTCGATATGACTATGGTGAAGAAGAAAACACATTAGCATGGAGGAAATATACTGAAATACTAAAGAAACGCACAACTTAATTTGATGTCAATTTCTTTAAGATAACAGAGAAGTTTCGGTATCTGAAAACAGAAATCTGAAGCCCGATCATTTGGCTTCTATTCAATGTGAAAATAAAAACTTTGGCGCTTATGGTTGCTGTAATGTCTATGAAATTCTAGCGTTACCCAAAATTAAAAAGTCACAAACTTACATAACGTCACATAATGTGCAAAACAAGGTTGTTTTACCAATATTCGTTTTCAATATCACTAATGAAGACAAAGTCAAATCACAAGGTTTTAGTCCTTTAATAACGCTTAGGTCGTCTCTGCGATGTCAGTAAGTTTTTACTTAAAACATCGTTTCTGTCTAAGGCAAAGAGAGTAAGCGAAAACGCTTCATGCCAATAAATGGCTATGGATATGAGGTATTGATTACGAAAAGATCGCAAATTTATCGAAAATTATAAGCTTGTAATGAGCTATTGAAGATTTTAGCCTGACGATAACAAAGAAACGCTTCTGTTGACATGGATTTCTAACAATGATTTTCAAAATGTTTCGAACTTTTGGGATTGAAAAGACATTTGACTATCAGCGTTAACTGTATGTTTTAATGTGTACTCAAAAATATCTGTATAAAATGAACGTTTGTCGAAAATGACTAACGTCATGCTAACGTCAGAATAAACGGTCTGAAAAAAAATCTGTCGATGGTTAATTGTTACTGATGTCGTTAGAATATAATATTTATAATAGGAAACAATATCAATTCAATCTAGTGAAAGAGACGATCGATGTAAAACTGTGCATTTTTTTAGTCTTTCAGTATAGCTAAGAAAAGAAGTGTGGAAGCATGGAGCCAAAAAGAGATAGAGGCAGTACAGAGAACGTTACAATCTTTCCTGAAAATGATGATAGCCCCAAAAAATGGAAGACATCATCAAAGCCCTCCAGATTGAAGATTGAAAATAGCAATTTTTGTGTTTCACTTACAGCTCTTTATAACCTGGTTGGCCGGGTCCAGATCACAAACCGTGTTAAGGGTTTGTCACTAGTGCGAATATAAAAGATATCGAAAATTTACCTGTAAACTGCAAATAGCGATTTTTGCCAAAAATACAGACAGCTCTGGCAAACTTGTTGCTGGACCATTTCATACATTATATAGGGACTTACTTGTAAGCAATCATTTGGCTTTCCAATACTCAGCAGCATGCTTATCAGTCAGTTTGTAGTTACTTCCGGGTTTGGTTCCGTTTACCATTTTTAGACACTGGTTGAAATTCAGGTACAAATCGCAACATGAACATGCAAACCAGTTTTCCGACTACGAAATAGAGGATTTCAATGTCCAAGCAGTAATTCTGGTAGAAAAGTGCATTTTGTCCAGTTTGCTTTACTTGTTTACAACAAATTGGACAAAAATGCACTTTTCTACAAGAAATTTCATATGGAGTATCCTTGGGATGGGGGAACGAAAGTTTGTTCGCGGGGGTCAAGGTCACGTGACTAAGATGGCCGCAATGCCCATGTGGTGTAAAAACCGTTTGAAAACCTTCTCCGGAACCGCTGGGCCGATTTCCACGAAACTTGGTATGTAGCATCCGCGACGCGGGCCCATCATAGTTTGTTCAAATGATGACCCTCCGATGACCTTGACCTATTTTAGGCCAAGGTCAAATTTGGTAACATGGACATTTGTATGGGAAAAAGGCAAAATGTCATATCTTGAAAACTGTTCCAGTTACCACACCTTAACCATATATATTCTTGACCCTTGTGACAAGAGGAACTCAATGATACAGATCTTAGGTCCCCTGGGTTTCCCCCCAGGGGCATGTCCTACCCCCTTCATTCATAAAATGTGTAATATCTTGGAAACTGTTGAGATCCCCACCCAGATATATTTTCTTTTTCCTTATGGTAAGACGCATTCAGTTGCCCAGACCTTGGGCACCTCCGGACTCCCACTGGGGCACGCCCCACCTCCTTCACTTCATGAAAGGCATTATATCTCTGAAACAGTTGAGATCCTCACCCCTAAACCATATATATTCTTGTTCCTTATGATAATACACATTCAGTGACCCAGACCTTGGGCCCCTCCGGACTCCCCCGGGGATATGGCCCATCCCCTTCACTTCATGATAGGCTTTATATCTCAGAAAACGTTTAGATCCCCACCCCTAAACCATATATATTCTTGTTCCTTATGCTTAGACGCATTCAGTGACCAAGACCTTGGGCCCCTTGGGACTATCCTGGGCATGCCCCACCCCTTCACTTCATGAAAGGCTTTATATCTCGGAAACCATTGAAATCCCCACCCCTAAAACCATATATATTCTTGTTCCTTATGATAAGACGCATTCAGTGACCCAGACCTTGGGCTCCCCCGGGGGCATGCCCCTCCCCCTTTACTTTGTGAAAGGCCGTATATCTTAAAAACCATTGAGATCCCCACCTATAAACCATATACATATATTAGTCGGGATTCGAACCCACACGCATATACATGTATATTGTTGGTCCTTATGATGAGACATATGCAGTGAAATAGCCCTTGGTTGTCTCCTTGTGTGCACCTTGTATGTTCTTGGGGTATGCTCCACCTACTTCTCAGCAGTCAGATGAGCGATTCAGGACCATTGGTCCTCTGGTTAAAGGCCTTATATGTCAGAAACAGTTGAGATCCACACCCCTAAACCACAATATAATTATTATTGTTTCTTATGATAAGACACATTCTTGGACACAGACCTTGGGTTTCTCAGGTGTCAGGTGAGCGATTCAGGACCGATGGTCCTCTTGTTTTTCAATTTAATTAAAAGAAATTTTCTCAATTGTTTTATAGAAAACAATTGAATGGATTTCTTTGTGATTTTTTTCTACTTTGACTTGCGGACCAAACAAATCCATGTTTGAATCACAGCAAAGGTTACTACATTATTGGTCATTCGTTCAGGCCGATGGGCATGGTGGGCGAAGCTTGCTTACCAAGTAATGCTTACTATCCCGGGACGCCTGATTACACTCTTCTGGAGTCCATGTCTGTTGGTCTGAACATTCAAATTTGCCACTTGTAGTGGGGTGTGTTGTGCTTCCTTCCTGTTTGATATGTTTGGCGTTTGTAATTTTAAATTTTATTTTATTCATTATGTGTGTTTATACATCTTTTGTTTCGCATAATTCTCTGAGTCACCACCTGTTTGGGAGAGAGCTGCATGACTCGGGGAATAAGTTGTCTCTATTGTAAATTGATGTAATTTCATGTTTTCACTTTACCTTGTGATGTTTTGGATATGATGTGGGATCTGATTGTATCAGTTCCTGATCATTTCGCCTTTTTTCAATTTGCATGGAAACATAAAGTATGCAAATTGGATGTTTTGTTAGCTAGTTAATTTAAATTTATGAAATATCTTTATGACAAGATGCATTATGAGCCGGAGCACAGTATTTCCTACAATTTACACATTATGATCAGAGTTTGTTGTGCATCTACAGATAGCCAAGGGTCCAATTGTCCTTTGTGCACATAGTGATGAGATTGATCAGATTTCACAGGCTGGTTTGAGTCTTTGCTCGGCCCACATGTACATTGTAGAAAATGCTTTGCCCTGGCTGATTTATTAGCTGTACCAAAGGTTGGGCTTATCTCACAATGGGAAGTCTGGCGTCCGTAACTCTATCACTCTGTAAACTTTTTCTCATTACCACATCTCCGAGACTACTGGTCTTATTTTTTAAAAAACTTATCTTGGACAACCTGATGGTATAGTTGTCCAGCGTCAGTTTTGGTTCCAGTCTGTCGATTAAAATTGCCGCTGTGAGCCATTTTGAGCACCCCCTTCCAGTAGGGGCTGTTACAATCTCATTATTGAATCTCCTCTTTTTCGTCTTGGGTGGTTCTCTGGTGGTCTAGTTGGGCAGTGCCGATTGGTTGTGGCCCGTCGACAAATATAGCCGCTGTTGGCCATCTTAGATTGTTCCCGTTATCGCATCTCCATAACGAATGTAGGATTTTCTTGACTGTTCTATTGAAAGTAACACCCACATCCTACCCACCTGACCTAGCACAACCCTACCATATCTGACCCCACCCACCCTGCCATACCTCACCCACCCTTCTCTTTATTTTTTTTATCTTCTTTCATGGATTGGTTGTCATAATACCATCGTGACTTGGCTTGCAGTTACACACAACCTTAGACTGTTGATGTCTGCTATAGACACAGTGCCTTTGGGCTTTCAACAGCTGCTTGAGTGCAGGGTTTAGCTATGAAAGATTTTGGCCTTGCATGTCCTCAAACCGCACACTATATCAAATCACTCTCTCCTGTCCTTGCCACAACATCCTGCCTACCTTATAGCACCCCACCCAGCCCATGGCACAAAAGCCCCATCCAACAACATAGCAGGCAACCCCATCCACACACTACATGCCTCCTGTTATGTTTTAGTATCAGCCTTCACTGTCTTTACGAATATATAAGACCTATAAGTAAATAAAAGGCTTCAGTAGAGCTACTGTTTCGTATGAAACTCTGGTATTAATCTGTCTAAAGTACTTGTTTCATCATGTTAATTGTTAAAAATGACAGATTGACTTTTTACAACAAAAACTGTTTTAAAACCAATAAAACAATATTTACACCTGTGGACACAAAAGCGTTCAAACAACTATGAAATAACTTTCACTGAATCTCTTTGCGTCAAGTTAGTTTTGACAAGCAAATGTCATTCATCAGAGAATTTTAAAACTAGATCAAGCCATTGATTGGTCTCATTTTGGAAAACACTATCTGATTGACATTTGAGATGTATTTTGATTGGACAGTGCAGGAGTCAGCAATGAAATGTACACCACCTTTTGTTTTGAATTTATTTCTGTTGATAGGATGTTAGGATATATTGATTGATGTTTCAAGTCAGAATGAAATGAAGCTCATCAAAGTTCGAACGCTTTTGTGTCCACAGGTGTATCAGTCTAAGATTTGTACTTAAAGACTTGCTATTTTTAAAGACTGTCTTTAATTTTAAAGACTTGTAAGTCTTTATTTTTAAAGACATATCCGCATAAAATAGTCGATATCATATACATTCAGAATACCGTGAAAAATCGCATTCCATGATATACATGACAGTTTTTGTCAGATTCTAACAAAAATATTGCAAAAAAATCATGCACATTTGTTGTCTTGTTCTAGAGTATTGGTTTGAAACAAATATTTAGGCCTGTCTTTCTTTGGTTTTCTCCCTTTGTCCATATTGAAACGAATGTGCAAGTGACTGACACGTAATATTTATCATCAAATGAGTTGTTTCAGTATAAGGGAGAAAACCTAAACCGTACAAATTTGGCTACAATAATTTTAGTTTTACTCATGAATAAGACAATAAAAATACATGCAGTCTATTGTTAAATGCACATGAAAATGTAATTGAGACAGTCGTATATCATACTGGATGCGATTTTTCAGGATTTTAGAAATTTGAACGATTTGCTTTGTTTTCTTCAAGTATGTCTTTAAAAATAAAGACTGACAAGTCTTTAAAATTAAAGACAGTCTTTAAAAATAGCAAGTCTTTATTTTAAGTACAAATCTTAGACTGTTTATACCCCCAGCAAACTGTTTATACCCCCCACATTAAAGTCGATGTGTATATAGTTTTCGCTTCTCTGTTCGTTCACTTGTTCGTACATATGCTTGTTCTTTCGTTTTTCCGTCGCACATGCTAGTTTTTGTCGCGCCTACTTCTAGCAAGGCGCGATATAGGGATCGAAATTTCCATATGTTTGTTAGTTTGTTCCTTCGTTTGTTCGTTCGTTCGTCCACATTTGCATCAACCCTAAGCACTACTAGGTCTAGAGTGTTGATACTTTATACATAGTTGCACCAAGGTATGACCAGCCACATTTGGGGATCCCCTTTTTTGACCTTGACCTATATTTCACGGTCACCGACTGTGATTTTTGTGCCAACCCTAACTTCGACTCTAATGTAAGAGTCCATTTCTCAAGAACTACTATGGCTAGAGTGTTGATACTTTTTACATTCTTGCACCTAGGGATGACCAGCCACATGTAGGTATCCCTTTTTGACCTTGACCTATATTTCACTGTTCACCGACTTTGTGATTTTTGCGTCAACCCTAACTTTGACCCTAATATTCAAGTCCATTTCTCAAGTACTACTAGTGCTAGAGTGATGATACTTTGTACATACTTGCACCAAGGGTTGACCACCCACATTTTGACCTTGATCTATAGTTCACAATTCACCGACTTGGTAATATTTGTGTCAACCCTAACTTTGACCCTAATGTTCAAGTCCATTTCTCAAGAACTACTAGTGCTAAAGTGTTTGGGCCAATGTGATTTAAACTTCACAGTAATGTTGCCTAGATGGCTCCCTACCAAAACAGCTGTCATTCTGCTCGGATAAACAAGATGGCCACCAGGGCTAAAAATAGAAAAATCTTCAAAGGCTTACTTCTCCTATACCCATGGGCCAATTTCAGTCAACTTTCACAGAAATGTTGCTTTGATGACCTTCTACCAAAATAGCTACCACCCTAATGTAAGAGTCTATTTCTTGAGAACTATCAGAGCTTCATTAATTATACTTGGTACAAGCTTGCATCTAGGAACTTCAACGTAAGCATCCATATCTGACCTTGACCTATATTTCATGGTTCACTGACTTTGTAAATTATTGCGACCACCCTAACTTTCATCCTAATGTAAGAGTCCATTTCTTGAGAACTATTAGATCTTCATTAATTATACTTGGTACAAGCTTGCATCTAGGAACTGCAACTTCAACGCAAGCATCCATATCTGACCTTGACCCATATTTCATGGTTCAGAGACTTTGCGCCCGACAGACGCGACATAGCCTTTGGTGGAATTCTTGTATTTCATTCTTGGGTAAAAGTTCCATAAAATTGAAACAACTTCTCCAAGATGATGTATACAATGTTGATGTGGACGTTAACCCGCAATCAAACAAATCTCTCTCACTGATAAGAAGGGCAGTTGTCAAGTTCTTGTGAAAGAATGTGCACTGTACTGGTGAACCGCTTACGGATAAGCTTGCCCAGGCAAAGTGTGGATTGGTAGACATTAAATAGTGTTCACTGGGCTGTTAAATCCCAATACAAACAAACAAACAAACAAAAAAACAAAGTTTGAGTTGTCTTGGGTTACTTACAGAGCCAAACGGGATGTAATTTAGTTGTGGATTTTGATTTTAAAAATTCTATAAACTGAAGGAATGCTGTGTGTACAAATTAGAATTGCCTCATTTAGGTGATTCTAATGAGTGCACTCAGCATACATTCTTAAGATTAAGTATGAAAAACTTGCTAAATTGTCTCTTTATTTCCTATCTGGAGCTATGGAAAGAATTTCATAGGAACTCAAGAACAGGTTCAACTCAGCCATGGTTCCCATTGGTTTCACTGGGGGCAGCAGGGATTGAGATGTCATTTCATCTCAATGTCGGGTAAAAGTCTCACAAAATTGGAAGCAATGTCTCCAAAATAACCATAATAATGTTGATGGGGACGTTAAACTTCAAATCTGCAAACAAAAAAAACAGCCATGGTGAACAGGCCATCAGTGTAAGGGCCATTGAATTTTTTCTGGATTAACCCCTTTCTTGCTGAATTTTCATTTTAGCCACACCTATTTCTGACTTTGAACCAATCCGATTACTTGGTGTAATTTATTGTTAAAAATTTATAAACTGAATGTTAAACAGTGTAGACCCTGATCAGATGGCTTCTGATCTGGATCTACAGTGTTTGCAAAGATATGGGTTGTTGTGAACAGCAATATAAGGGTTAATAGATACAGATTTTATTTAGACCTGCCTGATATTTGTGTGATCAGTAATCAAATGCATGTACCGGTAGACAACACCTGTGTAAAATACTTGGTGATAGCTGTAGTAATGGATTGTATAAAAAATACTTTTTGTATTGTCTTGTGCTTGTGACCATATGCTCATTTTTATGTGTTGTGTTTTAATATACAGTATGGTATCAGCTAAGCATGTTGTAATACATGTAATAGCATTGTTCAGTCTAGCGTAAGTGTCAATTTTAAAGCGGATGTTACAGGGTTTGGTGGCTTTGTCTAATACTGCAGAAACCATAAAATTCTGCTCAAATACAAAATACATTAAGATTCTGTTGAAAATCTACCTTGGTATCTGCAGCAAGCCAGGCATGTCTTAGTGTGTGATGTCATCAGCAACCTTTCAATTTTTGGCTGCTTGGCTATGTACATGTTTACTGATAATACGATGGACCATTTATTGTACAAGTCTTAACCCATATCTTGCTGAACATTCATTTTTGCCACACCCATTGATGACTTTGAACCAGTCAGATTACCGGTACTCTATGTAATTTATTCCTGCAATTAAACTGAATGTCAAACAGTGTAGATCCTGATCAGATGGCATCTGATCTGGATCTACACTGTTTGCAAAGATAGGGCTTGTCGTGAACAGCAAGATAAGGGTTAATAAACATTGAAGATATGGACCACAAGGCTCTTGAAAGAGCAACCAGAAGTCAGAAGTAGTCTTCATTGTTTGGGTCAGCCCTTTTTTTAGATGACCAGGATCCAGTTGTTCAAAGCATCGTTAGTGGACATATTGTTAACTGTTCTAGCATGGACAATATCTAAAATTTTGGTATTTTTTGCTGAAAAAAATGTGAGCAGCTTTTGCATCTGCAAAAGCTGCTCTCATTTTTTCAGCAAAAATATTAGAAGTTTTTACATATTAAGGGATCAAAGTTTTAACAATTTGTTAACTAACGACATAATTAGTTTTGAACAACTGGCCCCAGGTGTACACTCTCTTTGAACAGTTATTGTACTATTCACAAAACAAGAAAATAGAACTCTCTTTGTCTTATTTCAGTATACTGTAAAGAGTTATATACCTTATGTTTGTTACATATTGTATTGTTATGTTTATGTGTTTGGTGCAGGTCTTCTTGTTTCATGGACTCTTCTATAAATGATTGTTGGTACAGGCCTCTACGTCGATAGCTCAGTCTGATGGGCGTCTAACTGATGATCAGGAGGACGCAGGTTTCATTCCTGCCGGCGTCAGCAACATTTTTTTGTGGAGATTGATCATGAAATCTTTTCTTCCTTCCACTGATTCGAGAAGGGCAGTTGTCAGTTTCTAGTGAAAGAATGTGCACTGTACGGGTTAACTGCTTATGGATAAGCTAGCCCATGCAAAGTGTGGATAGGTACACTGACGGGCTCAAAAATGACCTAAATAGTGTTGACTGGGCTGTTAAAACTCCAATATAAACTAACAGGCCTCTCTGACCTAATGCCATTGGGTAAAAGTGCTTACTTTTTTAAAATGATTACTACGTCTCTTACCCCTGAGAGTTCAAGTCTCTATCAGGTCACATGTAGGATGCCAAATTCCCCAACAGGAGGACAAGAGTATTTTCTCTGGGTACTTTGGCTTTCATCCATCAGGGCTTGGAGAAATAGATGGGTTGCACGATGCTTCCACGCAGAATTGATAACGACCGCACATTAGTACTGGTTATCTGCTTAATCTTAAATTTGGTTTTATGGTATTTCTGAGCAGCAATCAGGCCTACATGCTCAGTGCTTAAGAGCATTAATTCCTAAACAAATGGTCACTCAGTTTACACTGAGGGTCACAGTTGAGATGTCACATACTCTAATGGAAGTTAGGGCTGTAAGACTGAAATAAAAAAATAGAAATCAGCTAATAATACATGCATTAAACCTAATTTTCAATGTCTCTGAAAAGGGTAAGCCTTTGGAAGCAATGACTACACCACAGAATTGAAAAATAAGGAGTGTACAAGATTTTTCTGGGCCAGACTAGCTAGTTTCGACCAATTAGGGTCTCGTCAGTGACCCTTAAATATTTCCTTAATTTTGAGTGAAGTCTATGACCCTTAAGGGCTAGAAAGTTGAACCCACACACCCATAATGATCTCAGATTTTGGTCACTTGAGGCATGACATAGCCTTTAACAGAATTCTTTTCTTAAGCTTCGGCATTAATATATTAAAATGAAACCCCTCACCATAGTGCTTTTATGTGCCATCAATGCCATTTAAAATTCTGAAAATAATTTTTATGGACAGGATTGTAACATAATACACCCCAACCCATTTATAACACTATTGTTGGGGTCCAAAGCAGAAACCGTGTTAGTTAAACAACCGTGTTATATCCAAACAAAAATGTATAATTTATATAGAAAAATGACCATTCATGGTCATTTTTCTATATAATCTATACATTTTTGAGAGCCATCTGAAAACCGTGTCATATCCAAAACTGTGTTATAATGAACCGTGTTATATCGAGGTTGTGGTGTAATTATAAAATTTAGACGTACTGTTAACTACTCTTTTTACCCTAATCCTGCTGAACACAAAAAACCTACCTTTTCAATCAGTGTACATCCAGATCAGATGGCTTCTGAAGAAGCCATATGATCAGGATCTACACTGTTTGACATTCAGTTTGAAAATTCAAATAAATAGTTTGTTCATGTATTCATAATTTGATTGGCTGACAGCCAGTGGCTAAACTAAGTTATTCAGCAGGATAGGGGTTACGTTCATATGGCAAGCCCACACATCATTAAGTGGGCATTTCTGGACCCACTTTCATGGGCAACAAGTCTTTTAGATATTCTCACAACCTGACAAATCTTAAGTTTAAGTCTCCTGCTAGGCAGTCCATGGTATCTTATAAAGGACCTGGTGCCAGTTAATGAAAACTAACAATGTTGTTAGTTAACAAATTGTTAAAACTTTGATCCCTAATTATGTCAAAACTTGTAAATTTTTGCTGAAAATATGAAAGCAGCTTTTGCAGGTGCAAAAGCTGCTCACATATTTTCAGCAAAAATACCCAAAATTTGACAAAATATGACCACTAACAAGCTTGTTAACCTAACAAGGCTTTGAACAACTGGACCCTGTGGTATTACAGCAGTCACCACATATTCTAAGCATATTTCTGAGCAAGAGATATATTAAAAGGTCACTTGCTGAAAACCTGGATATGTTCCAGGCAACTGGGCAGTGGATTAGTCAGGCCGTTTCTTAACTACCTTGACATTTTGGGCCCTGCTCTTATAGGAAAGAATTTGCCCCTAAATTCTAGGAAAGAATTTGCTCCTGAGGGGCTAATTCTTTGCTTTGCTCCTAAGGAGATAATTCTTTGCTTTAAGCGAACTGTTTGACTAAACCAGCTTCTGTTTTGGTATAGTAGTCACAGTTAAGATTGACTAGGCGGAGCTTTCATTTGTTCCCGCCTTTGGAATGTACTATTAACAAAATTGTAAAGCAAATCACCCATCTGTGTGAATTCAACTGTAACCCAAACAAAGCTGTGGCGTATATGGTTATTTTGTCCGCTTGCAAAAAGTATGCGAAAGGCACTCTACCAAATCTTGTGGTGGACTCGGTGAATTTGACACTTATTGACAACACTTCTTTAGCTCCGCCTAGTCAATCTAATCTGCTACTACTATACCTGTGTGATAAAGAGCTTCTAACTGGGCTTGTGGGCTGTGATTTTGTTGTGAATGTGGCTTGCCATGTACAGTAGAACTTGTCTTAGTGGCCACCTCCAATAAGCAAGCAACCTGTCTGAAGCAAGCATGTACATGTGTATTTGGTTGCCGAAAAAGACAAATGAACAAGAGCATAACAAAGCCTACAATAAAACCATGCGACCAGCAGAGACATAAATCAACCTGCACACTCATATACTGTGGCAAGACCATTTGCTTATGTCTGTTTGCATAGATCGTGGCCTATAGTGGGTACATGCGATCAGCGAAGACTCTTATCAGACTGCGCGGATGCGCAGGCTGATCTGAGTCTTCGTTGGTCGCTCAAGCCTTCTTGTAGGTTTTGTCATGCTCTGGCTCATGTGCATTAAAATCAACTTGTATTTAGCAAGATGCTGCACATTTTGGTAGTTCCTGAGATGCCTTCTTAATATAGATTGGACTTGATTTGATTTCAAAAGGAACTAGTGTAGTCCCTTTTGATACAGATGCTTTCTTAATAAGGGTGGACTTTCAAAAGAGGTTTTCGCTGCATTTTAGTATTTTGTCAGACAAGTGATGTTTTTCATTGTACCCTATAATGCAAGACAGACTTTATCCATAAAACAGCTTGCAGCTGTTTGTAGACCATAACCTGCTCAATTAAAGTAGCAGCAGATGAATTTTCATGTGTTGATATTCGTCCTTGGAATCAGCTTAGGTTGTTCCCTGAGTCTAAAAATTCAGAAACAGTATATACCCTTATCCTGCTGCATAAATTAATTAAGCCACACAACGGGCCTCCGTGGCCTAATGGATAAGAGTTCTGACTCTTAGTCATTAGGTCTCTCACCGCCGTGGGTTTGAGCCTCGCTCGGGTCGCGTGTGAGATGCCAAGTTCTGCAACGGAAGGTCAGGTGGTTTTTCTCCGGGAACTCCAGTTTTCGCCCACCTATGATAAACGATCGGCTCGATATGAGTGAAATAATCTTGAAAGGGCCGTAAAACCCAAAACCAAAAAAAAAAAATTATTGATTATCAGCAAATCATATGGCACAATGTTTTCATTCAAATTCCCAAACTGAATAACAAGCAGTGGAGATCCTGATCAGATGGCTTCTGAATGATCGGGATCTACACTGTTTGCAAAGGCAGGGGTTGTTGTGTTGTTGTGAACAATGACATAAAGGTGAACCTTTGTCTTGTTGTGCCAGGATATGCTCTGCCTTTGCAATCTGTGTTGATTCAGATCAGATTGCTTATGCTATCACTGCCATTCAGTTAGTGACTTTTGGGTTGGTAAGGGGGGGGGGGGAGGTTTACAGTCCTTTCAAGATATTTCACTCATATCAAGCCGATCATTAATCAAAGGTGGGCGAAAATTAGAGTACCTGAAGAAAAAACACCTGACCTTCCATTGCAGAACTTGGTGTCTCACAAGGGACCCGAGCCAGGCTCGAACCTACAGTGGTGAGAGGCCTAATGATTAGAGGCGGCGCTCTTATCCACTAGGCCATGAAGGCTGTCAGTGTGTGATTTTATAGAAATAAATTGTGCCAAGTAATTTCAACAATTTGATTGGTTGGTTGTAAAAATGGGTGTGACAAATTAATTTATTTAGTAGGACGGGTTAAAGAGGCAGAAACAAGAATGAATAAACAGCACACATTTGTCTTCTGTTGATGTTGCTATTAGCATGCTGCAGATCTAAAGTTACTGTAAATTCTTGAGTCTAGTCTATTGTATTCTATTCCAATAAATATATCAGCCCTATAAAATATTGTTGTATTGTTTCTCAGGGGCCAGTTGTTCAAAACTAACGATGTCGATAGTTAACATATTGTTAAAACTTTGATCCCTAATTTTGATCCCTAATTTTGACAAAACTTCTAATATTTTTGCTGAAAAAATGGGAGCAGCTTTTGCATCTGCAAAAGCTGCTCACATTTTTTTCAGCAAAAACACCAAAATTTTAGATAATTACCTTGCTAGAACAGTTAACAATATTACCACTAACGAGCTCATTAAGCTAACGATGCTTTGAACAACTGGACTGGCCCCAGATATTTTTATGCCCACCCAGCATTGGCCCATGAAGCACAAGAATATTCAGTCATAATAGTACTGTATGCTAGTAAACAGCTTAGAAGGACTAAGCCTGTCCAGACCCCGAGGTTATAAAACTTTTTTCATGCTCAACTCAGCTGAGCATGAAATTTGTCATGCTCATAAATTTTAAAATGCCAACAATTGTTGGCATTTTAAACTTTATGAGCATGACAAATAACTTGCTGTGCTGGTCTGAGCAGAAAAAACAGCCCCTTTCAATTGTATTGTAATATTTATGAGCATTTTAAATTTCATGCTCAGCTGAGTTGAGCATGAAAAAAAGTTTTATAACCTCGGGGCCAGGCCAAGCAGTGTGAGTCAGACGTCTGGTGCAAATAAGCCTTTCGGTTTCATTGGGTGGGAGAAATTGAGATGTTATTACATCTCAATGTCGGGTAAAAGTCCCCCAAAATGGGAAGCAACGTCTCCAAAATGACCTAGATAGTGTTGACAGGGAGGTGAAACCTCATTTGAAACAAACAAACAAAAGAAGCGACAAGACAAATCACGTACAGCACTGGTTGGTCAATTGTCTCAGAGTATTCCTGTATTTTAAGCAAACTGTGTTGTCGGACCTGAACAGACACTGCAGAAAATGTGGCGTCTGATCTGGGGCCTCACTGTTTGCAAATGCCCAAACACATGGACTGAGTCAGCTTTCTTTACACCACAATAAAATAGCATGACTATAAATAACCTTTCTCTAGATTTTGTACAAATCGGTGATAGTCATGTGGACATCAGCTATTTGAATCTTCTGAGCTAAGTAACATTGTGTCCATTGACAAACAAAATTGTCTTTGTGTGAAAATACCGATAGCATAATTTATAACCAGGTCCTAAGGTTATTAAAGATTTTTCATGCTCAACTCATTTGAGCATAAAATTTACCCTGATCACAAATTTTAAAATGCCAACTAATGTTTGAAGAGGATAAATGACATTCTCTGCTAATCTAAGCAGGAAAATTACATGCTTTGTTACTCATATTAATAGTTATGAGCATCACGAATTTATGCTCAGCTCAGTTGAGCATGAAAAGTTCTATGACTAAGGGGCTTCAAGCAAAAGAAGGACCAAAGTGGCTTCCTTTCAGTTTACAATAAAAGTGAAACGCCCACAGGCATCAGTGCTTGGAGAAATAGATTGGGTCGCATAGTGCTTCCGCACAGAGCTGAAACTGACCGAACATTTTAGTACTGGTAAACTGCTTAGAAGGTGGTCTAAGCCTGTCCAGGTAAAATGGTAGAAGTCGAACCGTCTCTTAAACCCCTAGAGATTTCTTTGGGTGGTAGGGCTTGTGTGATCATTGTGTGAGACTGACACAACAACCACATTACCGCAACTCTGTGTATACACACCCTACACACTTTTACCTTATGTATTGTAAAATGGAGTCCTAAGCATAAACTGGAGTCTATACACACCCCACACACTTTTACGTTATGTAATGTAAAATGGAGTCCTAGGCACAAACTGCTAAACTGGAGTCGCTGGAAGAACTGGTCATGCGACAGGTTAGGGACTCTACTTTCTGTTATTTTCTGTTTCGTTGGTAATAATTAATTTTAATTTACTTCATTACGTCTGTTCCTCAGTTTTTTTGGTTATGTCGATGTTCTCTGAGTCACCACCTACTTGGGAAAGAGCTGCTGACTCGGATTACTAACTGTTAGAATTGTTAGTTGATGTGATTTCATGGTCCATCTTCTTTCCCTTGCGATGTTTTGGATATGATGTGGGATCTGATTGTATCAGTTCCTGATCATTTCATTTTATATGCCAAAACAAGATGAGATGTTGGTTACTAGCTAAAGAATGTGAACTGTTTACGCAAACTGCCTAAGAGGTTTGTCTACAGGCATTGTGGACATACTAACTTACCTCATTTAAAATGTATTGAAAGACTGCAAAACCCTAACACAACAACCATATTACTAGTACAACTACATGTAGTGCTCCCCTCACACACACACACACACACACACACACACACACACACACATACTCGCATGTAAAATGGAGTCTTTAGCTTAAACTGCTAAACTGGAGTCTCTAAAACTACCGGTCATGTGACAGGTGTTGGACTCCAGTTTCAGTTGTTAATTACTGAATAAAGAAATTGATATAAAAACTTACCTGACCATTTTTTAAAGAAGGATTAATGACAATTATAATAGAAAAAGATTAATTGCTTCTTGAGAATTGTTAATAGCCTCCTAATAGCCTAAAATCTATGGGACTCCATTTCAAAGGTTTAAAAACTAAGACTCCATTTTGCCCTCGATGTTGGTATGTGTGTGTGTGTGTGTGTGTGTGTGTGTGTGTGAATTCGGGTTTAACGTCGCTTTCAACATTTTTTCAGGCATATCACAACGGTGTCTGGTTGCGACAGGGAGCTCAATGCTCACTTTTATAGTGCTGCCTCACTGAAGTATCATGTCCAAGACACAGCGTGTTTTCGTAATGGTAAAGGGGGTCATCAGTGTTCGAAAAATATTGACTGTAACACATTTATTAACGTTTTCAGTGCGGGAAAGTGACGTAACACCGTTTACCGTCAAAGGATCTACGAGTGACGTAATAAATCGGCAGTGTTTAATGACGTCACTCGGCATGCGCTTCCACCCCATGATTTGTTAGATAATAAAACACAGTTCCTTCCCATTGCCTATATAGGCAAGCTGTGTTAGAATCATTTTCCATGCATTGATTTCACTGCTAAGTATAAAACAAAAATATGGTTTCTGCGTTGAAAAAATACTCAAAATGCCATACCCCCTACAAGGCCGTATGTTACGTAGAGCACGTACAGTGA
Source organism: Lucinisca nassula (assembly GCA_963580285.1). Lineage (NCBI taxonomy): Eukaryota > Metazoa > Mollusca > Bivalvia > Lucinida > Lucinidae > Lucinisca > Lucinisca nassula. Next base: position 37,443,720 of record OY757011.1, read on the forward strand.
GGGGGTGAACACACTGGCTACGAGGCCGAGGGACAGAATCAGAGAACCAGCCACGCCAACAAGACGACAGCCAAATTTCTTCAGCAAGATTCCAGCCGCTGGACCTGAATAAGAACAGAAAAAAGTCAGGGGTCACTTTTTAAACATTTAAAATTTCCGTCACTCAAAGCACTGATAACACCCATTACGAAACACGCCTATACAAATACATTGTAAATTTTATCGCAGGAAAAAGGACAATTTTAAGATGAAAAATTGTGATATTTTTTTTATTTCTGTTCAAAATATACATTGTGGGTTCACGTTAGAACAGCCTCATCGAGGCGGTTCTAACGAGTACCCACAATCTATATTTTACCCCTATAAACCCCAGTTTTACTATATAAAAACGGGGTTCAAGGGGGGACAACATTATATAGGCGTGTATTCGTGATGGCTGGGTTGATTGTCTCTGAATGAAAGCTGGAAAAGTGATCCTGAACCGTGACTTTGACTGCTGCATGTAACATTTCGTTTAATCTTTATTGTGAGCAAATAGTGTAGACCCTGGTCAGATGCCGCCTACCTTTTAAATTCGTGTATTGTAAGCAAACAGTGTCGGAATCCTAATCGGTCTCCGTGTTCTGTGGTGTCTGATCTTGATCTGCACTGTACGTAGTCTAAAGATAACCCCTTCACACACGGTGGCTCATTTAATTAATGGCTCGGTCACAAATTCGGCGTACCCCGAACGAGCTATACTAGAAGTGATGGTCGGCCGAGCTGTCCAAGTCAATAAAGGGTCGGAAGCGGGTGTCTGGTTCGGTTTTGGCAAAAGGTATGCCATGCGGGGCCTGGAGGGACATCCGCCGGGAATCGGGCGGTGTCTGCCAGAGTTTTTCGGGAAAGCAATGGCGTATACCCGGGCGGAAATCGGTCGGTGCACTGCAGGTTACCAGCCGTACGCCGGCCGTATACCTGTCGGCAAAGAATCGGCCGATGTTCCGCAGATGTCCGCCTAGTTCCCGGCCGGGCATGGCTCGTCGCCATGGAGAAATGGATTGGGCTGCAAGAGCATAAATCGACCGCACATGAGAACTGGTAAACCGCTTAGAAGCACTAAGCCTGCCCAGGCAAAGTGGTGCGAGTCCATGCATGTAGACCCTATTGGTTTAATTGGACGGCAGGGATTGCGATGTCATTTCATCTCAATGTGGGTAAAAGTCCCACAAAATTGGAAGCAACGTCTCCAAAATGACCTAAATTTTGTTGACGGGGATGTTAAACTTCAAACCAAACAAAACAAACAAGGACATTTATCTTATAGAAGGGTTAACGAGGGCAACATTCTTTCGTGGAGACTGACTAAGAAATCTTTTCTACGGTCCGTTGATTCAAGAAGGGCAGTTGTCAATTTCTGGCAAAGACTTTGCGTTGTACTGGTTATTCGCTTACGTATAATATGTTCTAGAAAGGTTTATCCTTTGGAAGCAAGGAGTGCACCACTGAACTACAAAATATGGAGTGTACATGTTTTCTGGGCCAGACTAGCTAGTTTCGGCCAATTAGGCCTCATCAGTGACCCTCAAATACATTAAAATTCCACAGTGGAATCAATGATCCCAAAGGACAAGAAAATATAAACTACACTATGTAGCAGGCCAGGGAGACTTTTACGGCCGCCACAGAAAGTGTTGTAAGGTAAAGTTACCGGCTCGATATGACCTAAACAGTGTTGACAGGGCCGTTCAACTCCAAAACAAACTAACAGAAATTTTAGAAGACACAAACCTCTTCGGAAACTGTAATTGAGCCAGCGCATGACAAAACCTACAATAAGTCAGGTGCGACCAGCAGAGACTCAAATTAGCCTGCGCACCCATCCACTATGACAAGACATTTCATCACGTGAATAAGTCCGTGAAATGAACAGCCCTTTAAACCCCAATTTATATAGCAAACACTGGGGTCTACGGGGGTATACATTATTTTTCTTATTTCTGTTCTATAGTAGGTACATGCGATAAGCGAAGACTCGGATTAGACTACGCGGATGCGCAGACTGATCTGAGTCTTCGCTGGTCGCTCAAGCCTTCTTGTAGAGTTTGTCATGCGCTGGCTCATATAATTACCTGAAGCCAGGAGAATCCCGCTAAATAAGGACTGGACCCAGGCGGCTTCTGCCTTTGTTCCACCAAACTTGTCGCGCAATTCTATATATAGCACTCCGAATGACTGCGCTAGTCCCCAAGAACAGAAATACAATATAAAGCTTCCAATGACAATGACAACTAGCCGTAATCGAGATTCCTCTGTCTTTTTCGTCTTCACCATATCATTTGCACTTCCCTCATCAGCCATCTTGATTCTATACTGAAAGACTGCGACTGGAAAACGTCATGTTAACAGGCCCGTACTATGAACAATCCTGCAATGTAGGGGAAATCAGGGGTGTACATTTTCTTTTTTCTGACCAAAGGCATTCATTTATGTACTGGTTAGAAGCCAATCAATGAGGTGGTTCTAACGAGCACCACAATCTACAGTTGGAAGGATTCATTACGAAAACACGCATATTCAAATATATTTTACCTGAAATTGAGATGAACTGACATCTCAATATCTTAAGCTTTGTCGCCCAATGAAACCAATAGGGTTTATAAGCATGGGCGGTCCGACTCGCACCGCCTTGCCTGTACAGGCTTAGATTAGAGCCTCTAAGCGGTTTACCAGTACTGGTGTGCAACCGGTTTCACCTCTGCGTGGAAGCATCATGCAGTCCATCTATTTCTTCAAGTCCCGATGGCCGGGGGCCAATTCAGCTCTGCGTGGAACCTATTTCTTCAAAGCTCGATGGCCGGGGGCCGAAACGAAATGTGCAATAGATAAGCAAGGTATTTCTTTTAATAGTGGTCAAGCTGTAGAAAAAAAGAAAGTTCGACAGAAGGCAGGCTGGATGGCCTAACCAGTTGCGTTCACGAAAGAATGCAGTTGTTCGTTGCAAAAAATAGTAAGAAATCTATCCAAACATGGCTTCAAAGTATGTACATGTAGCTAATCCATTTTACAAACACATGCAATTTCTTCAAACTTTGTTTAGGAGTTCATTAAAGAGTGGGGAAAAGGCTGCCTGATTTGATCAGGTAGCATAATGATTTCAGAAGGTTTGCACTCACAAATGTGTTCCGACCAGCAAAAATATGCCTTAGAGCTAGAAGCATTTAAAATACACATTTCAGCCTGTGCCAACTTTAGTCAAAATACAGCTTTTCCTTCCCGCGTAAGGAAACTGTGGGTCAGCTCGCACCCATATAGCGCACATCGAAGACTCAGATCAGCCTGCGCATTCGCGCAGGCTGATCTGAGTCTTCGATGTGCGCACATGCTTTAAGGCACATTTTGCATTGGCGTGGCTCAGATTGTAAAATGAAATGTACGAACATTGTTTCGTTCTTAGTGACTCCGTTATGGGAGGCACAATCTGGACCAGATCGCCGTGTGAAAAGGAGGGACGGTACCTGTACGTGGGGATAAGTGGTCACTCTTATCAAAAGGTCAGGTCAAACATATAGCATTCCTGCCCATCAAACCTGATATATCGGTTTTGTTTGTTTGTTTGTTTGTTTGCGGTCACGCAGAGCTAACACCAACCGCACATGAGTACTGGTAAACTGCATAGAGGTTTTAAGCATGCCCAGGAGCGATGCGGGTTGGACCGCACATGTATATAAATTCTATTGATTTACTTGGACGGCGAGGCTTGGGATGTCATTTCATCTCAATGTCTGAAAAAAAGTCCCACAAAATTGGAAGCAACGTCTCCAACATGACCTATATAATATAGTGTTGACGGGGACGTTAAACCTAAAAACAAACAAATTAGGTAAATTGGGTGTCTAGCCAATAGACAAGCCGTGTAGACCAGAATAAGATCAGTCATCTCACCAGGATCTATACTGCTTGCATATGTATCTGCACCGGGCTAAAGGGTTCAAAGGGTAAGATATCTCTACGCTTAAACGGCCTAATTAAATATTAAAGACGTGACGCGAGAATAAACCTCAACCATACGGAAGCAAGCCAACAATAATTTGTTTTGTTTGATTTGAGGTTTAACGTCCCCATCAACACTATGTATGTCATTTTGGAGACGTTGCTTCAAAGTTCATGGGACTTTCATCCGACATTGAGATGAAATGACATCTCAAGCCCTGTCACCCAATGAAACCCAAAAGCAATTACATGCATACACGGTCCAACTCGTACCACTTTGCCTGGGCAGACTTAGACCTTCTTAGCGGTTTACCAGTACTCATGTGCGGTTGATTTCAGCTCTGCGTGGCAGCATCATGCAGCCCAATTTATTTCTCCAAGCCCCGATGGGCGGGGGGACCTGATATATGGGTTGCGGCAGAAACGTGTTTTGGTTTGATTTGAGGTTTAACGTCACTGTAAATGTCAATTTGGAGACGTTTCCAATTTTGTGGGACTTTTACTCGACATTGAGATGAAATGACATCTCAAGCCCTGCCGCCCAAAGAAACCCTTTAGGGTTTATAAGCATGGACGGACCGACTCGCACCGCTTTGCCTGGACAGGCTTAGATCCTGTAAGCGGAATACAAGTACTCGTGTGCGGGCCGGTTCAGCTTTTTGTACTATTTCATTATTGTTTTTTTTTAAGTGTGTTGGAGTTTTAAGTCGCCGTCAACACTTTTTATGTCATATTTGAGGACGTTGCTTCCAATTGTGTGGGACTTTTACCCGACATTGAGATTAAATGGCATCTCAAGCCCTACCGCCCCAAGAAACCCTTGGGGTTTGATTCACGGTTCGACTCTAACCACTGTTCATGGACATGCTTAAACCTTCTAAGCTGTTTACCAGTACTCAAGTTCGGTCGGTTTCAGCTATGCGTGGAAGCACCATGCAGTCCAGTCTATTCGACATCATTCTGTTTTCTGTTGCGGATTTTTTTTCCATTAGAATATGAACACACCCGTGTAAAATATTGCATTTTTTCACATCTCCAAAATGGCTACTTTTCTACTTTATTGAAAGTTAGTTATGTTTGATCAGCCGTGTCTGCATGTACACTGGTTAAGGTTTTGTTTATTTGTTTGATTTGGGGTTTAACGTCCCCGTCAACACTATATATGCCTTTTTAGAGACGTTGCTTCCAAATTTGTGGGACTTTTACCCTACATTGAGATGTAATGGCATCTCAAGCCCTGTCGCCCAATGAAACCAATAGGGTTTTTATATGCACGGACCCGCACTGCTTTGCCTGGGCAGGCTTAGATCCTCTTAGGGGTTTACCAGTACTCGTGTGCGGTCGGTTTCAGATCTGCGTGGAAGCATCATGCAGCCCATCTATTTCTTTAAGCCCCGATGGGCGGGGGCCTTCCTTGTTTAACATCATAGACAAGGTGATGTGTCTAAGGGATCATAGCGTCTATTGTTGTGTATATGACAACGGAATTTACATGTAACTGAAGTTCACGTGGAAGGGCGAAAGAATGTCCATTTCATGCAGTAAAAAACTCTAAAATGGTACCCTGGCAAACAGTGCAGGTCCACGTTTTGCGGCGTCTGGTCAGATTCTGCACTGTTTGATAACAGGGTTGTTACGTCTCAATAAAAGACAGACGCTTAATTTCTATTTGTTTCCAAAGACATTTGTTTGTTCTGTTTGTTTGATTAGGGGTTTAACGTCCCCGTCAACACTGTATATGGTATTTTGGAGACATTGCTTCCAATTTCGTGGGACTTTTAGCCGACATTGACATGAAATGACATCTCAAGCCCTGCCGTCCAATGAAACCAATAGTGTTTATATGCGTGGATGGTCCAACTTGCACCATTTTTCCTGGGCAGGCTTAGAACCTCTAAACGGTTTACCATTACTCTGCGGTCGTTTTCAGCTCTGCGTGGGAGCATCATGCAGACCAATCTATTTCTTCAAGCCCCGATGGGCGGGGCCACCCAAATACATCACTTTTAGCTTTATTTCACTTCATTTTACATGTGCTATATGTCTTTTTTTTTGGCGTAGAACGTCTTCCCGAACTTCATTATACAGTAGTTTATTTTTTGTTTCTTTTGGATCATTGAATGAGTGTGTGGGCCAAATTGACTACTCCTTTCAGATAATTGATTCCATTGTGGAATTTAGAAAATGCTTGAGGGTCACTGATGAGGCCTAATAAGCAGCAACTAACTAGCTAGCCTGGCCCAGAAAAAATCTTGTACACTACACAGTTTTCAGTTCTGTGCTGTAGTCTTGGCTTTCAAAGGATTAACTTTCTATAGAACAAAATCAGTACAGAAGAACGCCAATGGCTCGAACACCGATGGCTCGTTTACCATGGCTGAGTCGAACATATTCTTGAGTCCCTAGGGAATTCCTCTACATAGGCAATAATGCAGGATAATTAAGTAGATTTCCGACTTATCTTGCAAATGTATGCTGTGTGTACCCATTAGAATCGCCTCAAGAGGCGATTCTAATGAGTACACACAACATACATTTCTTTATAGAACATCGAAAAAATGTCCCAAAATTAACCCATTTATGCTTCCTGGCAGTAACCCTCAGTAGCTCGAACTACCCCAGCCTCGAACAGATTTTCGTGGTCCCAAAGGTGTTCGAGCCATTGAAGTTCCACTGTATATTAAAAAAATGAGGTATGCTCAAGTTAATCAGTGTTAATGGTAGAGGGTGTAATCAGTATTTTAAATTTCATTACTGTTTTCGAAAAAATAAAAATTCAATAAAACTGAGACTCTACTTTTCTATGTAAAATGTCTTTGTTACCAAGGCCGCCTGTATAGCTATATTCCACAGTGTCAGATACCAGTTCATTCACTGTACCATCACGATAACAAGTCGGTGAAGCAAAGACCCCTCCAAACCCCACATAATATAGAGAAAATTGGGGTTTACGGGGAAAAACATTATCTGCCTTATTTTTTGCTCAAAAACATAGGTTGTGGGTACTCGTTAGAACCGCCTCATTGAGGCGGTTCTAACGAGTACCCACAATCTATGTTGAAAACAGAAATAAGAAAGAATGATGTACTCATTTTACCCAAAATATGTCACTTCTGACGCCATGTTGGACGCAATTATTTCACACGGATATGTTTTCCAAATGACTAATTCAAGTGAAAACCTCAGGCACAGGCAACACAATTTCGATGATTTACAATAGTCAGCTTAGAGTATCACACACTAAGTCTTATCAGAAGCATCATGCCTTTTTGCAACAAGCTGCATTAGTTTATTGGGGGTAAAGAGGTTAATATAGAGATTTCCAGGTTGGTGTCATTTGATATAAAGTTTATCAGGCAATGTTTTGAGATCGCGAGGCTTGCCGAGCGATTCTATATGCGTTCCGAAGCCGAGCTTGATAAACTTGATATCAAATGACACGAATCTAGTAGTCTATTTATCAGTTAATCTCATTATACACTCCCACAATTTTGCCATTTTTTACACTAGTCCAGTTCATAGAAGTGCAATATCACATTGAACTGATAAAGCTCACTTGTCCTGAGACAACATATCTTTATCAGGTCAGTATGTTTCAATGCAATTACTATAGAGAATAACTGATAAAAAGTGATACATGCATGCAGATGGACTACCTCTTGTCTTAATGTATGTATAAATCAGAACCAGTCTACTGACTCGTCTTCTTCCTTTGTGACTCCAGTTTCATCTCAGCTCAACAAGAACGGTAGATCTGAAATCGGCTCCCAATCTTTTTCTCTTTGGATAAAAGATTATTTCTGTTTCCACCACCTCGTTGAAGAAACGGAGTTACAGTTACAGATAATATGAAATAAAGGCACTGCCTTTTTGAGCAAACACATTCAATTACACCCCTTAAATAGTTAATGGTGGTGTAGGACATCAAAAAAACTGATAGTGATAGTGTGCTAACTTAGTGGTTAGTGCATTTGCCTCTGATGCTAGAGGCCCCGGTTCGACAAACCCACCCCAGCAGCGAAGGGAAGTCATTGACCCTGCTTTGCTATGACATTTGCACTATTTTGACAGTATGTTCTATGTATTCGCCTACTGGGGCCATTTGCACCAAAAGAACGGATTTCGAAACAGGCAGGCGTGTGAAAGCCAGCTTACTCTGCCAAAAGCCTATAATACCTTGCAGTAGAAACAGATTTAAGGCAACAGATATACACCATCGCTCTTAACTTTAGCAAGGTGTTTGACTAAGTTCCACATAAATGGCTTGAGCACTGCATGTCAAGCTCAAACACGACAAAATATTCCTTACAGTGGGTCCAGAGCTTCCTGACCAACAGGGGCTAACTAGACCTGGTCAACGATTGCCCCAGCTGTACCTGGTGTACCTCAAGGTGGCATGCTCGGACCTTTGTTGTTCTACCCATACATAAATGACCTGCCACAGAAAGTCTGTTCTAGAGCTCGCCTCTTTGGTATTGACAATCATTTTATCACAAGATCTCAAGCATAACTGATACTGCAGCACACCAGAGGGATCCTGACAGACTATAGCACTGCCCATAATGGACTACAAATTGGCAAAAGTCTTTTCAATCCAACCAAATGTGCGCCAGTCAGGGTAAAAAGACGGAGAAGCCTAGTTTGAGATTTGGAGCAACTTACATGTTCAAGATACATGGCCATGAACTGTCAATCTTAAAGATTTGAAAGTACCTGGGCATCCTTTATTTCAGAAACATGTCATGGTAACCCCATTTTGACGTAACTGTAAAAAGGCAAAAAGCAGCCTGGCGTTTCTTTGGAGGGAAGATTTCAGCTGGTCTGAAGATCTACATGATGGTAGAGACCATGATTAGACTTATCCTAGATAATGTCACGTCAGTATTGTATCCAGCAGGTGCAACGGCGAGCAGCTCGGTTTGTCAGAGGTGACTATCACACACCCAGCAGTACCTCTCGAGTGATGCAACACCTTGGTCGTCAAACTTACGAGCATTGACACTGAGCTTGATCTATCTCTGGGCTAACATCCATGGTGGCAGGGTTCTCCGACCCGCAAGCAGCGAACAGTAGAGGATACTCCCTGGGTATATGGCTTCTGTCAGCCCCCCCCCCCCCTTCATCGCCACGGGAATCAGACTTAAGGACCAACTCCCAATGAGTATTGTCACATCAGGGATCCTTAAGGGCTTCAAGAGGGACCGAGCAAGTCTTCCCAAAACTACGTCAAATTGTTTTTCAAAGTTTTGATTTGTTCTGTTGTGAGGCAAAGGTGGTATGTATTATGCATCACTGGGAAGTCCAAATGATATTGACTTACAGGCAATGGCTGCTGTCCTTACAGTCCTTACAGCAGTGGTGGGGAGGGGGGCATTGTTATTTCTTCTATTTCTACACTTTTATTCATTTTCCCCGTTTTCCCCTGTCCCTCCCTCTCTTATCTTCAACCTTCTACTACATCTTCTATCTCTTTCTGTCCCTTTCTCTGGGAGATGACACAAAATGGCCCAAAACAATTGATTGAGCTTCACCTCCGCCTTGCACATAGTCTTAGTATGACAATGCTCTAGTGTTGGTCCTGTGTGCACTTCATGGGAAGAAAATTAAATAGGGTGACTCCAAGCTTGTTTGCAACATCGACACTTTGAAGTATACTGAAGCACTAGTGAATTGTTATGTTACTTGGAGCTCATCATCACTTTGTAAATCTTGGGGAGGTAGAAATCCAACAGGCAGACAGATAGCTCATTGTGTCTCTTAATATTCCCAGGGCTTTATGTTATTAACACTGAGTAATAGTTTGTGAAAAGTTTTAATTGCTTGGCCAGAAGAAGCGCTTTCCATCCTACCGAAAAGCTCTGGTAAATGCTTCGGTAAATGCTCCGGTAACTCGGTGGTCCAAGCGCGGTGCTGGGTTTTACCGGCCAACCTTTTCGGCTCAGTGCGGTTCTGTTCATTCAAACGAGTGACGTAGCTTCGAAACTTTCCCGCGATCAAACTTTAGCGTTTGATGGAACACTCTTCGAAAAGACCTTTTTAAAATTATTTCGACGCTTTTTTGTGTTTCTATTGTAATGGGACTTGACTCCTTTTGGTTTTTAGAAGCAATTTTTGGATGTGAATACAATTCCCATTAACTCTGTAAAGATGGTGGATTATCGCGAGAAATTGAACGTGATTCCAGGCGAGATTTGGGTACCTAAGTATGTTGTTCCAGCCTCTCTACAGTAAAGCAAACGAGTGTTTGCTACTAGTGCAATGTTGCAGTATGGGGTTCTTACCAGTAAAATAAGATTCGGCGCAAAGAAAACTGTGTATATAGACGCAGATCAGATTCTAAATTATACACGAGTTTGTTATATTGCAAAACTGTTTGATTTGATAGCGCAATTCAGGTTTAAATGCAGGTCAAATACTTTATCCCAAAGAGTTTATTATTGTACATCTTTGTTCGTCTTGCAGTTCCATCAAACAAAATGATGATCCAGCCCTGACATTGACTTCTTTTGAAAGAAGCCAACTTTTTCATATTAATATATTTTTTTTTATTTGTTTGATTTGAGGTTTAACGTCCCCGTCAACACTATATAGATCATTTTGGTGACATTGCTTCCAATTTTGTGGGACTTTTACCCGACGCTGAGATGAAATGACATCTCAAGCTCTGTCGCCCAATGAACCCAATACGGTTTATAAGCATGGACGGTCAGACTCCATTACGAAAACACGCCTATACTAATACAGTGTAATTTTTTAGCCAAAAAAAAACGAAAATTTTAGGATGAAAACTTGTGATATTTTCCTTAGTTCTGCTCAAAATATAGATTGTGGGTACTCGTTAGAACCGCCTCGATGAGGCGGTTCTAACGAGCACCCACAATCTATATTTTAGGGCAGAAATAAGAAAAATAGGTTTACCCCTGTAAATCCCAGTTTTACTATATAAAAGTGGGGTTCAAGGGGGTCAAAATTATATAGGCGTGTTTTCGTGATGTCGCACCGCTTTGCCTGGACAGGCCCTACTGATATTGTATGCCTTTACTTTTGACAACGCACCATTCTTATAAAATTTACCTGAGATTGGCTTGCCATTTGGTATGGGAATTTGAATAATGGGCCCATCGCAATTGAAAACAATACCACATACATTGTACATTTTATTTGCTGCTCTTTAAATTCTTTTGGCGATGGCCGGCCCTTACGGAACCCGGGAAGGGACATGATTTTTTTTTTTTTTATTTTATAAGTTGTGCGCACAAGATAATATCTTGTGCGGACAAGATATTATCTTGTGCGGACAACATATTATCTTGTGCGGACAAGATATTATCTTGTGCGGACAACATATTATCTTGTGCGGACAAGATAATATCTTGTCCGCACAACATAATATCTTGTCCGCACAACATATTTTCTTGTGCGGACAACATATTATCTTGTGCAGACAAGATATTATCTTGTCCGCACAAGATATTAAGTTGTGCAAACAAGATAATATCTTGTCCGCACAAGATAATACATTGTCCGAACAAGATAATATCTTGTCCGCTCAAGATATTATCTTGTTCGCACAACATAATAAAAATAAAAAATCATGTCCCTTCCCGGGTTCCGTAGGCCCTGCTGTTTTTTTTTTTTTTTTTTTTTTTTTTTTTGCCGACTCTGTTTCTAATAGACTCAGGTTTCAGCTCCTAAATTCTACGTTTGTCAAACTTTTTTCAAAAGATTTGTCGCTATTTTTACAAGGGTGGTCTTTTATGTTCAATAGATGAGGACCCATCCTAAGTTACAACTTCTAAGTTAGTTATTTCCGATGATTTGTTTGTTTGTTTGATTTGATGCTTAACGTCCCCGTCAACACTGTAAAGGTCATTTTGGAGACGTTGCTTCCAATTTTGTGGGACTTTTACCCGACATTGAGATGAAATGACATCTCAAGCCCTGTCGCCCAATTAAACCAATAGGGTTTATAAGCATGGACGGTCCGCCTCGCACCGCGGTTCCTGGACAGGCTTAGATCCTCTAAGCGGTTTACCAGTACTAGTGTGCGGGCCGGATTCAGCTCTGCGCGGAAGCATAATGCAGCCCATATATTTCTTCAAGCCCCTATGGGCCGTGGCTGTTATCCTCGATGAAACACAAACACTATCAGAAATTCCTTTCACCGTGAACCTTGCATATCCAGCAGGCACTCAACGTTGAACTAACGTTGAAACAACGTTGAAAACGTTGTTTCAACGTTAGTTCAACGTTGAGTCAACGTTTTGTGCCTGCAGGGTATTGTATGACCATATCTGCCACAGCAGCAATATTAGCTTTTGTAGCAGATTTTCTTGACTGGCTGGGGCGGGACAGGGCTCATCTTTCAAGTCAGTTTTACCACCATTAAATTTATTATGCCACCTGGAAGTTGACTTTAAAGAGACAACACATGTCCCATGTATCGGACACAGTTCACTAAATATCTGTGAAACTGACACATCCAGTCCAACGCGACCTTTGATTGTAGGTCCTAACCAGTGCTTCAGCTGAAGTGCACGACCCGCCGGATGCTTTTAGCTTTATGAGTGTTACAAAATATGGGTACGGCGGCCATATTGGTCATGTGACCTGGACCTAAAACGGTTCCCCCAATAAATGCGCCTTATCGTAAGGAGCAAAAATATATCTTATACTTTAGTACTGTATTCTGAATCGTTTGCAGGATAAAATGCATTCTCACTTTTCCAATACAAAAGCATATGTGTCAAAGTTTGACCTAGGCACAAAGAAGGTCAAGGTCAACCCAGGGTCACCATTTAAGCAATTTATGATGGGCCTAAATCCCAGATGCTATTTATCAAGTTTCGTGGAAATCTGCCCAGTGGTTCTGGAGAAGACTATTTTTGAAGGGTTTTTAACATATATGGCTTGGCGGCCATTTTGGTCATGTGACCTGGACCCCATGAGCAAATTTTGGTTTCCCCACTCCCATAGAGGCTCCATATGAAATTTGACTTCAATCGGCCCAACCGCAACCAGACACCGTCGTGATATGACTGAAAAATTGTTGAAAGCGACGTTAAACCCGAATTCACACACACACGCACGCACGCACGCACGCACGCACACACACACACACACACATTCACACACACAATCGGCCCAACGGTTTCCGAGGAGAAGCAGTTCGAAAATTTTCACATTTTTCGCCTCGGCGAGGCAATACTAAATGGAATGTAATATTTCGCAAGTTCATTGGTTAGATCTCATTGATATCTATCAGTATGCCAAAAATTGTTTAAATATTCCAACAAAAGCATATGTGTCAAAGTTTGACCTAGGCACAAAGAAGGTCAAGGTCAACACAGGGTCACCATTTTAGCAATTTATGATGGGCCTACGTCCCAGATGCTATTTATCAAGTTTCGTGGAAATCTGCCCAGTGGTTCTGGAGAAGACAATTTTTGAAGGGTTTTTACCATATATGGCTAGGCGGCCATTTGGGTCATGTGACCTGGACCCCATGAGCAAATTGTGGTTTCCCCCATCCCATAGAGGCTACATATGAATTTTGACTTCAATCGGCACAACGGTTTCCGAGGAGAAGCAGTTAGAAAATTTTCACATTTTTCGCCTCGGCGAGGCTATACAAAATGGAATGTAATATTTCGCAAGTTCATTGGTTAGATCTCGTTGATATCTATCAGTATGCCAAAAATTGTTTAAATATTCCAAGCGGTTAAGTCACTATCACCAATTTTCACAAACGGGTTACGGACGGACAGACAGACAGACCATATATGGCTTGATGGCTATTTTGGTCATGTGACCTGGACCCCATGAGCAAATTTTGGTTTCCCCCATCCCATAGAGGCTACATATGAATTTTGACTTCAATCGGCACAACGGTTTCCGAGGAGAAGCAGTTAGAAAATTTTCACATTTTTCGCCTCGGCGAGGCTATACTAAATGGAATGTAATATTTCGCAAGTTCATTGGTTAGATCTCATTGATATCTACATGTATCAGTGTGCCAAAAATTGTTTAAATATTCCAAGTGGTTAAGTCACTATCACCAATTTTCACAAACGGGTTACGGACCGACTGACAGACTGACAGAATGACACGGTGATTTTAGGGCACTCTTAGAAATCAACCGACTTCAGTCGGTCGCTTTTTCTGCGGGTCGTGCAATTTCAAAGCTTGTTTTGATTTTCCTTTCGCATACACTGTGGGTTAAGTGTATATGACTGATGGCTACCAACTTGAACTTTCAATAACGTGTGAAAGACTAAACGGATTAGACCGCAATTTCATCCTACTATAGAAGTGAAATCAACGTAGTTTAGGCCGACACTTGCTCCTTACAGCCACGAGGTATGAACATTAACCCATTTTGTACTGGGTACACCAAAACGGGTACCCTGGCAAACAGTGCAGGCCCAGCTGCTCAGGGCCTTCACTGTTTGCAGAAAATTCAGCTATTTTCCAAATATAGTTTAAAGATGACACAACCTGTCACCCCTTAATTTCGAAATGGATTCCTGCCATATACGAGGGATGATTGATATGTTGTGAGCGCAGGAATGTTCTTGTTAAGTCCCACTATTCTATGACTATATAGGGTCGTGTACCTAAGGACTGGTCTCATTTGTTCAGTTTGTATCGACGAGATAGCACTTTAAAGTAAAAAACAAGACAAGCAGCTACTGCAAAATGGACACAATTGGTGAAAGAGCAGTAATAAATGTTTGCATAAAAAGGGTTTAACACCTATGGGTATCCGTATGATATGATAGAAACACTAAGGAAAGATGCCCCTTCATATAATGCAGTGAAAAGGTGGGTGGCGGAATTTAAGCAGGGCAGACAGAGCCTTGAGGATGACCCCCGTCCTGTCAGTGTTGCAACCCCATAAATGGTCAGTGAAGCCCATGGTACTGTTATGACTGCATGGAAGATATATAGCCGGTAGAGTTGGCATTTATAGGAAAGAGTACATTCCATTCTGACAGAGGATCTTGCAATGCGACAGCTTTCGACCCGACGGGTACCAAGACTTCTGACAGTTGATCAGAACACACCTGGCGCAAATTATCGCGTGCTAATCTTAACCTTTTTTGAGGAAGATCCTGCCAACTTTCTTCAGAGATCTGTCACTATGGATGAAACATGGGTTCATCATTTTACCCCAGAGGCCAAACCACAATCCAAACATTGGAAGCACCCTGATTCACCCCCGCCAAAGAAGGCAGAGACTGTTCCATCAGCTGGGAAGGTTATGGCCTCGGTTTTCTTGGATACAGATAATATTCTGCTGTTAGGTTAACTCCAAATGGGACAAACAATCAATGGCACATTCTATGCTTCGGGAAAATACTAAACTTAAGCGCCGCGGAAAGCTCAATTAAGGTGTGTTGTTCCATTAGGACGATGCTCCTGTTAACATGTCTGTCATTGCTATGACTGCCATTCACGATTGTGGCTTTAAATTAGTTGAGTATCCGCCTTATTCACCTGATCCCTAATTCATTTCCAACACCGAAAACGGCTAATTCAGGCACCCACTTTCAGTCCGATGACGACGTCATAATTGAGCCCCGCCAAGCGAATTTAGGTCTTCGAGCATTCCGTAATGACAAATTTTAATTGCGCATGCCCAGCCATTCAGAGTGGCCAGGGATATGGCTTTCTGTCTGAAGGTTCCTCTTGATTCACTGCTTGTATGAGCGAGCAGCGAAGGTTCTGGCGAAACTGCGCGGATGCGCAGGCTCGCCTGAACCTTCGCTGCTCGCATAGTCGATAAGTACCAAAATCGCTTGACGGGGCCCATATATGCAGTGGATGTCTTTCTGAACAGCCAAGAAAAGGAATACTATAAAAGTGGCATTGCGGCCCTTAAAGTGTATAGATACTGAAGGGGATTATGTTGAAAAATAATACAATATGTCCGACAAAATTCAAATCCCACAACACATCAATCAGCCCTCGTATAAGGAGGAATTTTCCATATGGTACAAGAAGGGCCTCATATCATATGCATTCAAGGTGGTACATTTTGTGTCGATTGTTTATCAGAGTTATATGTTGCCAGTGTTCACGTAATACCCAAACAGGCACATGACGTAATTATGACGTCACATCGACGTCGAAGCAACGCCAAGACACTTATGCAACGTCACGTCTACGTCGGTGCAACGTTACATCGACGTTGATTTGACATTGCCCTAGCGACGTGTGCCTGCTGGGTATCAATTACCGCGCAAAAGAACATTTGTACGAAGCCACCATTATCCGTTTCGTAGTTGCTAACTGCGTTGTCTCTCAATCGAAAGATCTACCAACGCTGTGGGTCGAGCCTAGCTCGGGTATCATGTAAGACGCCAAGTTCGGCAACGGAATGTCAGTTTTTTTTTCTCCTCGGGAGCTCCGGTTTTCGCCCACCTCTGATTAACGATAGAAAAAAAATATGACGTCAGGGTGTTAAAAAGGTAACCGGGGTCGGTTATCTTAAAATCTGGATTGGGACATTGGCAAACTGTGTAGACGGAGAACACGGTGTCTGATCAGGGTCAGCATTGTTTACTTAAAGTACAGGAGTGTAACGAAACAATAGTCTACACCCAGTTACAAACAACCTGCCATTGCTATTACTGTTTTTAGCTTTATGAGTGTTACCATATATGGGTATGGCGGCCATTTTGGTCATGTGACCTGGACCTAAAACGGTTCCCCCAATAAATGCGCCTTATCGTAAGGAGCAAAAATATATCTTATACTTTAGTACTGTATTCTGAATCGTTTGCAGGATAAAATGCAGTCTCACTTTTCCAATACAAAAGCATATGTGTCAAAGTTTGACCTAGGCACAAAGAAGGTCAAGGTCAACCCAGGGTCCCCATTTAAGGTCCCCCCCCCATCCCATAGAGGCTCCATATGAAATTTGACTTCAATCGCCCCAACGGTTTCCGAGGAGAAGCAGTTCGAAAATTTTCACATTTTTCGCCTCGGCGAGGCTATACTAAATGGAATGTAATATTTCGCAAGTTCATTGGTTAGATCTCATTAATATCTATCAGTATGCCAAAAATTGTTTAAAAATTCCAAGCGGTTAAATACAAAAGCGTATGTGTCAGAGTTTGACCTAGGCACAAAGAAGGTCAAGGTCAACCAAGGGTCACCATTTTAGCAATTTATGATGGGCCAAGTCCCAGATGCAATTTATCAAGTTTCGTGGAAATCTGCCCAGTGGTTATGGAGAAGACTATTTTTGAAGGGCTTTTTTACCATATATGGCTTGGCGGCCATTTTGGTCATGTGACCTGGACTCCATGAGCAAATTTTGGTTTCCCTTATCCCATAGAGGCTCCATATGAAATTTGACTTCAATCGGCCCAATAGTTTCCGAGGAGTAGCAGTTCGAAAATTTTCTCAATTTTCGCCTCGGCGAGGCTATACTAAATGGAATGTAATATTTCTCAAGTTTATTGGTTAGATCTCATTGATATCTATCAGTATGCCAAAAATGTTTTAAATATTCCAAGCGGTTAAGTCACTATCACCAATTTTCACAAACGGGTTACGGACGGACAGACATACAGACCATATATGGCTTGGTCATGTGACCTGGACCCCATGAGCAAATTTTGGTTTCTTCCATCCCATAGAGGCTCCATATGAAATTTGACTTCAATCGGCCCAACGGTTTCCGAGGAGAAGCAGTTCGAAAATTTTCACATTTTTCGCCTCGGCGAGGCTATTCTAAATAGAATGTAATATTTCTCAAGTTCATTGGTTAGATCTCATTGATATCTATCAGTATGCCAAAAATTGTTTAAATATTCCAAGCGGTTAAGTCACTATCACCAACTTTCACAAACGGGTTACGGACGGACAGACAGAATCACAGACTGACAGAATGACAGAATGACCGAATGACACGGTGATTTTAGGGCACTCTTAGAAAATCAACCGACTTCAGTCGGTCGCTTTTTCTGCGGGTCGTGCAATTATTATTAGTAGTTTGATGAATCATAATCAGTCAATGGAAGTGCTTTTTTCTCAATAAACGAAGAAAAAAATAACATACCTTTAATTTAACACCCGTATCATATGACAATATATTTTATTTCACCCCATGCACAGAGAACTAACAAAAAATAGGTCATATGCATGATCCGGTTTACTAGCTCCAGATAAGGAGAATCGATTGAAATGAAAGATTTTTTTTTCATTTCTTATTAGAAAAACGTATGTTGCGGGTACTTGTCACAATCGCCTCGAGGCGATTCTAACAAGTACCCACAACATACGTTTAGATTGAGAAATAGGAAAAATACTCCAATACTGTCCCCGTTATGCTCCCATATGTGAAGTGCAAAAACTGTACTATATCTCTCTGTTCAAGCATGGATAATTTTTTGCATGTCAAGCTTCAAGGGGAATGAATACAGTCTCAAAGGATGCAACTCTGTTCGCAAAGGAGGCAACTCTGATTGCAAAGGATGCACCTCTGGTTGCAATGGATGCAACTCTGGTTGCAAAGGATGCAACTCTGATTACAGTCAAATTAAAAACTGTAGCACGTTCCTTGCCAGACAGTGTCCTCTATTTGAGAACACCAGCAGGCACATGACGTAATTGTGACGTCACATCAACGTCAGTGCAGCGTCATGATGTATATGCAACGTCACATCAGCGTCGGTGCAACGTCATAACGTTGCACCGACGTTGATTTGACGTTTCCCTAGTGACGTGTGCCTGCTGGGTAAGCACCGATAAGAGTTGCTTCTCAAAATCTAATTCGTCCTTGTAAGAGTACTATTTTTGGTCGATTGTTTGTCAATCGACCCAAAGTTACTGAGCAAAGAAGCATTTACTTGACTATCACTGATTTGCAGGAAACCCAGGTAAAGGTTATTCATAGAAAACAGCTGCGCTCTCCTTGTCATTGTGACGTCAGAGTGCTGTGTAAAAGAATGCTTATTCTAACACTGGTCGCCTATATAGTCAATGGTTAAATCCAGTGATATACATGTATTGAGTGACAAATGACTAGACGAAAAAGCGTGACGCGAAGAGACGCCGTTTTATGACGTTTTGCGACGTCATCGATCGTTTCCTTGACGTAAGACGGAGTAACGACTTTTCACGCATTCAAGTAGTTTACAAAATCAGGAAACTGCATGTGTTGCAGTCAAACATGTTGGCGGGATGTCTTGAAGCAATGGCGGAATGTTGAGATAATATGAAGGAAACAACAGTATTTAGTCGACTTTCAGTGTGTTAGAATCGAAATATATCAGCTCTGTTGCGTGATTTGTTGAGTAATATATCACAGTTTGTCGGCCAGTTGTTAGTAGATAAATCACTCGCGAGTGCGCTACGCGCTAGCGCTCGTGATTTGACCTGTCTTACAACTGGCCACCGAACAGTGATATATTACTAAACAAATCGCTGCTAGAGTTGATATATGCATTGACTCGTCGCACGTGCTAGGACACTGGCAAACAGTTTATACCTAGAACACACGCCATAGAACGCGGCATCTGATCTGCGTTTACACTGTTTGCTTACAGTTCAGGAAGTTAAGGGAAAACAAAACATTCTTGCACACAGGATAAGGAAATCCGTGGTTTTAGCCTGGGATAGAAATTCTGTTCTAACTTAACCTTGGTGTTCTTACCGAGGCAAACTTTAATAGAGCACGAAAATTAAAACGTTAAATAAGGTAAAATGAGATTTTTGGTGGTGTTGTGCAAGAAAAAGAATGTATTATGTTGTTCTGTTGGAGATGGAGGTTTCCAACCTTCGGGATGACAATGCTGAGTGGAAACGAGGCTATGCCGAGGTTCCGCTCAGCATTGTCATCCCTTGGGTTGGAAACGCCCATCTACAACTGAACCCCTTATTTGATTCTTACAAAGTCCCCGGAAACATCGAAGTCAGGTTTTTCTCATGATATGGTTCTAAATTATTTTTATTGGCCGCGTTCACACCTTGAGCGGGACCCCCCCCCCACCCCCATCGGGGCTTGGATAAATAGATTGGGCTGCTTTGTGCTTCCACGCAGAGCTGAAACCAACTATACAAATTTTAAAACGCTTAAAAGGTCTAAACCTTCCCCAGGCAAAGTGTGCGTGTCGGACCGTCCATGCATATAAGCCCTTTTGATTTTTTGGGGGGCGTGAGGTGTCATTTCATCTCAATGTCGGGTAAAATTCCCAGAAAATTGGAAGCAACTTCTTCAAAATGACCTAAATAGTGTTGACTGGGACCTAAAACCTCAATTCGAACAAACAAAATCACCTTTAGCGTTAATCCATACCACGCTGTTTTAGAGCTGAATGGTACGGTCCACGCTAATGGTTCCAATCTGGAACCAGTCGTTCAAACCGTCGTTAAGCTAACGAGTTCGTAAGTCGTCAAAATTATAACTGTTCTGAAAAGTGAAATACCTAAAAAAAAGTGTTATTTTTTTGCTGAAAAAAA
Source organism: Lucinisca nassula (assembly GCA_963580285.1). NCBI lineage: Eukaryota > Metazoa > Mollusca > Bivalvia > Lucinida > Lucinidae > Lucinisca > Lucinisca nassula. Next base: position 37,464,165 of record OY757011.1, read on the forward strand.
TGGGAGCAGCTTTTGCATTTGCAAAAGCTGCTCCCTTTTTTCAGCAAAAATACTGGTAAATTTGCCATAGTAAATGATAAAACTTTTAACGATCCGTTAACGAATGACATCGTTAGTTTTGAACAACTGGTACCTGGTCCGTACCAGACTGATCCAGAACAGGATTGTCGTTCACACGAAAGATACGAGCTCATTGGTATCACTAGTATGAGCGAAAATCTAAAAGATCTAGGCTGGTATGGGACCAGAGGCAGACCTCTGTTACAAATCTGATTCGTGCCAGACTGGGTCCGAACAAGATCGGTACCTCTAGCGTGAAAGCAAATCCAAGTCCCACCAAACTGGTCTGGGGCTGTTTTGTACAGTTACCAGTCTGGTATTGTTCAGATCTTAGCGTGAGCGCTACCATTATCTTCCTGAAATACGTGGTACACTTGCAGTTCCTTATTTTGTTCACGTTTTACTCCGTTTCGTGCTTTATGTTTCCAGTACGGGATATATGTAATGCGACTGATGCCGCTAGAAAAGATAGTCCCGCGCAGTAATAAAACGCTTCGTCATATCTTCCAGCTGCCTCGGATATCCAGCCTGCAAATATATACATGATTGTTGGTTTGGTCGCCATGAGGCGGGCAAACCGTAGATTGGTTCCCTTGTCGTAAATGTCTCCGCTAGGTGGCTACAACATAACGATTGGTAGCTAGCAGAAGCCATTACGTCTATTTATAGCATAAGCACTGACGCGGTATTGGAAATACCCGAGTTCAACAAGGTTAACTGCCGAGTCAGTAATACATGAAGAAACAAAACGATCGATACTTAGTATACTGAAATAATTTAGAATAATTTATTTTACATAGACTAGTGACATTCTTATTATTATCTTGAAATATGTATCTTTTTAACACTCGCAGATACAATATACAATGAGTAATACACAGCCAGCTGGCCCACTTCTGCAGTATTTTAAATTAACAGACGCGCTCTTGTAGGCATGCGCAGTGGTAAGAGTAGGATTCTCTACCTCAAATCAATTTACTCGCTACCTATCGTTATGTGCGTACCGAAGGGGAGGTAATAACGAAGGGGAACCAATCTAGGCAAACCGGGTATAATGACCAGATGGAGGGGCACGTGACGCGATCAACCAATCAGCTTTGACGATGATGCAATACTATACTGCAATTACAGGAAACAGCCTGTCTGAATAGCGAAACAGACCGAAAAGCAAGCGTTCAACTCCAACAATTAATATCTTAAGGGAAACGGATACACCTGGCAGGTGTGGCAGTTAGTCTACCATTTTTACCGTATTTCGAAACATACCTATACAAATACATTGTCAATTTTTGGCCAAAGAAAAATAAATTTTAAAAAGAAAAATTGGAATATTTGCCTTTTTTGCTCAAAACATAGATTGCGGGGAGTCGACAGAAACGCCTCGATGAGTTAGTCTGGCCCTGAAAACATGTACACTGCATATTTTACAGTTCTGTGGTGTATTCCTTGCATCCAAAGGATAGCCCTTTTATAGAACATATTTAATTTCACTTAAACTGGTGTATGGGAATGTGTGGCGGCGGTAAATCGTCTCACTGCCCTACATCATAGTGTAGATTATATTTTTTTAGTTTAAACGTATTTATTTCTCTGTTCACCATACGAAATACAATATATAAATTTTTACTTTATAACCAGGATTAGAACGAAAGCTATCAGCTTATTTAGTTCTTCTCCTCAAACACAATATATACATTTACATCTATAATGATGGTAGACAGTTTTTAAATACATGTAACGGTCAAGAATAGACACAAGCAAATAATATCATACTTAATAATATACATGTATGTGATAAGACGTTTTTATATGAGCATTTCTACGTGCTTAAGTCTTTAGAAAGATAGCAAATGCTTCAAGATTTAGCAAAAATCATCATGAACTTGGAATTTCATAATTGATAATTGATTGATAAGCTTTTAGGTAGAATAAATGAATATGATAAGAAAAATAAGATAAGACAAAAGTACAAAAATATAGTGAGTGGAATCCAGAGGGTCAAGGGGAAGGCATGATGACTGTTGCAAGGTACAGCCACTTCAATGATGCTCAAAATCTTTTAGTCTCTCTAATGTATTTCTGCACAGCTTCAAAGATGACATTATTTGCATGTACCGGCAACAGATTGTTACCGAAGAGAATGACTTGAATTGAAACTGTCGAGTAAGCAGTTATAGAGTATATAAGATTTACTCGTTGGTTGTCATAGAGTGGACAACCAAGAAAATAATGTTCTGCGGTTTCAGTTTCTCCGCATGCACAAAGAGGTGAGTCGGAGATGTTTTTCTGGAACAAGTCGTAATTCAGGGAGCTGCATCGTGTTCGAAGTCGAGTGTGTAATATATGCAGTTTTCTGTTAACAGTATAATAGAATTTCGGAACTAATCTGTGCCTGTCTTTCAATTTATGTTTAAAACTTGTCACAGAGTCTGAATTTCTGACATCTAGTGGTAGGTCGTTCCAATCCCGAATTGAGGATGGAAGAAAAGAATTATAGTAATGATTAGTACGTGTTTGAATCGTCTGAATGTCGTTTGAGTTACGTAGGTTGTATGACGATGCACTACTGACAGGATGAGGTACAAGAGAAGATAGATAAGAAGGCACAATACAGTAAACCATTTTATAAAACAAAGTTAATTTGTGGTTTTTGCGTCTTTCTTCTAGGGTCTCCCACTTTGTTTCCTCATACAAAGCTCTAATTGAAACTAGTTTTGTAGTACCTGTAACTATTCTTGCTGCCTCATTTTATATTTTGTCTAATTCGGCCTTTTCATATTGTGTGCAGTTATCCCAAATGCAATCACCATATTCCAAAATTGGCCTAATGAAGGTAAAGTATATTGTTTCAAGAGATTTCCTGTCAAATTCGAATTTCATTTTTCTCATTACGTTTATGCGCTTCCATGCCTTATCTTTGATATATTCTATATGTTTGTGCCATGTACAGTCGTTACTGAATACAATACCTAGGTGTTTATGAGAATCAACTTCGATTATTTGGGAATCTTCCATATAAAGATGTGGATGTATTGGTTTAATGAGCTTACGAGAAACAAGAAGGGATTCTGTTTTCACAGGGTTGAATTTAACAAGCCATTTTTTCGCCCAGTTCATAATTTTGTCGAGATCTAAGTTAAGAAGTTCCGCAGCAGTGTCAGGGTTTTCTACGACTATAGATAGGCTAGTATCATCAGCAAATAAACGTATATTTGAGCCAATATCCTCTACAATATCATTGATAAAGATTAAAAATAGAAGAGGGCCAAGTATAGATCCTTGTGGTACTCCAGCCTGTATGTAGTTCCAGTTCGATTCGGCGCCTGGCAATACAACTCTTTGTTTTCTGTTTGAGAGATAGGAGCGAAACCAGGTAAGTAAGTTACCTGAGATACCTGCGGCTTCGAGCTTCATTAAAAGACCTTCATGCCACACACGGTCAAAGGCCTTGCTGATGTCGCAGAAAACAACCCGAACTTCTTTTCCAGAGTCAAGAGCATGAGAAAAGAAGTTATAAAGGTAAGTGAGCTGGTTAGTTGTAGAGTCGCCAGGTATGAAGCCAGATTGTAATGGAGTGAGAATTTGGTTTTCGTTGAGATGGTTATAGAAGTATTTAAAGACCACTCGCTCAAAAGCCTTTTCAGGATTACACAAAAGAGAAACAGGACGATAGTTCGAGGGAGATGATTTATCACCACCTTTGTCAATGGGACAAACGTGCGACTGTTTCCAGTCTTCAGGGAAAGTTCCGGTATGTAAGGAATGATTAAATAGGCGGCAAAAAGGCTCAGATATTTCAGCAGCCATTTCACGGAGGAGACGATTGCTAATTCCATCTGGACCAGATGCTTTACCTATGGGAAGGGACTTCAGAACAATTTCTACTTCATCCTTGGTGATATGTATGGAACTTAGCTGTGCATGTACAGCATAAGAATTTATTACTGGCAACTCAGCGCCATTTTCATTCAATAAACTTTGATCTCGAAACTGGTCATTCAGGACGTTTGCTTTCTCTAACTCATCCGTGAATATGTCACCGTCCTTCACGAGAGGAGGCAGTGGCTGCTTAGAGTTTGGTGAGATTACAGATTTTAGAGTTCTCCACCAATCTCTTGAGGATAATGTTCCACTCTTTAGTTTATTAATAATAGTCTCTTTGTGTGATTGCTTCCCTTCTCTAATTAAATTTATTACCTTATTTCGAATCTGTCTAAATTTTGCCCAGTGGTTGTAAAAACCCGTACGCTTTGCCTTCCGATAGGCTCTCTTACGCTTTCGTATTAATTTTTTTATATCAGTGTTGATCCATAATGGCTCTCCAAGTTTTATCCTTGTTATCCTGTTAGGTATACATTCTTTTGCCAAATTGATAATATGATTAGTTAAATTTTTGGCGTGGGTGTTGACATCAGCGTCGTAAAGAATTAACCAGTTTGTTGAAGTCGCCATTTCTCTTAGACGAATAAAGTTACCCTGGTCGAAAGACCATGTTCTTCGAGCAAAAGATTTAAATTTAGCTTTTTTAAAGTTAAGGATACCATAAATAGGACAGTGATAGCGCATGTCTTGCGATAGAAAAGGATCACCAACTCCACTTAAAGCGAAGTGGTTTTCATTATTTGTGAGAATAACGTCTAGCAGTGAAGAGGAGTGCTCGGTGAAGTGGGTGGGTTCGTTTATTACTTGTGTTAAAGAAAATTGTTCACAGAGGTCATTCAGCTTGCTACAGAGCCGTGCATTCAACATATTATAATTTAAATCTCCTGTAATCACAATATACTGAATGCCCGTGTCTATCGCAAGATGAATGGAATCCTCTACAGATGAGAAGTAAGCCGCATCGGTATTAGGTGGTCTATAAAATAGACCAAACAGAATGTGTTTTTGCTTAAGAGTAATTTCTATCCATATGCATTCAATGCCATATATTTCAAGGTCCCAACGTCGTGTATAATGCACTGTATCCCTTACGTAAAGCATGACACCACCGTGTCTATCACCAGCTCTATCTTTACGTTCTGGAGATTGGTAAGACTGTAGAAATAAGTCATCGTCAGCTGTAGAAGCGTTCAACCATGTTTCGGTAAATGATAGTATGTCAAAGTCACAGAGCTCTACATACAAAATGTCTAATTTTTGCAGTATGCTCTGCACATTGTAATGGACAAATGAAAGATGTTTACAGAGATTGGTGGTACTCATAATCGTACTTATTGAAGATGACGAAGAATCTGAGGATACAAAAGAAGGACCCGGATTGGGATGAACGTCTCCTGATTGTTGGAGAATTAAGACAGATAACCAGACTGTTGCAAGTGATAAGAAGAGAGTACAGAAGAAATTAAGTGAAAATTCTAGGTTCCCCTGCATATTTTCTTGTCCTTTGGGATCATTGATACAGGGTGACAATTAATTAATCCATTTTGTACCAGAAAGCCCGTAACCTGGCAAACAGCGCGGCGTCTGATCAGGGCCTACACTGTTTGCGAAAAGTTAAGCCATTTTCCAAGTAAATTTTGAAGAAAACAACCTGACACCCCTTAATTCTTGAATGTACTTCTGGTATATGCATGTAAAATGAAAAATTCCATTTCGGACAGAGGTACACTCCTTTATATTTTTATGGCACTGGAAGTGGACATTTAACGTGCACTTATTTGTTTAGGCTATAAGCGCCCCAAAAAGTATTGCAACGTAATGAGAGATTCACATTACGCAGACATTGAAAAAACGCGTAGCTAGCTAACCGCATCCAAACTTATTTTCACTTTTTTAACAATCGTGCGTATAGTGTGTTTTCTATATCATATTCGATATCAAATTCAAGTAATTTCAGTGATGTCAGAGAAGAGCATAAGCAAAAACAGTTTTAGTTATTTTTATAATAATGCGTGTAACGTTATAAATATCAAGTGAAATATAAAACCATTTTATAACTTTATGAGCTAGAACAAAAATGTAATTAAAAAGTAATTGAGAGATAAAGTGAAATTTGCATAATAGATCTAGATCTATGTACATTTTAATGTATTTCTTGCAAGGGGAAAAACCACCAAAAGCATTATACAAGTTTTGGCATTTTAAAAATATTAGCTTTGTTTTTGTTTGATTTGAGGTTTAACGTCCCCGTCAACACTGTAAAGGTCATTTTGGAGACGTTGCTTCCAATTTTGTGGGACTTTTACCCGGCATTGAGATGAAATGACATCTCAAGCCCTGTCGCCCAATGAAACCAATAGGGTTTATTAGCATGGACGGTCCGCCTCGCACCGCGGTTCCTGGACAGGCTTAGATCCTCCAAGCGGTTTACCAGTACTAGTGTGCGGGACGGATTCAGCTCTGCGTTGAAGCATCATGCAGCCCATATATTTCTTCAAGCCCCTATGGGCGGGGGCGGAAAAATATTAGCTTTACTACTAAGTTTGGAGTGGTCTATTTTCAATGATAGGGTTTCAGATTTCTTTTGTTTAATGTAAATTATACAAAACTGTATATTCTTTGAGCAAACAGTGTTGACCCGGATCAGTTCTGTGTAGTTTGATTCGGGTCTACACTGTTTGCCAACAACCCCCCAAAAAGGGACGCTAGGCATATATGGGTAAATACCGAAATCGGCCCTTTCCTGTATAATGAGTCCTGGCATTCATGGGATCTAAAATTTCGTCTGTTGGTTACAGCGCCCCCCCCCCCCCCCCCACACACACACACCACCACCACCACCCCCCGTCGTTTGATATTCCCGAGTATAACACTAAGCATGCCTGTGTGCCTATGGTTGGAGGAGCACTGGATGTGACCCGGTTTGTGTGGAAGAGGCCGACGATCCTGCTAGTGGGTATCGCGGATCCGGCCAGATGTGGGGTGATGCAATTACAGGAAACAGCCTGTCTGAATAGCGAAACAGACCGAAAAGCAAGCCTTTCAACTCCAACAATAAATATCTTAAGGGAAATGGATACACCTGGCAGGTGTGGCAGTTAGTCTACCATTTGTACAGTATTTCGAAACACACCTATTCAAATACATTGTCATTTTTTTGCCAATGAAAAAGAAATTTCAAAAAGAAAAATTGGAATATTTGCCTTTTTTGCTCACAACATCGATTTCGGTGAGTCGACAGAAACGCCTCGACGAGGCGATTCTATCGTGTACCCACAATCTAGTGTCTCAGAGCATGAATACGGAAATCAATGTATACCCCTGCAAACCCGAGCTTTACTATATAAAAGTGTAGATTATATTTTCTTGTCCTTTGGGATCATTGATTCCATTGTGGAATTTTGAAAATATCTGAGGGTCACTGATGAGGCCTAATTGGCCGAAACTAGCTAGTCTGGCCCAGAAAACATGTGCACTCCATATTTTTCAGTTCTGTGGTGTATTTCTTACTTCCAAAGGATAGCCCTTTTATAGAACATATTTAACTTCACTACAACTGGTGTGTGGGAATGTGTGGCGGCGGTAAAACGTCTACCTGCCCTACATCATAGTGTAGATTATATTTTCTTGTCCTTTGCTATCATTGATTCAGTTGTGGAATTTTGAAAATATCTTAGGGTCACTGATGAGGCCTAATTGGCCGAAACTAGCTAGTCTGGCCCAGAAAACATGTGCACACCATATTTTTCAGTTCTATGGTTTATTCCTTGCTTCCAAAGGATAACCCTTTTATAGAACATATTAAACAATTCTATAGGCATGATTTCGTGATGGAAATACAACTTTAAGGGCCTTATGGTTGCTACTTTGTTGACCCTGTCCGACTGAAAAAGGGGTCTACTCCGAAAGGGGAAGAATTTGCTCCTCAAGGGGTCTACTCTAAAAGGGAAGAATTTGCTCCCCAGGAGCAAATTCTTTCCTTTAAGAGTATACCCCTTAGACATATCCAAAGAGAAACTACTTTTGCAGGAGTAGCAGTCATTTTCGCAAATTTTACGTCTTGCAATGCCATTATGGAGTAAGACCATGGCCGGCCATGGAAACGAAAAACAACAAAACATAACTACTACTACTCACAAAGTGTGGCTGGCTGCGGTAGCTCAGTCGGATGCAGTCTGACTGGCGGCAAGGAAGACTCGGGTTCGATACCTACCGGGGTCGCAACATTCTTTCGTGGAGATTATGAAATCTTTTCTATGGTCATTCTCTCCCTTCCGCTGATTCAGGAAGGGCAGGGGTTAGTTTTTGGCGACAGAATGTGCACTGAACTGGTAAACTGCTTACGGATAAGCCTGCTCAGGAAAAGCGTGGATAGGTACACTGACAGGCCCAAACATGACCCAAATCAGTGTTGACTGGGCCGTTAGCTACAAATAAACAATACTTGCAAGTTTACTTCACACAGATAGGAACAGATCTACATGTATATATTCTGAACATCTTTCGGTACGCTGGTAGCTCTAATAATACGTATACGAGTCGTATGTAAATGTTGGAAAGACAGAGAACGTTATTTTTCCTCATTTATAAAGATCGCTGGGTGTAACGGGCCTCCGTGGCCTAGTGGATAAGAGTGCTGACTCTTAATAGGCCTTGAGCTGGCAATAGACCCCCCTCCCCCCCAGGGGGATTTTTGTACACTATGATTTTCTAATAGTACATTATATAAGCCACAAAATGAAACATGTTAGCCCTCTGAGAGTGGCAGCGTTAATGTGTAACATCCATGTTAAGTACGTTACCCTCAAAATAGCATTAAATATTCCTGATTATGTGTACAACATGGCCCTTTTTGTACTTATTTGCATGCCTGCACAGGTAAATGTACTTCTTATATCACAGACACCTATTTTAAATACTCAGGTTGTAAATGCTTTTGTTTATTACCGTTATATACGTTACCAAGTATTTAAATTATCAGTATTGCGATTACTGTCTACACATGTAAGACTTAAGTCTTACTTGTAAGGCTGCTACTTAAATGAATTTAAATTCCTTATCATGGTCACTTACACAATTGCTAAGATGTGGTCTTTCAAATAGATTGCTGGTACCCATTACAGTCTTTTTTGTTGTAGCAGTTCCAAAGAGTACTGATTTGCAATCACCTTTGTAGATTGTTGAAGCATACAAAGCATACAAAGTCAATGTATGGAGCAGAAATAAGGCATCTACGTTTTTAAATGTGTATATTTTACAATCCTGAGCAATAACATTATTACTGCATAGACTTGTTAACAAGTGCAAGCGCCTATGCGCCAATATTTAGCTGCATATATTTAGCCAATATTTCGTCGGAAAACAACCCGTTATCAAATACGCAAACAACAAAATTCCAGGCTAACCTGCACATCTGCGAAGTCTTGCCAGAACCTTGGCTGTTTGCTCACATAAAAATAGATAGCCTTCAGCTAAAGATCCTTCTTAGGGACTAAGCATGCGCACAGGAACATTTATAATAACTACTGTCAGAATGGTCCTTGTGTTGAACAAACAATAAACGCCATGCCAAGTATCAAGTAGGCTTTTAGGGCGTCAGCAGGAATTACGTCGCGTACTAAAGATGGTGTATTTCTCGACACGTGAGAGCTCAGTATGTTGAAACAACTCTTCAATGCACTGAAATGAGCCCTGACGTAATAGACAGTAAAAACAACAAGAAAACTTGCGACCTGCTCAGATTAAAAGTAAAGAGCATGATGTGAAATGAGAACGAGGCGATGTTTGGCTACATCAACCCTTTTAGTTCCAGTGTTGAAGACAATGAACTGTTCTGTTTGCATTTGGGTGTTTTACTAAGCCTGACATAACTAAGGATCTGTTTAAGGCTCATATGTATTGGCAGGAAGTCTATGGAAGACTGTTATAAAAGCCGTGAGCATGGTAACGTATGTAACATTGTTTTAGGGAAGACTCCATCAACTCGCGTTTAGTTCAAAGGTCTATTGGCTTTTACAAACCATCAAGCGTAACAAGCTAAAAACTTTTTCAACTTGCAGGACCAAGAGGAAATTCACCAGCACACAAAACAAAATAAGCCAGATCATAGCTGTAAGAAATATCTTTAGACAGCTTGTCCATTTTTCTATTGGACATAATGTTGACCTTAAGTTGACATTGCCGTTCGCCTTGTGACCTGTTCCATGGTCGCTTGCAACTGCTGACGGCATGCCCACCAAACCTGCCAAGTCCACACTTCTGCATTTCTCAATTGACAAATCTATTACTGAACATAGCGATTGGCCATCCAATGCTGCACATATCATTGGGTAATGCCATACTACTGAGGTTAACGGCTATTCATGTTACCTTACAGAAACCTTCGAAATCTTTATTTAACTTGTTACCAAGGGCAGAGTGTGTTGCTTTTGTTACTGATACATATAAGCAGCAGTCTTACAGGTCTTGTCAGACCAATTTTCCTATTAAACTAGCAGGTTTTGATCCATGTTGATAAACAAACATCGGGCAATGATAGTCTTTGCTAAGATAATATAGCCGTATGTGTTTGTACCAAAACAGCACACATGTACACATGTGCTTAATAATAACCAATACTTTGGAGCATATTGGTATTGCTAGAAACTTGGCATATCTATTATTATACAGAAAGAGCACTTGAAATTAAACATTCATTGGCATAAAATACATTCACTTCTTGTCTGTGAAAATGGTAACATATGTAACATTGCTTAAAAAGAAGTGTCAGTCATATCATGACAGAATATACCAGAATCCAAATCTGGTATAAAATTTAGCATTATGTTGTTTCAAAGATTGTGAATATTCTTATGTCTGAAACAATCCATTATCAGCATGACTAAAGCATATAATACATGCACATATGTATGTCGCAAAGTTGAAACTATAAAGTACCATGCAAAGTCAATGAATGTGCTACACGGTACAATTTACATACTACAAAAGTATTCGTATATATCAATTTCTAAGTCACATAAATGTTAGATAATGCATAAAGATGCTACTAAATATATAGATTCTGCTACAAGATATCATCATCATAATCAACATCTGATTTTTGATTAACATGCAAGTAAAGGGGTAAAATTCACACGAGTTGGCCCCCTTCCAGGTAGCTGGCTTGCTGTAAGCATGCCAGATCTCACACCAGATCTCCAGACTTGTCCTTAAATATCTGCTGATTCTAGTCTATTAAAGTAAATAAATGTAGTCTTATTACCCTTTAAGATTACTGTCTGTAAGGAATTATGTGACTTTGTTATTTTTAAACAGGTATTCTGTAAAACATGTATGTTATATACGGTACCATTTATCTGCAATGTAGAGAAAACATAAGCTTAAGGTATAAAATTGTTCTGAAAGTAATTGAAAATATCAAATAAAACATAAGAAGTATTTAACCCTGTTTTGGACTGATACACTTAATGGTTTTCAAAGTTTGGTTGTGATTATGTGTAATTAGTTTTTAAATTATTTTACGGAGAAAATGCGGAGAAAATATCTCAAAGATGGGGCAGTCCATTTCTGTACCAGCAGGAATTTTACAGATTCCTTCAAATAAGAAAAGGCATCGCGTTCAGGGCTGTAAGTTTAGTTTATTTTTAAGTATTCTATTTGATGGACATATTGGACACCATCTTGAATATTAAAAAATGTTCAATGTTGACAAGGTGACCTCATCCAGATGTGTAAAGAATAATGACTTAGCTTCAAATACTTTTGAATGCTAGTTTCAGGTAGACAGAGATATCAACCATTTTCTGTCAGACTATTATGAGGCGATGATTAAACTTATTCCATACTTATTCCAGTCACATGAGAATATAGTGTGATACCTCATTTGGAGCAAAAAGTGACTTGACAATAATTTTAAGATTTGTATGATGTTATGTTATGTACGTGATGTTTCAGTCTTTATGCTGTTAACAGTTAAGCAGTGAAACAAATAAGAACATTCATACTGCAGTGAATGGTATTAGAGTTTGGTTTTAAACTTAAGCTTTCAGGAAAGTTACCAAATATGCTATCATTCAAATAAAGTATGTCATGTTACTAAAAGGATTTTTTAACACATGTATGCAAAAACATTGAAACTTATGATGGTTGGAAGTCCACAGTAAGCTTTATTTATTTCCTACTTGGTGATAGGACATACAAGCAGCTGAACAATTATATTAACAATTATGTTAAGATTTTATACTGTATCCTGTGTTACATAGGAGATTGACTCATGTAATAATACATTTAGTTGAACTACGTTACTTTCTCCGCCATATATTTGGCAACTGAATGTGAAACTTAAAATTCCTTTCACTAATCTAATACTTTTTATCAATATTTGATTTAAGATAATCAAAATGGTGGAAAAACCTTTCTGAGCCTAAATATCACTCATTATTAAAGACCTTTCTACCTTATGTTACATACGTGACATAATGAGACATTAAAAGCTGAGCAATTCATTCAAAACTTTTAAAACTGATAATGTCTATTAAAGTTTTTACAATAAACATGTGTGCGCTGTATATGAAGTGCTTTATTTCAATACATGGTTCAATGAATGATGGCATAATGGTCATATGATGAAAATTGTGAAATAGGGGGTTCCCGTGTTCAACATTCAATAACTCAATAAGTATATAAGATAGAAACATAATGTTTGCAGTTTTGAAAAGGTCATTAAAAGGCCTTGAATACTATAACAAAATAGGGAATACAATTTTTTACGAAAAAAATTAGGTAAAACTATATTAGACTATTTTATGAAATATATAGGGTTTAATGAAAAAAAGGTGACATACGTTACACCAGGGGCGACCAGTTTTGGTTTCAAAGGTCCCTATCTGTGGCGCAGTGATAGCTTACTTCGATCAAATAACCAAATTGGAAATTCTTCTTTATCTTTTGCACTTTTCGGAAGTCTTACAATTTTCTTAATTTATCAAAAGTTTTGAGGGGTAACATATATAACAGGATGTTACACGGTAACGCTGCCATTGCCAGAGGGCTAACATGTTGCAAAATCCTTGCAAGACACCAGGCTTTCAGAAAAATATGGTCTACAAAAATCCCCCTGGGGGGGGGGAGGTAAACCATATCTGGCCCACGGCCTATAATCATTAGGTCTCTCAACGGTGTAGGTTTGAGAAATTCTGCAACGGAAGGTCAGGAGGTTTTTCATCGGGTACTCTAGTTTTCGCTCACCTCCGATTAACGATCGGCTTGATGTGAGTGAAATAATCTTGAAAGGATCGTAAAACCAAACTTAAATCAAAGCGCCAAAGGCACTGAAATGACAGATTCTATGAGCAAATCAAAACACTGTGAAAACTTAACAGGCAACCTTTCTAAAAAGATCTTAAAATTTAGAAAAGTAGTTCTCCAAATTCCATTGTATGATATGTTTGCAGATGTCTATACACCGGTGGTATCATGAAATGCCATTCGATGTTTCAAATTTTGGAAAGAAACTACTGTACATGTATTTACGTTTTCAAAACCAAACATAAAAATTCAAGTTTTAACAATACTACTGGCAATTAGTAACCTTTTTTGTCTGGTCGGTTGTGGATACCTCCCCCCAAAAGATACTCTATTTTTCACAAAGAGATCGGAGGAGAAAGGCTGGCTAGTCCAGTACATCACCACTATAAACACGCGCGTAATCCTGCTGGATTAGATATCCCGGATTCTGAGCGTAAACAAATAAATGGAACCACGTGAGGCCGACGCACTTGATTGATGTAACGTCATGCTGTTTAGTTAACGTCTCAGCCATGATCTTGAACGTTCTTAATGTCGCTAGCTACAGTAGCTCGACATACCATTTCGCTTATTCCATCCGATATGTCATGCTCTATTACGCACGCGTCGCCTCGGCATACCTTACACCCATGTGTCGAAACATCCCGAAACGACAATCGGCGTGATTCACGCTGAAGTGCGATGTGTCAGTGAAACGCATATCACGCGAGTCGCTTAGACGCCAATATACATGTACGTATTTCATGCACCAGCGTAAGTGTTCCGTACTGTGTCGACGTCTTAATTTTGGTCACGACAGGGACGTCTAGCTCGCATAAGGGCGACGAACAGTGTCAGTGCTTATTAGTCGGTAGTTGAAACCCTTTGCTTATCTACAGGTTCTGTGTAGCAAATGCCGGCGGAAATCTGCTTCGCATATGCGTCCGTCGGATGAATCGATCTTGACGTACTGACGTCAGTCTTCCGCTACGCCGACGTCCACTAGCGTCTTCTGTTGATAGTAAGATGTCGCTCCAACAGACAAATAGATCACACACGTGTGGCACCCAAAATCAGAGTCAACGCCATCCGCTTTCCGACCAGCTTCTAACTGTCCATTAGAAGCCTCCGTGGTGTAGCAGGATCGATACCGGACTTCTCCAGACTCTCGGATGTGTCTTTAAACCGAGGTATCGTCTCCGTAGGACCTTAGCTGTTGGTGGGACGTAAAACTCAAACACTCACTCACCCTAACTGTCCAGGGTTCAATGAAAAATGTTGCAATACGTTCTCACTTGATGCTTTTTGAGAACAAAATACAATCTTCTTTTCTAGGCACGACCTTACATCACACATCAAAAGTTTAATCCTGAACATGTGGTTTCTATCAGTGCTGGTGTGAAGGTGGTACACAGGATCGTTAGCCCCCGCCCATAGGGGCTTAAAGAAATAGATGGGCTGCATGATGCTTCCACGCAGAGCTGAAACTGACCCGCACACGAGTACTGGTAATCTTCTTAGAGGATCTAAGCCTGCCCAGGCAAAGAGGTGCGAGTCGGACCGTCCATGCATATAAACCCTATTGGTTTTGATTGGGCGGCAGGGCTTGAGATGTCATTTCATCTCAGTGTCGGGTAAAAGTCCCACAAAATTGGAAGCAACGTCTCCAAAATGACCTATACAGTGTTGACGGGGACGTTAAACCTCAAATCAAACAATACAAAACACAGGATCGTGGCTTGACTGGTAACCATACGCCACGGTTGATTGATTTAACCTTTTTAGCTTAAGGGCTTGGTGCCTAAGCGTGTTGTAATCATGCAATCGTTTGGTTTCAAAATCAAAGCACCGAAAGTGTTGGTGGGATGTAGGTTGGGGTAAAAGTCCTGGGCCGAGATTAAACTGTTTAATTTAACTCTGAAATTCCAAACAAATAGTGAAGATTTTGATAAGAAGCGCGTTCTGCAGCGTCCGAACTTGGTCTACAGTGTTTGCCAAGCTCATCCTATGATTCCAGGATGACCCTCTTCAGTCTTATGGAATACCCTGATCTCACTGCGGCTATTTTCTGTAAGAAAAAGGTTATTCTGAGAAGTCAGTGATAGTCACGTAGACGTTAGCTCTGAATCGCTTTTTTTATCAGTGATTTCGGGTCGAATGCCAAACAATCAATCCAAACATAGCCGGGTCGTTTGTCAGTCTTGGTTACATGTAAGTGTTATCTGTAAAATCTGCACTTGAAAAAATGTTCGATCTGGCAAACAATGTAGACTAAGATCAAACGCCACAGAACACGGTGCTGATCTTGTTCTACATTTTTGCATCAGTTACTAAACTTCCGTTATGTTTAAACGGATCAGTCCAAGTCTTCCTTCATGACCAGCCTGCATTTAGAGACAATCGGCATGAGTGTTGTCAGTGCTTTGATTTATTCACTGCCTTGAGTTTCTGGAGTGTACTCTTCCATCACTGAAGTTGGGCTCGTCCATTCTGCTAAATATGGCACCTAGAATTATATCACAGGACCTACACTGTTTGCATAGGTATCTGTACCATATTCCAGGGTTGAAAGGGACAGCCTTTCTCGCAAAGTCTGATATACACCTAGTTGTAACTGACCTAGACTTGACCTCGAATGTCGGAAAACCCATTAATATTCTGGCCTGCAGCTGACCGGCTGGTCTTTAAGGATTAAATATTGACAGCACTGTTAGAAAACAGTGTAAAACCTGAGCAGACGTCTAAGCAGATGCCGCATTGATCTAGGTATACAGTCTCGCATGATGCAGCTGATTCATATGAAGTGCTGAATATATTCTCTGAAAGGTAAGATAAAATCGTCAAGTCGTCTGCTTCAAAAGTTTGTATTGCGATTATAGGATGTACAATTTTGATAACTGCGCCTAACCGGACTACATTTTTGTGCGGACTCCTATTTCTTTGGCGGTCAAAGCCGGAAGAAAGTCGTAACAAAGCCGGAACTACTTTACAACACGCAGGATAGCTAGAGATGACAGATAGAATCTGTCATTAAAAAATCGTTGGGTGTGTAAAAACATTTTCATGTCTTTGCTTCTAGAATTAACGTCAGTGCCAAGGTCGAAGGTTCTAACTCTTCCAAATATATAAAATATTTAGGGAGCGAAACAAAGTCATAACGTTGATGGGTCGTTGTTTTTTGTTGTTGAGCCCAGCACAGACAACAATAGTTTCTGTTCAAAAACTTCATGACTACTAAGTGACCTGCCACCAGTTACAGACTGAGTTGTTAAAAGACTTTTTGGCACATTCGATAGGAGCTATTGTATCTGATAAGCCGAGAGTGGTGTTCTTTATTTACACTCAATACGTGACGTTTTACTAATCAGATTCTTTTACAATTAAGTTGTGATCCAGAAAGATATACAAAAGGATTGCAAATTTCAGGTTTTTGCGGAGGTGCCGCTCAAAGAAACTGCCGAGCTTTAAGATTCAGTCTGATTCGCAGCACTTTGTGTGGGCAGGCTTAGATCCTAGGCGGTTCAGCAATACTTCAAAGTTCGGTCGGTTTCAGCTCATGCAGTCCAATATATTGCCCCAAGGTCTGATCGGCCCCCGTCCATCGGGGATTGAAGAAATAGATTGGGCTGCATGACGCTTCCACGCAGAGCTGATACCGGCCACACATGAGTAGTGTTAAACCGCCTAGAAAGTCTAAGCCTGCCCAGGATAATTGGCTGGAGTCGGACCGTTCATGCATTTCAACCATTTAGTTTCATTGGGCGACAGGGCTTGAGAAGGCGTTTTATCTGCCCGTTTTATCTCAGTACTGAGTAAAAGTCCCACAAAATTGGAAGCAATGTCTCAAAAAGACTCATACAGTGTTAACAGGGACGTTAACAACAAATGAAATAGATAACCAAGGCCCTATAGAAGGCCTGATGACTTAGGAAAAATCTTTTTATATGCCCGTTTGAAAAACAACAACAACAAAAAAACAAAAAAAAAAAAAAAAAAAAAAACCGTCGTATTAAGTTATGGGGTTGGTGTCCGTCCGTCCGTTCGAAAACTTTTTTTTTCGTTTCTGTATAACTCCTACTATACAGTTTTCATCCGTTCAAGCCTAAATTGTGTATGTAGTAAGGCTAAGATGTGAAGACATGCCACCAAATATTAACAGAGTTATGACCCTTTGAAAAATTCGGTTTATATTTTCGTTTGGTTAAGTTTTGTGCTATACATGT
The DNA here is from genome assembly GCA_963580285.1 of Lucinisca nassula. Lineage (NCBI taxonomy): Eukaryota > Metazoa > Mollusca > Bivalvia > Lucinida > Lucinidae > Lucinisca > Lucinisca nassula. The sequence goes on from OY757011.1 coordinate 37,481,615, forward strand.
GTAAACCATATGTAAGTTACATTTATTTTATACTTGCCATGGCGTTAAACAATTTACCACAGAATACTCATCACTACCTACCCTTCCTGATACCAAGGTCACAAACTTCGAAATTTTATATACACGTTTTGTATTAAAGTTTATTATTTTTATTCAAAACATGCATTAAGTGGGATAATGATATCAGCTGGCTCAAATCAGAATGTAGACTGACAAGACCAAACCTATTGGATGCGTTTTGAAAGCAGCCGACTTATTCTAACACTGGTCGCCTATATTGCCAATGGTTAAATCCAGTGATATATTGAGTGACAAATCACTAGGCGAAAAAGCGTGACGTTAAGAGCCGTGACGTCATCGATTGTTTCCTTGACCTTAGACGGAGTAACGTCTTTTTCACGCCTTCATGTAGTTTACAAAATCAGGTAACTGCATGTGTTACAGTCAAACATGTTGGCGGGATTTCTTCAAGCAATGGCGGAATGTTGAGAGAATATGAAGGAAACAACAGTATTTAATCGACTTTCAGTGTGTTAGAATCGAAATATATCAGCTCTGTTGCGTGATTTGTTGAGTAATATATCACAGTTTGTCGGTCAGTTGTTAGTAGATAAATCACTCGCGAGTGTGCTACGCGCTCGTGATTTGATCTACCTTACAACTGACCTCCGAATAGTGATATATTACTAAACAAATCGCTGCAAGAGTTGATCTATGCATTGACTCGTCGCATGTGCTAGGACACTGGCAAACAGTTTATACCTATAACAGACGCCAAAGAACGCGGCATCTGATCAGCGTTTACACTGTTTGCTTACAGTGCAGGAATTTAAGGGAAACCAATACATTCTTGCACACAGGATAAGGAAATCGGTGGTTTTAGCCTGGATAGAAATTCTGTTCTAACTTAACCTTGATGTTCTTACCGAGGCAAACTACATAGTGCACGAAAATTAAAACGTTAAATAAAGTAAAATGAGAATTTTCGGTGGTGTTGTGCAAGAAAAAGAATCTAATATGATGTTCTGTTGTAGATGGGAGTTTCCAACCCTCGGGATGACAATGCTGGGTGGAAACGAGGCTATGCCGAGGTTCCGCTCAGCATTGTCATCCCTTGGGTTGGAAACGCCCATCTACAACTGACCCCCTTATTCGATTCTTACAAAGTCCCCGGAAACATCGAAGACAGGTTATTCTCATGATATGGTTCTAAATTAGTTTTATTGGCCGCGTTCACACCTTGAGCGGGTCCCCGCCCATCGGGGCTTGGAGAAATAGATTGGGCTCCTGTGTGCTTCCACGCAGAGCTGAAACCAACCATACAATTATTAAACCGCTTAAAAGGTCTAAACCTTCCCCAGGTAAAGTGTGCGTGTTAGACCGTCCATGCATATAAGCCATTTTCATATTTTGGGGGGCGTGAGGTGTCATTTCATCTCAATGCCGGGTAAAATTGAAAGCAACGTCTCCAAAATGACCTAGATAGTGTTGACGGGGACGTAAAACCTCAATTAAAACATACAAAAACACCTTAAGAGTTAATCCATACCACTCTGTTGCAGAGCTGAAAGGTACGGTTTAGTTTGTATCCACGCTAATAGTTCCAATCTTGGATCAGTCGATCTAACCATGGTAAGCTTAGCGAGCTCGTAAGTGGTCAAAATATTACTTGTTCTGAAAAGCGAAATACCTTAAACAATGGTATTTTTGCTGAAGAAATGTTGGCAGCTTTTGCATTTGCAAAAACTGCTCACATTTTTTTTCAGCAAAAATACTGGTAAATTTGCCATATTAAATGATAAAACTTTTAACGATCCGTTAACGAATGACATCGTTAGTTTTGAACAACTGGTACCTGGTCCGTACCAGACTGATCCAGAACAGGATTGTCGTTCACACGAAAGATACGAGCTCATTGGTATCACTAGTATGAGCGAAAATCTAAACGAGCTAGACTGGTACGGACCAGAGGCGGACCTCTGTTGTGAATACATTTGATCCGTGCCAGACTGGGTCCGAACAAGATTGGTACCTCTAGCGTGAAAGCAAATCCAAGTCCTACCAAACTGGTCTGGAGCTGTTTTGTACAGATACCAGTCTGGTATGGTTCAGATCTTAGCGTGAGCGCTACCATTATTTTCCTGAAATACGTGGTACACTTGCAGTTCTTTATTTTGTTCAGTTTCTAATCCGTTTCGTGCTTTATGTTTCCAGTACGGGATATACAATGCGACGGATGCCGCTAGAAAAGATAGTCCCGCGCAGTAATAAAATGCTTCGTCGTATCTTCCAGCTGCCTCGGATATCCAGCCTGCAAATATATTCAGAGTCATTTTATATGATATAAAGACACAAACAAGCTGTGTAAACATTACGAAAACACGCCTATATAAATGCATTGCAAAATTTACCATCGAAAAAACGAAAATTTTACGATGAAAATTTGTGATATTTTTCTTATTTCTGCACAAAATATAGATTCTGGGTACTTGTTAGAACCGCCTCATCGAGGCGGTTCTAACGATTACCCACAATCTATATTTTAGAGCAGAAATAAGAAAAATAAGATTTAGCCCCTGTAAACCACATACTATACTATATAAAACTTATACTATATAAAAGTTGGGTTCAAGGGGGTCAAAATTATATAGGCGTGCTTTCGTGATGAGATACAGTTTTTATTTATTTTTATTTTCTAAATCTGTGTCAATCGCGTCAGTTTACTATGTTTACAATTATGATGATTTGTAAGAAAAAAAAAACTTCTTTAGTTTGTGAGATAAGGACCTAAGTTCAGTCTATAGTCGCGTCACTTTACAATGTTTACAGCATTACGATGGTTTCTGGAATCGTGCTCCTTAAGAAGAAAATGAACTTCTTCGGTTTGTGAGATGAAGACCGCAGTTCAGCAACATCACGATGGTTTCTGGAATCGTGCTCCTTAGGTAGAAAATTAACTTCTTCGGTTTGTGAGATGAAAACGCAGTACAGTCTATAGTCGCGTCACTGTACAATGTTAACAGCTTTACGATGGTTTCTGGGATCGTTCTCTTTAAGAATAAAATGAACTTCTTCCGTTTGTGAGATGAAAACCGCAGTTCAGTCTACAGTCGCGTCTCTTTACAATTATTCCTTGATTCCAGAGGAAAGACAATATCAACGTTACTATAGCTGGTGTAAAGGGAATGTATGGCTGCCGGAAAACGTCTCCCTACCCTTCACCCTAGTGCAGTATACGTATATTTTCTTGTCCTTTGGGATCATTGATTTCATCAAAGAATTTCACTGATGGGTCACTGATGAGGCCTAATTGGCCTAAACTAGGTAGTCTGGCCCTGAAAACATGTACACTCCGTACTTGTCAGTTCTGTGGTGTATTCCAGGATAACCGTTTTATAGAACACATTTAAGGTGATTTTGGGAATCGTGTTGAACTTCTTCGGTCTAAACATGTAGTACAGTCTATAATCGCGTAAGTTTACTATGTTTACATCATCACGATGGTTTTGGTAATCGTGTTCTTTAACGCTCTGCATGCTGGGTATTTTTAACAGAAATATTTTTCTAAATTTTCCTAGAAAACTGGATTTGACATCTCTGGGGGCTGGATGTACACACGCAGTTAGCAAGAAACGGATTTGCATGTCACATTTTGATTTAGAGCATTTTAACATTTGCATATATTTTTCATAGACACTTTGTGAAAAATTAAGATTGGTTCTGATTATTTTGCAAAACATATTACAAGTCCTGTTTTCCGGGAAAGAATAAGGACAAAAAAAAACAATATTTCGTCCACTGAATTAGCCTAAAGGGTTGTAAAGATGAGGTAGAAAATGAGCTAATCAATGAGCTAATCAAGACCTCAGTTCTGTTTTTAGCCGCATTTACACAAGAGATTTGGTCCTGAGCAACTGATAGATCGATCTGGATCGTCAATCGATCTCGATCGACATGATCTGTGCAGCGAACGCGGCCTACCCCCTCCTCATTTATTGTGACTACAACTATGCAATGCCCTAACCTATCTATAGTTCCATACTTTACCAGAATAGTTCTTCACACGCATTTGTACACACGCTTGCTTGCTTTGAGGTTTAACGTCCCCGTCAACAATGTTAAGGTCATTTTTGAGACGTTGCTTCCAATTTTGCGGTACTTTTACCCGACATTGAGATGAAAAGACACCTCAAGCCCTGGCGCCCAATGAAACCAATACGGTTTTTAAGCATGGACTGTCCGACTCGCACCGCATTGCCTGGGCAGGCTTAGATCCTCTAAACGGTTTACCAGTACACGGGTGCGGTTCAGTTTCAGCCGTCTGCGTGGAAGTATCGTGCAGCAAGCCCCGATGGGCGGGGGCTGGATGTACACACGCAGTTAGCAAGAAACAGATTTGCATGTCACATTTTGATTGAGAACATTTTAACATTTGCATATATTTTTCATAGACACTTCATAATACAGGCATCATATAATGTGGGTTGTAGTTGATACAGAATAAATGTTAGAGAAAGTGAATTTATTTAAAGCATATAATAGCATTTAATTTCTTGTTTTAATCTCACCCCGGTCATATTTTATTAGGTACCATTCTTATGTAGCGAGAAAAAATACAATATACAGATATAGGTTTACAACAGACAGTTGGCAAGCAAATTTCGACAGATATTAATCTTGAAATACATACTATATTATAAAAAATAGCATTACAAATATTTCTAGTAACATCGTAACAATTTGTAAGAAATCATTTATTGCTTCATTTCATAACTGGAAAGCCTTTTGAATATAAACGGCTAGGTTATCAAGAACATTTCCGATAGAGTTTTAGCGGGATGAGTGTCCACATACTTGGTCTTTGGTAACACTCTTTTATTAGTCGTCTGCGTAAATCATCGTATTGTGTAAAAATTAAAACAAAATGATATTCGCCTCCGATATCATCTTTGGTACAGCAAATGGACCTTCTGTTTTGTCTTTCTGTCCCTATATATCTACCAGTTTCAATAGCAAGGCGATGAGAAGACAATCATACTTCTGAAGTACCATTTCTTAATTCCTTATTTTGTAAAAGTATCATAATTTTAAGCTGCCATACCGCAATTTATCATATGACGTCGCATCTTAATGTAATAACGTCGTGTAATAAATTCGATAACCCACTAATGGATTAAATATGCAAATTAGTTAGATACGCCCCGTAAAGTTACATGTCGTCCTTAACGACGTCGCGTTTACTAATGGCGGAATATTGACCTTTTTGTTAAATAATCGTGAATAAAATGCGTTTTAAATGTCATATGATAAATAGAATCTTGCATTCGTGCTCATGTATTATTGAATTTATTAAACTCGTTGAATAAAAGGGATAAAATGCTCGACAAAGCCTCACATTTTGTCCCTTTTCCTCAACTCGTTTAATAAATTCAATAATACATGAACACTCATGCAAGATCCTCTATGAATTGGATAAAAACTAACCAATACTGTAAAAGTATATCAACAAAGCTGCCATACCAAAATAAATAGCTTACCAATTTTTTTTAAAAGTATCAGCTAAGCTGCCATACCAAAATAAATTGGACAAACACTAACCAATATTGTACAAGTATATCAATTAAGCTGCCATGCCTAAATGAATAGGATAAGCACTACACAATTTTGTAAAAGTATCAACTAAGCTGACATACCAAAATAAAATGGATAAACACTAACCAATTTTGTAAAAGTATCAACTAAGCTGTCATACCAAAAAAATTCGGATAAACATAAACCAATTTTGTATAAGTATCAACTAAGCTGCCATACTAAAATAAATAGGATAGACACTAACCAATTTTGTAAAAGTATCAAATAAGCTGCCATACCAAAATAATTTGAATAAACACTAACCAATTTTCCACTTTCTAAAATAAATAGGATAAACACTAACCAATTTTGTAAAAGTATCAACTAAGCTGCCATACCAAAATAAATAGGATAAACATTAACCAATTTTGTATAAGTATCAACTAGGCTGCCATACTAAAATAAATAGGATAAACACTAACCATTTTTGTAAAAGTATCAAATAAGCTGCCATACCAAAATAATTTGAATAAACACTAACCAATTTTCCACTTTCTGTTTTGTCTTTCTATGCCTATTTGTCTACCATTTTCAATAGCAAGGCGATGCGAAGACAATCATAGTTTTGAAATACCATTTCTTAATTCCTTATTGTGTGAACGTATCATATAAGCTGCCATACCACAATGAATTGGATAAACACCAACCAATATTGTAAAAGAATCAACTAAGCTACCTTACAAAAATAAATTGAATAAACACTAACCATTTTTGCACTTTCTGATTTGTCTTTCTGTGCCTATATGTCTACCAATTTCAATAGCAAGGCAATGAAAAGACAATCATAGTTTTGAAATACCATTTCTTAATTTCTTATTATGTAAAGGTATCAGATAAGCTGCCATAACAAAATCTTGTTTTAATTCTCGGTACATAGTCCAATATTGTTTGTAGGAAAGGCCTAATAATGACAATGATAATAATAATAAAATGATAATAATGATAAAAGAATCGATAGTTATAATAATTATTCTCCAAATAATAATAATAATAACAATAATGGCAATTTATAAACACGGCAATAATGGAATTGTGTTGTCCTTGTTGAAAAGAGGGTGCTAAGTATAAAGAAAACACGTCTATGTAATTTCATTCCCGTAAACCCCACCTTTATATAGTAAAACCGAGGCTTACAGGTATATACATTGTTTCTGCTGAAATAGATTGTGTGTACTCGTTAGAACCGCTTCGCCGAGGCGGTTCTAACGAGTACCCACAATCTATAATTTGTGCAGAAATATGAAAGCTATCTGAATTTTTTATCTGAAAATTTTCATTTTCTTTTTTGTTATAAATGTTCAACATATTTGAATAGGCGTGCTTTTTAATGGATTGCGTTTGTAATTTTGCGAAGGCTGTGCTGCCCGCATGATCAATAGCTGTCGAATTCGACTCTGTCAAATTTTGAACTGTTAATTTCAACATAGGTTTCCACAAATATCAATATGTCAGTTCAGATATTCAACCTATCGACTTCAATTACAGAAAAGACAACCGGATTTATTGTATTTGATTCTGCAAATTCAGTGTTCATGTCGACACAGTCTAGTAATTCTAGTTTATAAATTTATAACTGTACAAAGCAAGAACGGTTTTAATAATGAGATATCATTGCCCGTTCCTTTCCGAAATAGTACAATCTAGTCACTTGATATGGCACTATGTGTCACATCACGAAAACACGCCTATATAATTCTGACCCCCTCGAACCCCACGTTTATACAGAAAAACTGGGGTTTACAGGTTAAACCTTATTTTCTTATATCTGCTCTAACATACAAATAGTGGGCACTCGTTTGGCGGATCTAACGTTTACCCATAATCTATATATTGAGCAGAAATAAGAAAAAATATGGCAACTTTTCATCTTAACTTTTTCATTTTTATGGCGGTAAAATTTACAGTGTATTTGTATTGACGTGTTTTCGAAATGAAACCTATTCTACTTAAGGCTGTATAGGCTAAGACCAGTCAGTCCGGATTAAATTACTTTACACTGGGAGAAGCTATTCAACATATAGATACCATTCTATTACGACAACACATCCGTGCGACATAGTGTATTATCAAAACAAATAATTTTCTGATGAAATTTTGTGACTTTATTCTTATTTATACCAAAAAATAGGTTGTTGGCGTTCGTAAGAACAGTCTCAATAATTTAGTATAAAAAATGAAGCACTTGACGTACCAGCAATAGGTGTCCCTAATAAGGTAGTAACGCTCATCAAGCAATACAGCAAGCCCAAGCCCACACTAATGTTGCTAGAGCCCACTAACTGTTTGGTGATAACTGGATGGATTCCATCACATATTCCTACGAAACAAAACGATCATAGAACTTTGAATGAATAGAGCATTACGAAAACAAAAATACATTGTAATCTTTACCGCCGAAAAAAAAAAAAAAAAAAAACGAAAATTTTAAGATGAAAAACTGCGACATTTTTCTTATTTTAGCTCAAAATTTAGATTGTGTTTACTCGTTAGAACCGCCTCGAGGCGGTTCAACCGAGTACCCACAATCTATATTTTAGAACAGAAATAAGAAAAATAAAGTTCAGCCTTTGTAAACCCCAGTTTTAAGGTATAAAAGTGGGGTTCAAAGGGGTCAAACTTAGGCATGTTTTCGTGATGGAGAATAGCTATAGAATGCTGAATATTGTTTATATTTCGACCAATATCCATTCTACAAGAGTATTTGCATTATTGCACGACCCGCAGAAAAAGCAACCGACTGAAGTCGGTTGATTTTCTAAGAATGCCCTAAAATCACCGTGTCATTCTGTCATTCTGTCAGTCTGTCTGTCCGTCCGTAACCCGTTTGTGAAAATTGGTGATAGTGACTTAACCGCTTGGAATATTTAAACAAGTTTTGGCATACTGATAGATATCAATAAGATCTAACCAATGAACTTGCGAAATATTACATTCCATTTAGTATAGCCTCGCCGAGGCGAAAAATGTGAAAATTTTCGAACTGCTTCTCCTCGGAAACCGTTGGGCCGATTGAAGTCAAATTTCATATGGATCCTCCATGGGATGGGGGAAACCAAAATTTGCTCATGGGGTCCAGGTCACATGACCAAAATGGCCGCCAAACCATATATGGTCTGTCTGTCTGTCCGTCCGTAACCCGTTTGTGAAAATTGGTGATAGTGACTTAACCGCTCGGAATATTTAAACAGTTTTTCGCATACTGATAGATATCAATGCGATCTAACCAATGAATTGCGAAATATTACATTCCATTTAGTATAGCCTCGCCGAGGCGAAAAATGTGAACATTTTCGAACTGCTTCTCCTCGGAAACCGTTGGGCCGATTGAAGTCAAATTTCATATGGATGGGGGAAACCAAAATTTGGTCATGGGGTCCAGGTCACATGACCAAAATGGCCGCCAAGCCATATATGGTAAGAACCCATCAAAAATAGTCTTCTCCAGAACCACTGGGCAGATTTCCACGAAACTTGATAAATAGCATCTGGGACGTAGGCCCATCATAAATTGCTAAAATGGTGATCCTGGGTTGACCTTGACCTTCTTTGTGCCTAGGCCAAAATTTGACACATATGCTTTTATAATGGAAAAGTGAGAATGCATTTTATCCTGTAAACGATTCAGAATACAGTACTAAAGTATAAGATATATTTTTGCTCCTTACGATAAGGCGCATTTATTGGGGGAACCGTTTTAGGTCCAGGTCACATGACCAAAATGGCCGCCATACCCATATATGGTAACACTCATAAAGCTAAAAGCATCCGGCGGGTCGTGCACTTCAGCTGAAGCACTGGTTTTCATCCAGAATTGTAGGCTGGTATGAGACCGATACTAAAATGAAACAAGAAAGTATTACAGCGTCATCGGCGTGAGTTCGTCTGTCATTACTGACAATGACCAGTCTAAATCACATGCAAGAAATGCTAATGTTTATGTGTTCTAAAATTGCTGATGAAACCAATTCTAGCTCTGAACTATCTGTTGCAGACTGAGGGAAGACAGCTCTGTTGGTAATGCCTTTACTCTGGTTTTGCGCTGTGCACGTTTCTGTTCGTCATCTGTGTAATAATGACGCCAACGTCAAATCATACTGGAAGAAACCATGATTCATTTTAACCCTTGACCTGCGGAATATTTAAATATGCCACACCCACCACTGATTATCAACCAATCAGATTTCTTGATGCATATCATTGCAACAAATTCATAAACTGAATGCAGATCCTGATCAGAGATGGCTTCTTCATAGGCCATCTGATCTAGATCTACATTGTTTGAAAGCTAAGACGTATCCGGGTTCAGCAGCACAAGGGTTAATGTGCGCCCCGTTCATCGGGGCTTGAATAAATAGATTGGGCTGAACGGTGATTCCGCGCAGAACTGGAACCGACCGAACTTTGGAGTCCTTGTAAACCCCTTAGAAGGTTTAAGTCTGCCTAGGAAAAGTGGTGCGAGTCGGACCATCGCTTAAACCTCAGCGGTTCATTTTGGCGGTTGGGTTTCAAGTGCTATTGTTGGGCAACAGTCCAACAAATTCGAAAGAAATATCTCCAAAATGACGTATATAGTGATGACCGGGACGTAAAACCTCAACGCACGACACAAACGTCATTTTTGGTTATGTGATATTGCGTGTCACAATATATTCATGGAAGTTTTTGTTTGTCTGATTTGAGGTTTAACGCCCCCGTCAGCACTGTAAAGGTCATTTTGGAGACGTCGCTTCCAATTTTGTGGGACTTTTACCCGACATTGAGATGAAATGACATCTCAAGCCCTGTCAATAGGGTTTATTAGCATGGACGGTCCGCCTCGCACCGCGGTTCCTGGACAGGCTTAGATCCTCTAAGCGGTTTACCAGTACTAGTGTGCGGGCCGGATTCAGCTCTGCGTGGAAGCATCATGCAGCCCATATATTTCTTCAAGCCCATTCATGGAAGTAAATAACAGGGCTTTGCACCGAATGTAAATATTTGAAAATACAAACGTATTTTACAGATGTCATGCTATCATCAATGCAAATCTCCAGTTGACACCGATTAGTACAGAAAAATTGTGACTTGCATAGGAATGCCGCATCAGTTTTGCTTAATCTTTAGAAAAGATTACGAAAATACAATGTAACCTTTTATCGCCGAAAAAATGAAAATTTTAAGATGAAAAAATGTCATATTTTTCTTATTTCTGCTCAAAATATAGGTTGTGGGTACTCGTTAGAACCGCCTCATCGAGGCGGTTCAAACGAGTATCTACAATCTATATTTAAGAGCAGAGATAAGAAAATAAGGTTTACCCCTGCAAACCGTAGTTTTACTATATAAAAGTGGGGTTCAAGGGGGTCAATAATTATATAGGCGTTTTTTCATGATGGTTACGATCTCCCGTCTCATTTTTGATACCTCTTTAGAAAAGAAAGAAAATGACGGTACGATCTCCTGTCTCATCTTTGACACCTCTTTAGAAAAGAACAAAACATGACGTTAGGGTCTCCCGTCTCGTCTTTGATACATGTGGAACTAGAAGTTTACAGATGACATAAAAAATCTTTACTTCTACTCCAAATATGGATTGCGAGTCTTACTGATGGGGTCAGGCCTCTGATTCTATGACGGTTCCTGCGTAGAGAATTACGGAGAATTAGAATTTAATTTTATGTAATGTTGGTTGGTGCCTGATGCTCTGTCTCTGGTCAGACACATCGGAGTCTAACCGCTGGTTTGTGGTTGTTTGATTTTGTGTTCTCGGAGATGTTGCACTGATGAGTTAGGAGGTTTTCATGCGGACTGAACAAATTGTCTAAATCGCGACGGAAGTAAGGGGCGAGGATTGCGGCCGCGTAAAATCGATATAAGCCCCTAAATCTTTTCACTGACCGTTCCAAGGCGTTCTTCTGTCGCGGTTTAGTTTTGTTATGGTTTGTCTCTGAGTGTGTGCATGCTTAAATCTTTTTGTTTTGGATAGTCAAATGGCCATTTTGTACGGGCCTCCGTGGTCTAGTGGATAAGAGCGCTGACTCTTAATCATTAGGTCTTTCACCGCTGTTGGTTGAGCCTGGCTCCCGTCACATGTGAGACGCCAAGTTCTGCAACGGAAGGTCAGGTGGTTTTTCTCCGGGTAATCCGGTTTTCGCCCACCTCTGATTAACGAACGGCTTGATATGAGTGAAATAATCTTGAAAGGGCCGTAAAACCAAAACCAAAAAAAGGCTATTTTGGTGGAAAGTAACTGTCCGTTTGGCTTTCCGCTATTGATGTTTCCATTAGGATCTGGTTGTGGAGCAAAAATATTTTGAGCAATTTTGCTCACCCACGTAACATTCCTGTGAAATAAATTCAAAATTCACCCATCGGTTTAGGAGAGGTTGTCTAAAGGTTTTTCTATTTTTTGCTCTGGTGGTCAAATTCATCCCAGTGGAACAGTATGAGCAATGGAGGGTCACCCAAGAAGCGTGAAATCACTTCAAAATCTATCCCCTGGCAAAGGAGTGGAGTTCGTTTCAAGGATTTTCAATTTTTAGCTCTTATGGCCATCTGGCTCATAAAAGCAAAACGGCTTGAGCAATATTTGTAGAGAGTCAATCAAGAAACTCTAACTCCATCCACTGGTTTAGGTAAACATGTCGTTTAAAGTATTTTTTTTCTATTTTAGCTCCTGTGGCCATCTTGTTCATCAGAGGCAGCTTGAGAAAGGTTGGAAGAGGGTCACTCAAGGAACATTCATGTGACAATATTTCAAAATCCCTCCTCTGGTTAAAGAGAAGAAGTCTTTTTAAGGTTGTTTTACTTTTAGCTCTGGCGGTCACCTTGTTCATCTTGTTCAACAATAGATGAAACATGTCTTATAAATATTAAACTAAACTAAAATTGACCAAAGGACATCTTTATGGCTGTTGGATAAATTGTGTTCAAATTAACCTCCTATTTGTCAAATTGACCATCGACATTATTTCTCTTGCACGCTTTGTTCAATGTCATGGAACGACTTTTTCAACGTGCAAAAGAATTAAATCGTAGTTTCTTTCCTGGGTAAGCAAATATAATACACAAATATGCTATAGCGTACTTCTGAAGATGTTTTTAGCAAAGTGTAAAGTTTAAGCATTTTTTTTCTGTGCTTATTTTGATGTCCGTCAATAGAACATGCCTATATAATTCTGACCCCCTTGAACCCCACTTTTATATAATAAAACTTTCCCCCCAAAATAGCCATTTTTTGGTTTTGGTTTTACGGCTCTTTCAAGATTATTTCACTCATATCAAACTAAAAATTGAATGAAATTTATAAATTTTCAGATAAAACTTCTGATATTTTCATATTTCAGCTCCAAATATAGATATGGGAACTCGTTTGAACCGTCTCACCAAGGCGGTTCTAACGAGTTCCAATATCTATGTTTTTTAGCAGAAATAAGAAAATATTGTGAACCCCTGTAAAATCCTGTTTTACTATGTAAAAGTGGAGTTTATGGGTGTCAAAATTATATGATGGGATTTGTTAACGTGACGAGAGACAGTTCAAAATCACAAGAAAACACGTTTACAAGCATACGAGAAACAAGAGGCCCATGGGCCACTATGCTCACCAGAGCTCAGGATGGCACTGCCCAATGGCAGCCATGTATTTTAACATGGTATCATTTTAATCTACCAAATCAACCCTCATGTCCAAATGAGCACCCATGTAGACTCAGTATCTGAAACATTAGGCCTTTTATGAAGTAGAGGGTGTGGGGCATGGACCCAATGGAGCTCGGTTGGTATCACTAAATGCGTCTTATCATAAGAAACAAAAATATATATGGTTTAGCAGTGGGGATCTGTATGGCCTCTTAAACAGTGGAGGGGTTGGGGCATGCCCTGTTGATCCCAGGAAAGCCCAAATTGTTGTCCCTAAATGTGTCTTATCATAAGGACTAAGTATATATATGGTTTTGTGCTGGGAATCTGAGCGGTTTCGGAGATTTGAGGCCCTTTTATGAAGTGGAAAGGATAGGAATGGCCCCTGCGGACCCCCCTACAGTAGGTGTGCTAATAATAAGGAACAAGAACATATATGATTATGGGGTGGGGATTTGAATGGTTTTTGAAATATAAAGCCTTTATGAAGTGGAAGGGCGGGGCACATTGCCTCAGCACAAAGAGACCCCCAGGTTGGTGTAATTGAACGAGTCTTATCATAAGGAACAAGTATATGGTTAAGGGGTGGGGATCTGAACTATTTCTGAGATATATGGCTTTTAATGAAGTAAAGCGGTGGGGCATGGCCTGGGCGTGCCCCGGGGACTCCCAAGCTGGTGTCACTGAATGCGTCTTGTCATAAGAAAGAAGAATATATATGGTTTAGGGTGGGGCCAAGAACATTCTCTGAGATATAAGGCCTTTTGTGAAGTGGAGGGGTGGGGCAAGGCCCCGGGACACTCCCAGGTTGGTGTCAATGAATGTGTCTTATCATAATCAACAAGAATATATATGGTTTAGGGGTGGCCATCTGTAGGGTTTCCGAGATATTGTGATATTATGAAATGGAGGGAGTGGGGCATGGCCCAAGCACATCCCTGGGGACCCCCAGGTTGATGTCACTGAATGTGTCTTATCATAATGAACAAGAATATATATGGTTTAGGGGTGGGGATCTGAACAGTTTCTGGGATATTTGCCCTTTTGTGAAGTGGAGGGGTGGGGCAAGGCCCCAGCGCATCCCTGAGGACCCCCCAGGTTGGTGTCAATGAATGTGTCTTATCATAAGAAGCAAGAATATATATGGTTTCGGGGCGGGGATCTGTAAGGTTTCCGAGATAATGGGCCTTTAATGAAATGGACGGGGTGGGGCATGGCCCCGGCGCATCCCAGGGACTCCCAGGTTGATGTCACTGAATGGGTCTGATCATAAGGAAGAAGAATATATATGGTTTAGGGTGAGGATCTGAATAGTTTCCGAAATATTGGGTCTTTTATTAAGTGGAGGGGTTGGGGCATGACCTCCGCGTATCCCTGAGGACCCCCAGGTTGGTGTTACTGAATGCGTCTTATCAATAGGAACAAGAATATATATGGTTTAGGGGTCGGGATCTGAATGGTTTCCGAGATATTTGGCCTTTTATGAAGTGGAGGGGGTGGGGCATGGCCCCGGCACAACCTGGGGGACCCTCAGGTTGGCATAAAAGCATATGGCTGAGAGAAGTTTACTCAAGAAACATTTCTATAAAAGTTTTGTCAAAATATCTGCAATGACTTGGCAGTAAATGCCATTTTTCAATTTTCCCCATTATGAGTCTATGGAAACTCTATGTTGCCATAGCAACCAAACTAATGAGCTGATTTTCATAAAAACACAAACTTTCAAATCCCTCAGCCCAAGGATGCTACAAATAAAATATGGGCCCGATCGGCCCAGTTGCTTCAGAGGAGAAGATGTTTAAAAGCGTTACATACGACATACCACGACGACGACGACGACGGACAACTGCTTATCCTATAAGCTTCCCCGGAGCCTTCGGCTCTGGTGAGCTAAAAACACGGCACATATTAATAAGACAAATATCACGTATTTAGAGCAAAGCAAGAAAGAATTATGCCAAATAGGTGTCTTATTGAATGTATTTAAAGATTTAACAGAGACAGTACATTTTTTTCCAAACAAAAATCACAGATCATTTTTTAATATCTAGGTACATGAGCACCTAGAAATAATGTGATACATAGTGGCCGTTTTTCACTAATGGCTTGTGGGCCCCAGCCAATCGGGGCTCGGAGAAATAAATTGGGCTGCTTAGTGCTTCTACTCAGTGCTGAAACCAACCGCAATTGTGTGCTGATAAACTGCTTAGACGGTCTATGCCTGCCCAGGTAAAGTGGTGCGAGTCGGACGGCCCTGCATGTAATCATGATTATCGCACGAATGCGCGATAAACCCTTTTATTTTGGGGCAGACGGAAATTGGGACTGCTAGCCTGGACTTATTGTAATAAGTAATACATCGTCACTCACCTATGGAGTCAAGGAAACGTTACTTGCAAGTGAAAATAATATTTATTGTCAGGTTGCCCGCCATCGCTATTGTGTCTGCAGACGCTTGTCTGCCGACAGACGCTTGTAATTACATTCGTCTCCGCCGGATGAGCGTCTGGTTGATACAGACACTGATCAGGAGCATTAGACGCTTGATATGCATTTATGGAAATTGAATCTGCGGAACCTGTACGCAATCGCAGTGACGTAGCTTCCTTTTCATTCCTGCATTCCGAGAGAAAGGAGTCACATTTAATTGTTTGAAAAATATCTCCGAGAATCGGGCAAATTGAACGTCGTTCGTCATGCCAAATCGCAAGAAACGTTCAACACCAAGCAGTGGAAAGTCCACCAGCACGGATGTTCGCCCCAAACGAACCAGAAGTGCGACAGAACGGGTTGAACAGGAGGCGCCGGACGTGGTGCAATTACAACAGGCGGGCCTCCCAGACCCCAATCCAGGTCCAATGCCTGCGTCGGAGGATTCAGGTAATGCACTGCAAGGACCCTCACACACACCACACAACCACTTCCAACCACAAGACCTCAGGTGGTTGGTTTTGAGGATTTTTCAGGAATCTGATATTCAGAATTTGCCAAACGTGACCCCCTATCAGACCCCTCCAATTGCACGACCCGACCTGCCCGATAATTCTTCGGTTGAACAAGTCAGTCAGTCCTTCCTCGGACATGCATGTTGCATCTGACATTTCAGTCAGCTTTAACTTTGACATTGACCCACTTCGCTTGGGTAGTGACGACTTGTCCTGTCATGTTCCTCGGCAGATCACCCAGAAAATTTGTTCTAACGAATATATTAATATTAACCTTCTTCTAAAAGGTGCAATGGAATTACAAAACCTCTAAGCCGGGGGATTGGTTCATGTAACTAACAAGGGCTACCTGGAATCTAGACCCTTTGAGTTTATAGCTGATCTGGCCAAGGAGAAGGTACCCAATATCGAGAAATGGACGGACGCCTTTCTCATTTTCACGCCGATCTACCTAAAGAAACACCCAGCCAAGGCACAACAACTGCGTCAGTATATATATATCATACGTGAGGCTGCTGCTCGGTCCCCTTACTTTGCGAATCTTGCATGGCGTGCATATGATGAACAGTTTCGGGTAAGACAAGCTTCAAATCTTAAGCCATGGGGTAAACTTAACCCAGGTCTTTGGCTCAGAGTCATGACTTTTTGCCCCTTCTCTCAGCCCAAAAATTTCTGTTTCGAAGGCTAATTCTCTGGATTTCAACAACGGGTTTTGTCGTTTCAACCCCTGTCACTTCCTTCATACCTGTTCACACTGTGGCGGAACCAACCACGGTAAAGTGACCTGTTTTAAGCTCCCTACTAATGCCAGTACTAGGGGTACCCAAAGCTCCTTCCCATCCAGAGGTTTCAACCCCTACTTTCATGGCGTTAAAAACTCCAACCGACCTGGTTATAGACAATATGGTCAACAAGGTGAGTCCATTTCAATGTTGCACAGCCAACCAGAATTTTTACTTTCTCTCGCAAAATCTCCCATCAACGTTGAAAACCTAAGAGCTGAACTGAGTGGATATGACCAGGATAAGGCCAATGATATCGATAATGGTTTCTCTTATAGTTTTCCATTATACTATGCTGGGAGCGAAGGCCCTCTGAGTCAAAAAATTGAAATCAGCCAATTTACTACCTGATGTCGTGCGACAAAAAATTAAAGGCGAAATTGAAGCTGGCAGGGTTGCTGGTCCATTTGACCGCAGACCCCTTCCAAACTTGCGTGGGTCCCCATTAGGTCTAGTACCGAAACGGGAACCAGGTGAATACCGCCTAATACATCACTTGTCACATCCCAGTGGAGACTCTGTTAATGATTTCATTGACCCTCAACTTTGTTCAGTTCAGTACACTAGCTTCGATGCGGCAATTCATATGATCTCAGATTTAGGTAAGGGCTGTTTGTTGGGAAACTCAGACATTAAATCGGCTTTCAGTATTTCAGTATTTTACCAGTATCAATTCTCGACTTTGATCAACTTGGTTTCAAGTTTGATGGTAGATTTTATTTTCACAAGGCTATGCCTTTTGGTTGCAGTATTGCATGTAAGACATGGGAACTTTTTACATCATTCCTCGATTTTATCGTTGCTAGGCAAGCCACTGTCGACAGTCTCTTACATTATCTCGATGATTTCTTGTTGGGGGCAAAAAGGGTACCAATCAATGTGCATCCATCATGGCTGTATTCCAGGATAAGATGACTATCCTGTGTGTCCCCAAAGCAGTTGAGAAAACAGAGGGTCCTTCGACCAAGATCTGTTTCTTGGGTCTGGAAATTGACTCTGAAGAAATGGTGGTACGCATTCCACAGCCTAACATAGCGGAGATAACTTGAAGAGCTGTTGTCTCGTGCAAAGTGTACTCTCAAACAAATGCAGTCATTGATCGGTTCCCTTAATTTTGCGTGTCGAGCAGTGGTTCCAGGTAGGCCATTTTGCAGGCGGCTTATCAATGTCACCTGTGGTTTGACTAAACCACACCACCACTTGAGGATTACAGCGGACATGAAAAAAGACCTTAAGCTATGGCTTCAGTTCTTTACAGACTTTTCGTTTTTATTTTCCTTTTTTGGACGGAGATGTTCCTCGTGCGACATCGTACGGGGTTTTCAATTTCCCAGTTATTCGATTCGCTAGAGTGTCTAGTCATGTATCCGACTTCAACACTCGTAATAAATTATTAACCGCTAAACTTCTTAATCAGGGGTATCGGTATCATAAACTACGTAAAGCCTTTTCTAAGTATTATAGACGTCATTCTGATGTGGTTTCAAAATTCAATGTTGGACTTAAAACACTTCTGCAACAAGGCCTATCGGAACCCGAATTCTATGGTGACTTAGTATATAAATTTAGAAAAATACATGCCTGTAATGGCTTGAGTACCCAATTTCGTAAAATCGTTCGTCGATATATAAAGATTGTGTACAACATAAATGTTATAAAACAGACTGCATGCATGATGGTTAACCCAATCACGGCTGGCAACTTTGCTTCCCTCTCTGACTGCACACCGGTGGGTCGGGCCTAAGACTATATGACGGTTCCAGCGTAAAAACATAAATGGAATTTATTTAATTTTAGTATTCTTTATGTTGGTTTGCGCCTGATGCTCCGTCTTTTGTCGGGCCCCTCGGAGTCTATCTGTTGGTTTTCTTTTGCTCCAGCAATTATATTGTTGTATGCTGTAGAGTCCTCAACCTTGTTTCATCTCTGTAGTTATTTTATTTGTATGTCCTCGGAGATGTTACACTGATGAGTTAGGAAGCCTTCATGCGGACTAACCAAAATTAGTGTATACCGCGACAGAGGTAAGGGCGAGAATTATGGCCATGTAAAATCGATTTAAGCCCCCCGATGGAATTCTTTCCACTGACCGTTCCAAGGCGGTTCTTCTGTGGCGGTTTATTTATGTTGTTGTTTGTTACTAACTGTGTGTATCACATGTGTCTTTTGTTTTGGATGGCCATTTGGCCATTTTGTGGGAAAGTAACCGTCCTTATGGCCTTCCTTTGTTTAGGTTTCCATTATGCTCTGGTCGCTTCATGTTTGTGTTTCTTTCCCTTTGGTGTCTTTGATGGGTGGAGTAAGTTAATTGTATTTATTCCTGATCTTTGTTTTACTTCTACTTTTCAACTGTGTCTCAGTCTTTCACGATATGTACTGGACTTCTAATGAGGACATTCAGCTCTTCACTGACAGTGCAGGGGTGTCAATCTTGGCTTTGGGGCTTTCTTTGCCAGGAACTGGTCACATGGGGCATGTCCCCTCCCATCGGTAGGCCTTGGCATCACCAGGGACATAACTGTGCTCGATCTTTCCCAATATTAGTCTCCTTGGTTATCTGGGGTGAGCAACTTCGCAATAAGAAGATACTTTTTAGAGTTGATAACCTTGCAGTGGTGCATATTGTGAACTCAGTGACACAAAAATCTGAACGTGTGATGACCATCTTGAGAGAATTCACCCTGCAATGCCTGCGCTTGAATATTGTGGTAAAGCTGAGCATGTAAGTTCCTCTTCAAATAGTTTAGCTGATGCCCCCAGTCGTTTTCAATTGCAACGATTCCGGCAGCTCGTTCCCGGTGCAGAGCCATTTCCAACGCCAGTACCAGACCATCTTTGGAACAGCTTCTCCTAAGATCAGAGTCATTGCTGGCAGCAAGTCTGTCGGATAACTCGCAGCTAGTATACAGAAATGCAATTTCGGCATTCAACCAGTTCAGTGTTGCATACAATTTACCCAATACCTGGCCTTCACCAGTTGCCCACCTTACTCTATTCATAGCATACTGCTTCGACATGGGGTACGCTTCGACAACAATTACAACCTATACGGCTGAATTAAGTTACTATCATAAACTTCATAACCTGGAAGACCCTACAGCTTCATTTGTGGTTAAGAAGCTGTTGAAAGGCTGTAGGAGAAGGAGACATCACCACGATGTGCGTGCCCCGATCACAGACTCCATTTTGCGGAAAATTCAGGTCTCCCAGATGTCTGTTTCTCTCAATACGAGGCGTTTCGCTTCAGAGCAGCATACCTTTTGCATACTTTGGTCTCATGCGTGTAACTAGCGATATTGTAGCGATATTGTTTGTACAAGCCCGGCCCAGGCGATCAGACCCTTGCTGATAACAGATCTTCTCATTACTGAAATCCCCCAAACACTTGTTATTTCAATTAGGTTGTCTAAAACAAATCAAACTCCCCACCCCAAAACTTCACTTCGTATACAAGCAGACAGGGATCCATCTTTATGATATTTTGTTGCGGTTAAGCAGTACTTGCACTTACGCCCACCAGGGGCTCCATACCTGCTTGTCAACCAGCATGGTTCACCTTTGACACGAAGCCAATTTTATTTGTTGTTAACAAAATCCATTCGCAACTTGGGCTTACCGATACATACTTATACATCACATTCGTTCCGTATTGGCCGGGATTCTGATTTGGCCTCTAGGGGCATGAGTACTGAGCTAATCCAAAAGCTCGGTCGTTGGAGATCACGGGCCGTTGAGAGATGCATACGCCTTTTAAAGCATATAGGCTCTCCATGTAACTAATTTTATTTATCACTTACTTGTATCTGGCTAATAGGGGATTCCTTGCTGTCACACTTGGAGGAAGATTTGACATCACCTAACCTAGGACTGGTTGATTCCATTCTTTGGCTGGGAAAAGGTGGTAGGCACTGGTGTGAACTTTTACCTAAATTTCAGTGTACCATGTTGTTCAATCCACAACCCACCATGAGCGTTATCCATGTGAGGGGAATGACTTTCTAGCAATTAAACAAGCACGGCTGATCAAAGACGTTAAACGGGACATCAATTATCTGGCCTCAGTTTTCCCTTGTGTCAAAATATGTGGTCTGACATCCACGGAAATTTTGGCGTGGTATTGAAAATACACCCGACAACTTGGTTAAAATAACTGAGAAAAGGAAACGGATCAACCGAGTTGGCCGTCAGGTGGTGCATGAACTTTTCCAAGGCAAAGCAGTAATACACGAAATCGATACCATAACGCCTGGCCTCTTCAAACCGGACGGTGTCCATCTCACACTTATTGGCAATGCAATTTTCCTGAACACCTTCAAGGAAGCATTCAGCCTCTTTCTTACAGACAATGACCACAGAGTTTACAATGCAAACAACTAGATTTGATTTAACACTGTTTAATGCTACAGCTGACCCGCTGAATTAGTAGACAAATTTGTGACGAGATAAACTCTTCATTAATTTGCTGTGGCGGAATTCAGCGGCCATCGAGTGGGCACCGTGATGATCTATACAATTCTGTTATACTGAAACATACAAATTAGATCATTAAAACCAATAACCTAACAAATAACCTGGCTTGGCTTCTGCCAATAACGGGGTTGTTGGGCTACTTTAATGAGCTGTGAACGGCCTCACCCCTGGCCCCAGCGGGGCAACCTCGTGGTGAGGTCTTTCTCAATTTAGGAAAAGGTCTGCTCAGAGCAGGCGTTAAGTCTGCAATAAGGCAGTCCGCACATTTGCATATTTTCGAGGAATTTTATGGTTTATGGAAAGGAAATATGAATTATGGATAGGAAATATGGATTATGGATAGGATTTATTTAATCGGAGCATTTTTAAGCTGAATTTACAAGACTGCAAAAAAGGAAAGCTATATATGCAACCACTTTAAAGCTAGATCATCGCGGCGCCAATGGTGGCCTTGGATCTAGTTCCAGCGTCCATAAAACCCCATTTTAATGTGGATACTGAAAGTGATATCTTTGGATGATTATCATACTGCTTTTAAACATGTTTCTTATGTTGATGTCTTTAATTGGAAATTGGAATTGGAAGTGATAAATGATCAAAATGTTATATGTTGTTTGCTGTCAGTCTCCTAAAATAATCAGGATTATCGCACGAATGCGCGATAATCCCTTTTATTTTGGGACAGACGGCGGTTGGGACTGCTAGCCTGGACTTATTTTCATAAGTAGTACATCGTCACTCACCTATGGAGTCAAGGAAATGTGCTTGCAAGTGAAAATAATATTTATTGTCAGGTTGTCTACCATCGCTACTGCGTCTGCAGACGCTTGCCTGTTGGCAGACGCTTGCAATTACATTTGTCTCCGCCGGATGAGCGTCTGGTTGACACAGACACTGATCAGGAGCATTAGACGCTTGATATTAATAGAAAAAATGTTGTCAGTACGCTCTCATCCACATTTATTTGCGTTTACACTGGTACATGTAGGGACCAAGTTACAGTACTTGGTGAGATATAATCCGGATCAATTTTATCTTTGGTGTAAATGAAATTGGATATGAATCAAGAAGGTCCGAATCAGGTCAACGCTATTTAATGTGGCTCATTCTGTTCCAATTCAATTTGGTCCCTTGTGTGAACGCACTCTAGTTTTGACTACATGTAACTAGATCCGGATCGAGTTGATCAAAATCAATGTGCTTTAATCCGTCTCAGACGGGAAACCAAAAACAAGAGGCCAATGGGCCACCATGCTCACCAGAGCTCAGGTGGCCTCTGCCAACTGGAAGCCATGCATTTGTGCATGGCATGATTTTAATTACTGATTGCAAAGTCTCCCAAATGAACCCCCCATACCCAAATGAGCATCCCTGTGGACTCTGTATCTGAAATATTAAAGAATAAGGGAAGGTGAGCAGAAACGCGCACATCGCAAAGCCAGCATTACGAAAACACGTCTATACAAATACATTGTAAATTTTACCGTCGAAAAAAAAAAAAAAAAAAACACGAAAATTTTAAGATGAAAAATTGTGATTGTTTTCTTATTTATGCTCAAAATATAAATTGTGGGCACTAGTTAGAATCGCCTCATTGAGGCGGTTCTAACGAGTACCCGCAATCTAAATTTTAGAACACAAATAATAAAAATAAGGTATACCCCTGCAAACCCCAGTTTTACTATATAAAAGTGGGGTTCAAGGGGGTCAAAATTATATAGGCATGTTTTCGTGATGAGAACTAAAGCATCACTAACAGAGCCGTCTTTCTCTAGCCCCTGTTGTTCTATTTGCAACAGACATTTCAGAGCGAGAATCGGTCTAATCTGCCATCTTAGAACACACAAACAGTAATATTTTTATAACATGTAGATTAGGTGAAAAAACTACTAAAAGGTTGAAAAAAATCTGGTTGGTAGGTAGGAGAAACTTTTTATTTTAATTATTTTATTTTTTCTCCCGGAAAAAAGCAAAGCAGAGTCGGGCCTGTATTTTAATGTGTTTTTGTTTTTGTGCTTGTTTTTTGTTTCTAAAATTGTCATGTTGAGACTTGCATTATATATTATTATTCATTTTAGATGCTCAAAAAAGTCAGTTCTGTACTTTGGAAGGTACTTAATGCCAAAAACTACAGACATGTAGTTAAAACGCGATATTACTACAGTAAAACATGTCATAATGGCCACCTCTATTAAGCAAGCAACATGTCTTAAGAAAGCAGGCATTCAGTTCCCAAATAAGGAAAATGCATAAAAATTCACCTGTATTAAGCAAGCACCCGTCAAGCACAGTTTGGTTATCCCTTAGGTGCTTGCTTAATACAGGTTTGACTGTACGTGAAAATGCAAAGACGGCACTGGGTAGGGTCGGAAATGGGAAATTATAGGGTCGGTGTTTTAAATTATTATTTTTTTTACTAATAAAAATAGTAGAGTGTTGGGTCTGAAGCAGGGTCGGTCGGGTTAGCTATTTTTAGGCCTTAAGATTGGTCATTGCCAGTAATGACAGAAGAACTGAATATATGTAACCATAAATAACAACAAAATAAATTGGAGTTGGGATCTGAGTGGTTTCAGAGATATATGACCTTTCATGAAGAGGTGAAGCGGTGCATGGCCCCAGCACATTGCACCCCCAGGTTGGTGTGACAGAAAGAACCTTACATACGTAGGGAACAAGAATATATATGGTTTAGGGGTGGGTTCTGAACAGTGTCTCAGATATTTGGCCTTTTGTGAGACCCCTAAGTTGGCATCACTGGATCTGTCTTATCATAATATGGTTTAGGGGAGGGGATCTGAATGGTTTCTAAGATATATGGTCTTTTATGAAGTAGTGGGGGCGGGACATGGCCCCGACGCACCATAAGGGAAGGTGGCATAAAAGCATATGGTTGAAAGAAGTTTACTCAAGTAACATTTCTATAAATTTTGTCAAAATATCTGCAAAAGCCATTTTTCTATTTCCCCCACTCTAAGTCTATGGAAACTCTAAAGTTGCCATAGCAACCAAACTAATCAGTCGATTTTCATTAAAAGAACAAACTTTCAATCCCCTAGCCCACGGATGCTACAGATGAAATTTGGACTGAATCGGCCCAGCGGCTACTGAGATGTCGTTGGACAGTGTTGTCGTCAGACGACATACGACATCAGACGACGTCAGAAGACGACAGAAGACGACACCGGACGAACGCATATCCTATAAGCTGCCCCGGAGCCTTCCGTTCTGGTGAGCTTAAAAAAACATACATTGAAAAAATAGCGAAGAGTCAGAACAGACGCCGCAAAACCCGGCGTCTGATCAGAATCTTTACGGCTTCCAAAAATTGCAGCGATATTAACTGTAATTACATGCAATTTTTTAATTTCCAAATGGATCCCTGCTTTATATACCGAGAACGATTCTATTCGGTGGGTCAGGCCTCAGAATATATGACGGTTCCAGTGTAAAGACTTACTTATGTAATGTTGGTTGGTACCTGCTGCTCTGTCTCTGGTTGGTCCCATCGGAGTCTACTGTTTGTTTTCTTTTGCTACATTTCAGTGGTTTGTTGCTGTCGAACCCTCACCGTTGTTTCATTATCTGTGGTTGTTTGATTTTTGTGTTCTTGGAGAGGTTGCACTGATGAGTTAGGAAAATAGAAGTGGAAACAATGATCAGGAATCGATACAATTAACCCATAGCTCCCATTATAGACATCAAAGGGAAAGGAACACAAACATGAAACAACAGACCCTAATGGAAACATCAATAGCGGAAAGCCAAAAGGACAGTTATTTTCCCACAAAATGGCCAATAGGCTATCCAAAATGAAATAATATAAGCGACACAAACACATTAAGACATACCATATCAAAAATAAACCGCGACAGAAGAACCGCCTTGGAACGGTTGCCTTTTTTCGGACTGAAAAAAAATATTTGTCTAAATCGTGACGGAATCGAGGATTGCGGCCGTGTAAAATCTATTTAAGCCACCAAGTGAAATTCTTTTCACTGACCGTTCCAAGGCGGTTCTTCTGTTCTGTCGCGGTTTATTTTTGCTATGCTTTGTCTTTGAATGTGTGTATCGCGTATATCTTTTTGTTTTGGATAGCCAGTTGGCCATTTTGTGGGAAAGTAACTGTCCTTTTGACTTTCCGCAACTGATATTTTCATTAGGGTCTAGTTATCTTATGTTTGTGTTTCTTTCCCTTTGATGTCTCTGATGGGAGGTGTGGGTTAATTTCATTGATTCTACTTCTATTTTAAATTTGTTAACTGAATTTACCTGAGAACATTCCAATTAGTATTGCAAGAACCAAAAAGCTGGCAAACCGTTGTACGAAACAAACCACCAACGAAAATGTGCCAAACAACGTTATTGGAACTATATGGATGATCATTGTCTCTAGACGCTTGATATCTCCAAGAAGCCCAAAGCCTCCTCTGCCAAGAAAGCTTCCGAGTCCCATGGCTGTTGCGATTGTAGCTGCTTCCTGTTTCGAAACTCCGTGAACAAAAGCAAAATCCGGTAGAAAAAGGAAAGGGACGAAAAAGGGGAGCGCTAAAATTGCCCATGATGCTGCAAATACGGCGTATCCCATGTTGATGAAAGAAAACGTTGCTCTACAACCATGAAAACTATGTTGTTTTGCTGTTTCACATGCCTTCACGTTGTCATCTAGGGTTTGCTTGTGCGCATCTTCAATCGCTGCAATTACGGGTAAAATATGTAATCAACGGGGGTAAAAAGCGTGTCGTCTAAGTGCGGCTTCTGCAGTATTAAGGAAAATGCATTCACTTTTACGGGATGCAATTATTCTTTCAACAATATTTTGTCCCCTGAAAATACGGATCTTCTCCAAAGGAAAGACTTTATTCGAGAGTGGGTCTTTTTTCCTTTAATCTTTAAAGCGACACAGATTTTTTTAGCGTAGAAGGCAATTTTATTTATTTATTTTAAATGATTATTTGATGTGTTACGAGCCAGGCGTAGCAGAAAGAAAAAGCAAACAAGCCTTTTGGAAAAATTTAACAAAATTTATTTACAAAGTATCTTCACTCTGTAGAAGTAAGAAAATTAAATGTACTTAGCTCTGTTATGAAATATCCTTGAATGAATCTCTTTTCCTTGATCCAACAGAATTTACAGTCCGAAAAGAAAAATAATATCCTTTAACAATCCAACACAGAATTCAGAAATAACTTTTCTTAAAAGCCCAAACATCAAACTCCAAAGTCTGACCCAATGAGAAAAATCAAGCTCTTTTATAGACCCTAAGATTTCTCTAGAATGTTCCACAGGGCTGTGGAATAAGATGATGTAATTTTCTAAAAATAATGCAAACTTGAACTTTCTGGAAGGTTCCAAAATACTTTTCCTTGTAAACAAGATGTTTACAAATATATGACTCATTTCTAGAATAATCTTTATAGCACTATTAGGTCACCCAGTGGGGTGAAAGTGGGAATCAGAAAAATAAATTCTTATGCATAACAGATGTCTGTGAAAATAAGGCTTGACATGTCTTGTGAATCGAATGCTGGGCACAAGCAATGCCAAGCCTTATATTTCCTGAAAAATAAAATAAAGAATGCTTGAAAATTGCGTCTGTACCGTACATTTTTAAAACAATTTATAGAATTTCCCACAAAAATATACCGTTTTTGCCATTCTTCTTCTTCGTCTTCTTCTTCTTCTTCTTCTATTTCTTCTTCTTCTTCTTCTTCTTCTTCTTCTTCTTCTATTTCTTCTTCTTCTTCTTCTTCTTCTTCTTCTTCTTCTTCTTCTTCTTCGTCTTCTTCTCTAGTTTGGCGTTATAAATACGGAATATTTCATTAATTTACATAAAAAGATTTTTTAGACATTACGAATACACGCCTATATATTTCTGATCCCCTTGAATCCCACATTTCTATAGTAAAACTGGGGTTTACAGGGGTAAGACTTATTTTTCTTATTTCTGCTCTAAAACATAGATTATGGGTACTCATAAGTACCCACAAGCTATGTTTTGAGCAGAAATTAGAAAAAAATTCGCAATTTTTCATTTTAAAATTTCCTTTTTTTTTCCCGCGTAAAATTTACACTGTATTTGGATAGGCGGGTTTTCGAAATGTAAAGAAAAAAAAATGAGAAAAAATAAGAAATGACGAAGGAGCTACTGCATATCAAAACAGTATCATTCATCCAATATGTTCTAGAAAGGGTTATCCTTTGGAAGCAAGGAATACACACAGAACGCAAAAATATGGAATGTATGTTTTCTGGGTCAGACTAGCTAGTTTCCGCCAATTAGGCCTCATCAGTGACCTCAAATATTTTCCAAATTCCACAATGGAATCAATGATCCCAAAGGACAAGAAAATATAAACTACACTATGGTGTAGGGCAGGGATAGTTTTTACGGCAGCCACACATTCCCAGACACCAGCTGTAATGACGTCAAATATGTTCTAGAAAGGGCTATCCTTTTGAAGCAAGGAATACACACATAACTCAAAAATATGGAGTCTAAGTTTCCTGGGCCAGACTAGTTACAATTCCACAATGGAATCAATGATCTCAAAGGACAAGAAAATATAAACTACCCTATGCTGTAGGGCAGGGAGACTTTTTACGGCCGCCACACATTCCCAGACACCAAGCCTGAGCATTGTGAAATGTTTTGCTATCCTAAACACTTAAACCATCAAAGCGTCAAAAGCATTGAAATAACAGACTCAACGAGAAATCATTTGAAAAGCTTAACTTATTTAAGGCCTTGATAAAAAGATTTTAATTAAACAAAAAAGGTTCAACAAAATTCATTATGAAATGTCATTCAAGGGTTCGAAGATTCAGATGATTTTTTATAATCCTAAAATCTTATCAAAATTGGTAGTTTTCAAAAGATACAACATGTTGTCAAAAAGCATGATTTTGCAGATTTATGCGAATGAAAAAGTTTAATTGCAGTTTTGGTAATTTGCAAGTTCAAGTATAGCTGAAGTTTTATTAGCTCTCCAGACATTTAACATGCAAAGTAGAAGTAAAACAAAGATCAGGAATCGATACAATTAACTTACTCCACCCACCAAAGACACCAAAGGGAAAGAAATACAAACATTAAGCGACCAGACCATAATGGAAACCTAAACAAAGGAAGGTCATAAGGACAGTTACTTTCCCACAAAATGGCCATATGGCCATCCAAAATTAAAAGACACAAGTGATACACACAGTAAGTAACAAACAACAACATAAATAAATCACCACAGAAGAACCGCCTTGGAACGGTCAGTGGAAAGATTTCCACTGGGGGGCTTAAATCGATTTTACGTGGCCACAATCTTCGCCCTTACTTCCGTCGCGATTTAGACAAAAATTTGTTTAGTCCGCATGAAGGCCTCCCAACTCATCAGTGCAACATCTCCGTGAACACAAAAAATCAAAGAACCACAGAGGTGAGACAACGGTGAGGACTCGACAGCTAGAAACCACTGAAATGCTGGAGCAAAAGAAAACCAACAGTTAGACTCCGATGGGCCCGACCAGAGACAGAGCATCAGGCACCAACCAACATTACCAAGGATTAGATCTCTCTAATTCTCAATAAGCCTTTACGTTGGAGCCGTCATAGAATCTGAGGCCTGACCCACCGGCGTGCAATTAAAGAGGGGAGCAAAGTTGCCAACCGTGATTGGGTTAACTACCATGCATGCAGTCTGTCGTATAACATCCATGTTGTACCCAATCTTTTTATATCGAAGAATGATTTTACGAAATTGGGTGCTGAAGTCATTGCGGTTATATATTTTTCTGAATTTATATACTAAGTCGCCATAAAATTCGGGTTCCGATAGACCCTGTTGCAGAAGAGGTTTAAGTCCAATATTGAATTTTGAAATTAAATCAGAATTGCGTCTATAAAATTTTGAAAATGCTTTGCGTAGTTTATGGTACCGATAACCCTGATTAAGGAGTTTAGCCGTTAATAATTTATTACGAGTGTTGAAGTCAGTTACATGACTACACACTCTAGCAAATCGAATTAATTGCGAAATATAAACGCCATAGGATGGCGCACGAGGAACATCACCATCCAAAAAAGGAAAATTTACAATCTCAAAATCAAAGTCATCGCGTTTATCATAAATTTTGCACGAAACAAACCCATCTACGATAGATAGATGTAAATCCAAAAACGGGGCCTCGGTATCAGAAGAATTTGCTTTATTTAATTGAAGTTCTGGGGGGGGGGGGGGGGGGGGTAAATCTGACTGATCAAACCATCGAAATAGGTATTATCAATATTTAATAAATCATCTAAATATCTAGAAGTGGAGCTAAAAGCTTCAATAATTTCAGATTGGTTATCAATGGAAAGCGACAACATGAAGTCTCTTTCATAACAATACAAGAACAGATCAGCCACAAGATGTGCGCAATTCGTACCCATCGGTATACCCACAATTTGTCTAAATAACTTAGTACCGAATCTAATATAAATATTGTCAAGTAGAAAGGTGAGGGCATCACACACTTTCTGACATGACCAAAGTGTATAATTCTTATGCTCTTTAGAAGTGAAAAATGCATTTCTGACATTACATGCAAGATAGAGAGAATCTTCTCTGTGAAAAGCCCATTCAATTAAACCATTAAGCTTTTCTTTTATAAGATTATGAGGAAGCATAGTGTAAAGAGTGGAAAAATCGTAAGTAGACAGACTTGAAGCACGAAAATGTCTGGATTTCAATTTATTTAAAACCTCATTCGAATTTTTTATAGACCAAAACAGATTTCTTCCTGATCTTTCAAAGACTTTATCACAATATTTAATCACATGCGTTTTAATAGCAGTAAGACAGGAAGTTAATAATTTAGAAAGTTCAGTGGTAGTGCAAGAGCTAGAATTTGCAATAAACCGTGCTTTGTAAGGTCTTTTATGAAGTTTTGGTAGCCAGTATAGCGTAGGAAGCTTGTCTTGGCCTTCGGTAACACACACAGCAAACTTGGTGGCTGAATGACAAATATGTTTATCTACTATAACTCTCTCTTCAGCTAAAGGCTGAAGTTCATAGGCCTTAGTACCACCAAGCTCCTGCTTAAGCGTGTTTACATAGTGGAGCCGTCACACAACGACGACATTGTTAGCGGCCTTGTCTGCAGGGGCCAAAACAAACTTCTTATGAAATTCTTGAATACCTAGCTTAAGATGACGTAAAGACGTCTTAGGCTTAGGAGGTAATAAGTTAGGGCTTATATGGCATGAGGAAAGATATGATCATATATATAAACTGTCTCATAAACGACGTTGCTGGAAATAACATTGTATTCCGATATTTTGGTGCTCCCCAAATGTACTCTGTTATTTATTTTGCTGTCGAGTCGACTGCAGCGCCTGTTCTATTAATAGCGGACAACAAACTGCGCGGCTCAATCTTTCAACCTATCCTTTGTCAATAGCTAATATCAAAGAACACCCCCTTTAGCAGCACGGAATACACGTGTATGAGCATAGCTATATTTGCTTGTCTAGCGAGCAGCGTTCTTAGAAACTACTTAAAGAGGGCCACATGGAAGATTAGTACTAGTCGTAAGTGTGTTACCCTCTATAAATAAGGTCGATGATTATTATTATTATTACATTTATAGCAGCTATAACTGATTAGACAGAGTAACTTTAGTCAGCTACTGCAGGCGCATTGATATATTAACCCTTAATCTGCCTATTAAGACTGAAGTGGATATCATTTCTTGACATGTATTTGTTTTCTATTATTTTTGTGTCAGAGAAAATCAGATTTTAAGTTTCAAACGAATTATCAACTGACAGATAATTCACATGAAATACAAAGCCATATTTTCTCTGAAAAAAAAAAGAGTGAAACTGTGATAATAACTGATTAAAGGCCGGACTGCTTTTTGTGTGGACATATAATTCAGTGGAACTGCAAGCCGGATGAAGCTTGAAAACATATGTGCCAGCTCGGAATGTTATTCAATATGAGCACGCAGACTGCCAACAATGGTTTTTGCTGTACTGTTGCAATGTCGTACAAGTAAAATAAAAAGCGAGCCCTTACATCTTTGATGAGCAACTGGTGGAGTAAATGTGAGTGAGGCAATCAAGCACTGAAGGCTTAAACCACTGAGAATCAGAAACGTCCCTCTAAATCCATAAGCGTCTATACAAGCATTGGAGAGCAGTGGAATCACTATCGTTCCGGTGCTTGCACCTGATCCAGCAATACCAACTGCAAGTGAAGCCCTTTTGTCGAAATGTTCAAGAACAACAACACCAGCTGTGGTACACAACGAAGAGCCACCAATACCTGTAATAACCATAAAGGATTCTACATATATTTTATGAGCATCCATGTCAGACCCACAGATGCAAGTGGTCAGGTTACGTTCATAGTTTTTTTTAGGAAAGGTCTATTGCCAGTTAACTGGCAATAGCGGTTTTACGATAAAATCGCTATTGCCAGTTAACTGGTAATAGCGGTTTTACGATATAATTGCTATTGACAGTTAACTGGTAATAGCGGTTTTACGATAAAATCGCTATTGCCAGTTAACTGGTAATAGCAATTTTAACGTAAAATCGCTATTGCCAGTTGACGTGCAGAATTATTCCATTTACAGTTATGAATGTAATGGCTTAAATGCATGTTTTTGTTTTTCTGCTTTGACCAAGCATTTCCATATTTTGCATATGTAATCCAT
This sequence comes from Lucinisca nassula, assembly GCA_963580285.1. Taxonomy (NCBI): domain Eukaryota; kingdom Metazoa; phylum Mollusca; class Bivalvia; order Lucinida; family Lucinidae; genus Lucinisca; species Lucinisca nassula. The sequence goes on from OY757011.1 coordinate 37,513,761, forward strand.
AATCGCCCCAGCTCATCGGGGCTTCAAGAGAAATAGAATGGGTTGCATAATGCTTCTATGCAGAACTGAAACCAGCCGCGTGGCATATGAGTACAGGTAAACCACTTAGAAGTTTAAAGCGTGATGCGAGTCGGACCGCCCATGCATACAAACCCTATTGGTTTCATTGGACGATAGGGCTTGAGATGTCAATTCATCTCAAAGTCCGGTAACAGTCCAAGAATGCGGGTTATTGATAAAACCAGTTCTTTGAAGGGGTTCTAGTGAGTCTAGGGCAGAAATATGAAGTATATCAGTAAATTTAGACAGTAAATGTTTATAGGCGCGTTTTCATAATGAATTGTTATTCCAAACATACATTACAAAAACACGCCTATACAAGTACATTGCCAAATTTTGATCAGAAATGGAAATTTAAGAAGCTAAAAGATATTCTTCATACATCTGTTCAAAACATTGATTGCTGGGACTCGATAGAATCGCCTCGACAAGGCAGTTCTATCGAGTATCGACAATCTATGTTGTTCAACATGTATTTCATGTAATCCCAGCCAGCTAGATTACAAAGACATGTTTCATGTAAGTGAATTCCAGTTCTCGGACAAAAGTAAGACTTCTTACTCGTAGCAAAATAAAGACTGAATTGTTTTTAAATGTGTAAGTTAATGAGGACACATAGACATATTTGAGGGTGCTGCACGTACATGTACGAGTAAGAAGTCTGAAAAGAAAACAACAAGAAGAGAAAGACAGTTGGTTCTGTCAGTTTTATTACAACGAAGCTAGGGAAACTTTGAATATGTAAAGTGAAATTATCCCAATTAAGTCTAACACATTTCCGCCAGTTTAGGACTGTATCCCTAAAAAGTGATGCTAGTCGGACCCGTCCTTAAATTCTAGCGTTTTCTATGGACGGTAGGGCTTGAGATGACATTTCATTTCAATGTCGGGTAAAAGTCCAACGTCTCAAATATGACCTAATTAGTCTTGACGAGGACGTAAAATCTCATCAAACACCAAGCAAAACCCAGCGACGACTCAGATTAATATGCGCATCCACCAGTTTAATCAGTCTAAGATGTATGCGCAAGGGATAACCAAGAGACAACATATACATTCAACTAGCTAATAATCTAAAGAGTCTTTATATTTGAACCAGCACATGACAAAACCTACAAGAATGCTTGGGCGACAAGAGAAGACAAAGACCAGCCTGCGCATCCGTTTTTTTTATTTAAAATTCATTTTTGGGGCAGATGGGATAACAATTGCCCCTAAGTGATTAGTATATTGAAATAACTGACCTTAATGCAACCAGCCTAATCACCGCCAAGAAAATTCGTGCGAAAATACTGATGCATAATCAAAACAGTTTCAAAAGCTACGCAAAAAATGAGCCTCCGTGGTGCAGTGGTTGCGCTGCTCGCCTTGTAAACCAGGGGTCGCAGGATCGATCGCGGGCTTCTATATACAAAGTGGGGTTTAGAGGGGTTTTCATGAAATGGATTGTAAGTGTAGAATACAGAGTCAAGCAGTTCAGCGTATTGATAGCTTAAGAAGCTCGTTAGTGGAAACGTTAGCTGTTCTAGGAAGTACCATATCCAACACTGTGGTAGTTTACTGGAAAATGTGAGTAGGTTTTGCATCAGTTGATAAATCGGACAAAATTCATGTACATTTTTTTTTAAGTCAACTTCCTTAAAGATACAGCAATTTCCCTGTAATGTAAGCATAATCTCGTATAATCTCGTACCCCCAATAAGACCGTATGTTACATACAGCACGTGCAGAGTGGGCGTGAAAACGCTGATAAGAAGACCAACAAATAGGATTAAGGAACCAGCGATTCCTACCACACGGCAGCCTAGTTTCTTCAGTATAAGCCCTGTCAGTGGTCCTAAAATAAAAAAGAAAGAACATGTGATTCATAAGGATGTACATTCTTATTTTCGTTAACATATACTGGGTACATTACGACAACACACCAGTGCGATAGAGTGCATTATTTCACATCTCAAGAATGGCTATTTTTCTGATGAGAATCCAAGATGTTTTTTCTTCTTATTTATATTGCAAACATAGGTGTTTGGTGCTCGTTAGAACCGCCTCAATGAGGCGGTTCTAACGAGTACCCACAACCTATGCCTTGGAGCAGAAATAAGAAAAAAATAATGTACATGTATACACCCATAAACCACGGAGTTGGGTTTATGGGGTGTTCATTTCACGGACTTGTTCACGTGATGATTCGTATATATAAGACCTGCTAACCAGCCTTGAGATCGTTGAAACATACGCCCACAGTCTATGTTCAATGCAGAACTTGTGGATTTTTCATAAGAAAAATGCCATTTTAAAGGCATGGAAGATATCTATATCTATCATCAATGTATTATACATGTACAAATAAAGGGAATCGATACATTGCATAATTTTAATATACATATAGCATAATATCATATAAATTCGTGGCCCCGTCCATCGGGGCTTGGGAAAATAGATTTGGGCGGCAAGATGCGTCCACGCAGAGCGGAAACCGACCACACATGAGTACTGCTAAACCTCTTCGAGGGTCTGAGTCTGCCCAGGAAAAGGGTGGACCGTCCCTACATATAAACCATTTTGGTTTGTTTGGGCGACAGGGCTTGTGATGTCATTTCATCTCAATTTCGGGTAAAAATTCCACAACATTTGAAGCAATGTCTCCAAAATGACCTAGTGTTGACGGGGACGTAAAACCTTAATTAAAGAAAAACTATATGAATTGAGTCGGTTTTCATTGAGTGAAGGCTGCAACAATGTAACTGAATGCGAACTTAGACTGTTTCTTTTAACCCGGAAACACACATGTAGACCATGATCAGACATCGCGTCTGATTTGGGTCTACATTGTCTGTCTATGTCACTTTTTGGTATCATAACCCATTGACAATTAAGGGGGATGGATTCGCCTTCATGGGAGGCAACTCCTGCAAAAGTAGTTTTGTCACCCATGTCAATAGTGGTCAACACTTGAAGGAAATATTTCCTTAAAGGGTAGACCCCTTTTTCAGTGGGGCAGGGCTTATAGAAAAACAAACAAGAAGTCCCGAAAGTTGTCTGCCTTTGAAAAATGACGGAAAAAATCCGCCAGGAGTTCCCATTCCCCATGAAAAGCAGACTTCCGGTATATATGCGAGTCCTTTATCTTCATTGCGCTCTGTTTGTTTATCACAGCCCTGACAGCACAAGTGGGTCGATTGACACCGAGTGTAGCCTCGAAAAAAATATTGAATAGGGACATAGACTCATCATGCCTATATAATTTTGACCCCCTTAAACCGCACTTTTATATAATAAAACTTGGGTTTTGCAGGGGTAGACCTTATTTTTCTTGTTTCTGCTCTAAAATATAGGTTGTGGGTACTGGTTAGAACCGCCTCAATGAGGCGGTTCTAACGAATACACACAATCTATGTTTTGAGCAGAAACAAGAAAAAAAATCACAATTTTTCATCTTAAAATTTTCATTTTTCGGTGGTAAAATTTACAATGTATTTGCATAGGCACGTTTTCGTATTGTGTTCCGTTCAACCCTGAAAATCCTTTACTGCATGTTGAAAAAGGGGGTCAAAATTATATAGGCGTGTTTTCGTGATTAGTTTGAGTAAAAAAAAAACTAGGGCGTTTGCATGTAAAATCGAGTTTTCACACCAAAACGAAACACGTTTTTTTTTGTAGTTTGCATTTGTAGTACCTATGGTACCAGAAGCAATTTTATGTATAGGAACTTTTTTGACCGAGTATATTCATCACGAAAACACACCTATAAAATCTTGACCCCCTTTGAACCCCAGTAAAACTGGGGTTTACAGGGGTGTACCTTATTTTTCTTATTTCTGCTCTAAAGTATAGATTATGGGTATTCGTTAGAACCGCTACATTGAGGCGGTTCTAACGAGTACCCAAAATCTACATGTATATTTTGAGCAGAAATAAGAAAAATACCACGATGTTTCATCTGAAACTTTTCGTTTTTACGGCGGTTAAGTTTACAATGTATTTGTATAGGCGTGTTTTCTTATTGTCCCCAATAACTTCCTTCTTGGTGGAATACGTTCCATTCAAAATCACATCTTACCAAAGCCCAATAGAATCCCGCCATACAAAGACTGTACCCAGGCTGTTTCTGCCTTTGATCCTCCAAAATGATTCCGCAGTTCAATATACAAAATGCCAAACGCCTGCGGGAGTCCCCAAGAACAAAAGTACAACACAAAGCTTCCACTAACAATGATCGACAGGCGCACTTTGGATTCCTTGGGCTTTTTCGTTACATCATAAGAGCGTTTTTCACCAGTCATTTTGAATTCTTTTCTTCTGTTATTTTTGTTTTCTTAGATCACGTAAACCATCTCGAAAAATCAAGTTGAACTTTAACCTGCTGAATAAATTATTTTCACCACGTGGACAAGTCCGTGAAATGAACATCCCCTTAAACCCCATTATATATAGAGAAACTGGGGCGTACGGGGGTACACGTTAATATTCTAATTTCTGCTCCAAGACATACGCTGTGGGTACTCGTTAGAACCGTCCCATAAACTAAGTTGTGGCCGTCATCGAGTCAGAAAGATGGCCCCACGATAAACCATCGAAACTGGGTTAAAAACTAGACATGCTGTCTGCTGCATAGCACTTGAAAATTCAGACTGTCGTCTGGCGCTTTACGATTTCAGTTACATATAATATAATTGACTTCATGGGTGTTCATATTTTTCAGCCTCTTGTCAAGACCACAAGTATTGGGTACCTATTAGACTACCCCAATGTGGCGTTTACAAGCACCAAATCTCTTTGTTACATGTAGAAAAGATACTTAAAGCATGAACTAACGAACGCATTGTATTACACGGTAATATGTAGGGCCCCCACATATCGGGGCTTGGAAAAATTGAGTGGGCTGCATGGTACTTCGACGCAGAGCTGAAACTGACCACACATGATTACTGGTAAACCGTTTAGAAGGACTAAGCCTGTCCAGGCAAAGTGGTGCGAGTCCAATGCATGTAAGCCCTATCGGTTTCATTGGGCGGCAAGACTTGAGGTTTCATTTTGTTTCAATGTCGGGCAAAAGTCCCAAAGAACTTGAAGAAACGTCTCCAAAATGACCTAAATAGTGTTGACAGGGACATTAAACTTCAATTAAAACAGTAACCTGTCGTGATCACAATGATTAATTAACGACATAAACATCCATTGCACACTAATCTCGAATTTAATACCGTTTATATCATCTCAGTGTTTCATATATAGGTATCGTTATCTATCTGGGTTATTTAACACACTTCCCAAAGCATTGGGATACTATACCCATATGAGATGACAGATTCTTCAATGCTCCTGTTGGAACATTCATTACGATAACACACCCGTGCGACATATATAGTGCATTTATCATATCTCCAAAATTGCTACTTTTCTGATGAAAATCCTTGATATTTTTCTTATTTATATTGTAAACATAGGTTGTTGGTGATCGTTAGAACCGCCTCACTGAGGCGGTTCTAACGAGTACCCACAACCCTTGTCTTGGGGCAGAAATAAGAAAAAAAAATGATATACCCACGTAAACCACAGTTTTCTCTATATAAAGTGGGGTTAAGGAGGTGTTTATTTCACGTTGTCTACGTGATGATCCCTTTTGTACCTGATGGATTCTTCCTCTTCATGTATAGCAAGAACCAATGTAGAAATTTAGGAAGTCAGGTTGAGCATTTTGTTGATAATTTATATAGAAATTGTTGAACTTTCTGCAAATCGGTGGAGATCCTGATCAGACGCTGCTGTTTGCCAGTGTCTCAGCACATGAGTCCAGTCTATGTTTAACAGATAACAATCTTTACACATTTTTTTGGTGGTAAAATTTTCAATATATTTAGAGAGGCGTGTTTTCTTAATGTACTCAGAATACGAATCGTTCTTGGGTATGGATTCGAAATGGGCGTTTCGAACCATACGAATCTCCGATCCGATCGGAACCGAGGTTTAACCGATCAGCACCACCAGGGTTTGACACGACTTTGTCGAGTCCATACAAATAAAAGATTTTTTTCTTGCCCACCACAACTTGCGTTTTGGGTCGATTGTTTGTCGGTCTATCCGATAGTTGCTAAGCATAGAGATTCTTCAGTGCTAAAGTCCACGTGACTATCACTGTCTTGTCGGAATAACGGTTATTTGAAGAAAATTTATCGCTGTGAGGTCAGCGTGTTGCGTAAGAGGTTTATCCGGACTGGAATCATGGTGTGTGCTCGGCAAACAGTGTAAACCCAGATCAGGCGTCGAACAACGCGGCGTTAGATCAGGGTCTACACTGTTGGCTTAAATATTCTGGAATTTAAGGGTTAAACGAAAAAGTTTAATTCTCAGTCGAAGACTTATTTCCCAGACCAGATTCTTAGACTCAGAGACAATCGCCCCAGCAGTACTTTTAGTGCTTTGATTTATCTTTTCGATGTGGTTATTTTCTTTACCTTTTTCAGTGAACAGGAACACCGACTGTGAGTTTGTTGTAAAGATGAAGTAATGTTACGTTCTGCAAATAGTGCCTCCGGAAAATAAGTAAACACAGATGACAATGGAAAAACAACATGTACAAACTGTAATGAATCTTTAATTATTGTTTCAATGCGTCAATTGCAAATATTTTGGCGCCACTCTCTACCTGCACACTGTCTATATAGTGCAAAGCAGGTGTAACGGCGTAGTAGCCTCGATATGACTGAAGTATTATAAACTGATATGTAAAGCTTGATGTTGTTGAAATGGTGTTGAAGGATTAAAAGTTTGGGAGAAAGAGTTGCATTGTAACACATGTTCTAGCTATTAAGTAGAGTTACTTTATTAAGTTAAAATACTTTGTCTATAAAACTGCATCGAACTTTAATTTAGACGCAATTTTATTTTGTTGATTATAAATAATGGAGTTTCTGACGTCTTCATATTTATTGCTATTGATCAGATCGCATTCAGATGTCTAACTGATAGTTAGTTAGTTTTGCAGTTGGTTTGACTTATGTGTTGTGCACTCGCTGTGGTGCTTATTAAAACTGTAAAATGACTTTCAGTTATTTCTATTAAAACGCTACACGATCGCAGCCATAAGTTGTGTAGTTGTGACTCTGCTACATAGAATGTTTAGTTGCCGTGACTTCAGATTGTCAAAGGAAAAGGGATGCCCCCGCCCATCGGGGCTTGAATAAATAAATGGGCTGCACGATGCTTCCACGCAGAGCTGAAACCGACCTGCACACGAGTACTGGTAAGCCACTTAGAGAATCTAAGCCTGCTCAGGCAAAGCGGTGCGAGTCGGCCCGTCCATGCTTATAAACCCTATTGGTTTCATTGGGCGGCAGGGCTTGAGATGTCATTTCATCTCAATGTCGGGTAAAAGTCCCACAAAATTGGAAGCAACGTCTCCAAAATGACCTTTACAGTGTTGACGGGGACGTTAAACTTCAAATCAAACAAATCAAAGGAAAAGGGACCTTGGACAAGATGGCGGACAAGAAAGAAGTAGCCAAGATAGATGTTGTTTCATTTTCTTAATCTTGGTTTGCTATCTGTTCATTTCATTACCAATTAATAAGTCAAAAAAGAAAATGGCTCAATAATCAGGCACAAATTCAACAAAAGCCTCACCAGGCTTTGGTTCCTGCTGCTCAAGCGTTTGATAACGTGCGTTTGGAAATTGCAACGTTTCGCAAGCTTTAACAACACAAGATCTAGCTAGCAATGTAGTCAAGTTTAACGGAGAGGCAAAATCTTATCGGGAGTGGATTAAGTTTTTCGAAAAATATTATATTTTGGCAGTCCTTCCTGATGATAGAAAAATAATGATAATTGCATATCAATCAAGCGCAGATGCTGTTAGTGTCTTTATAAAAAGGTCAATGAAACAAATCCAGGCAATACTTAGGAAAATCTTAAAGTCCAGTTGGCAGTAAGACTTTCTGACGTGACTGACAGGCAGACTACCTTGTCACATTTAAGATCAGTAGAGCAAGAACAGGACGAAAACGTACAGTTGTTTGCAGAGAGAATATTTTCTTGCACACCAGACAAGGAAATCCGTGATTTTACCCTGGGATAGAAATTTATGTTCTGACCCTGGTGTTCCGACCCCAAATCGAATATAATCGCGTGTTTGATAAAATGCACTGGTTGATTACAACCTCACGCGCGGCGTCGTCATGCGTGACGTCACTAAACATTCCTGTTGTGTCATCACAAAATGGCGGACGTCGGTAACCGAAGTGTCAACAGCATTAAAAATTCGCAATAGAAATGGAGGGTATGCAAGAAAAAGAATCTTATATGGGTGTGAGGGGTGGATAGAAAAATCTGTCCCTCGGGATCACTGTCCGGCATCACTCGGCAAGCCTCGTGATGCCGGACAGTGTCCCTCGGGACGGATTTTTCACTCCACCCCTCACACTCATATAAGATTCTTATATTCTTGCACACCAGACAAGGAAATCTGTGATTTTACCCTGGGATAGAAATTTATGTTCTGACCCTGGTGTTCCGACCCCAAATCGAATATAATCGCGTGTTTGATAAATGCACTGGTTGATTACAACCTCATGCGCGGCGTCGCCATGCGTGACGTCACTAAACATTCCTGTTGTGTCATCACAAAATGACGGACGTCGGTAACCGAAGTGACAGCAGCATTTAAAATTCGCAATAGAAATGGAAGGTATGCAAGAAAAAGACTCCAATATGGGTGTGAGGGGTGAATAAAAAATCAGTCCCTCGGGATCACTGTGCGGCATCACTCGGCAAGCCTCGTGATGCCGTACAGTATCCCTCGGGACGGATTTTTCAATCCACCCCTCACGCCAATACAAGATTATTTAAGTCTCTTACAGAAGAAGCATATCAAAAACAGGGGAGATACAGATGAATGTCAACTAAATGACATATTGTTGCTTGACCCAAGAAAACTAAAAATGACAATGCGTAGGGATCAACCAGATACGTTGCAAGGTGCCATTGCCATTGCAACAAACAAACAAAACTTAAGGTCAAGAATTCAATTGTCGCATCGGCGGAATCACAAAAAGAGGTACCCAATGATTGACCACTCGAGAAGTCAGAAATTCCGGTACAAAAATGAAAATAAATTTCCGCGTAGGTTAAAAAGTGCCCATACTGGCAGATCAATAAAATACTGGACTTGCCGCCAGCAAGTTCACAACACTAGGAACTGTAAAAAATGAACAGTTTAGTAGACTATCAACGGATCATGGTAGACCCAGATCGCAACATCAAAATAATCATGACTCGGACGCACTTTTCATAAAAAAAACAACAATAGAGATCAACTTAATCAAACTTTCAAAATTAGTGTTTCGGGCAGCCCAAATTCTTGTTTTGTAAACATTGGTAAACAAAGATTTAGAACACTTGTAGACACTGTAGCAGGATGTTCTTTGATGCACCATAGAATTTATGACTAGTTAAACATAAACCTTAATTGCTTAACAAAAAGGTTTGCTTGCAATCAGCAAATGGCTCTGAACTAAAATGTGACGGTTGCGTTACTGTACAGATTTTGGCTTTTCTGTTGTTGATGTTTCCATTGGGGTCTAGTTATTTCATGTTTATGTTTCTTTCCCTTTGGTGTTTCTGATGGGAGATGGTTAATGATATCGATTCCTGATCATTGCATTCACTTCTATTTTAAATGACTTTGATGTTCCTGAAAAATAGATCTAAAATTAGGTATTTATTAATGAAAATCAGGATTTATTTGGAAGCAAAGATTCTGAACTAGGGAAAACAGACACTGTTAAGGTGTAAAATGATGTTGGTAAAATCAACCAATCAACTGAAACCTTATAGAACTCAAAAAAATGGAAGTGGATAGATAACGTAATTATTAAAATGTTAGATGCTGACGTTGTTAAAAATGTCAAGATCCTGTTGCGATTGTTGACAAGAACTATGGTAGTAAGAGGTTTTGTGTTGACTTTAGAAAGTTGAATAACATCATTTCGTTTACCTTTAATTGATGAGATCTTCGCCCAACTTGGTAAGGCTTAAATACATTACCTCATTAGATTCACAAGTGGATATTGCCATGTTGCCACTGATTACAACGACAAATAGAAAACAGAGTCTGCTTGTCACAAAAGGTGCTTGAGTTTAATGCTATGCCCTTTGGTCTTTTGAATGCTCCTTCTGTGCTTCAAGAACTAATGACGGCCCCCACCCATCGGGGCTTGAAGAAATAGATCGGCTGCACGATGCTCACACGCAGAGCTGAAACCGACCGCACACGTGTACTGGTAAACCCCTTAGTTCACCTCAGTCTTCCCAGGCAAAGCGGTGCGAGTCGGTCCGCCCATGCATATTAACCCTATTGGTTTCATTGGGCGACAGGGCTTGAGATGTCATTTCATCTCAACGTCGGGTAAAAGTCCCACAAAATTGGAAGCAACGTCCCCAAAATGACCTATACTGTATTGACGGGGACGTTAAACCTCAAATCAAACAAACAAACAAACAAACAAATCAAGAATTAATGTCTGTTGTTTTATAAGGTTGTAATGACTTCGCAACAGCTAACTAAGTTGCCATCTTGATATTCAGTTCGAACTTTGAAGAGCACTTAAAAATTCTTAGTCTTATTTTTGAGAGACTACGCCTTCACAAAGGAAATATGCCCTCACTTTAAATAGTCAGCTTTTGATTTTCCGAAAGATATTTTTACATCTGTTCCGCTTTGGCTTACCCTGATTCAAATAATCATTACGTACTTTAAACAGCTGCTAGTGATTTATATATTGGTGCATGTCTTACACAGGAATGTGACGATGACGAGAAACTAATTTACTACTTGTCTCATAAGCTTAGTAAGTCTCAATATAAACGGACAGTAGTTGAAATAGAAGCTTTCACTATTCACAACTCACTTCAGAAATAAGATTATTACTTTCATAATGCACAGTTTATTAACAGAAGAGAGCAAAAACTTTTGATGTATTTACATGAAACACCTAGAAAACGAAACAATACACCTATAGGCTTTTAAACGTCTCACAAGAACAAGCTAACAAGCCTATAGTTGTATTGGGGTTTGTTTCTTGCAAAATTTATGATAAACGCGATGATTTTGATTTTGAGATTGTAAATTTTTCTTTTTTGGATGGTGATGTTCCTCGTGCGCCATCCTATGGCGTTTATATTTCGCAACAAATTCGATTTGCCAGAGTGTGTAGTCATGTAACTGACTTCAACACTCGTAATAAATTGTTAACGGCTAAACTTCTTAATCAGGGTTATCGGTACCATAAACTACGCAAAGCTTTTTCAAAATTTTATAGACGTCATTCTGATTTTATTTCAAAATTCAATATTGGACATAAATCTCTTCTGCAACAAGGTCTATCGGAACCCGCATTTTATGGTGACTTAGTATATAAATTCAGAAAAATATATAACCGCAGTGACTTCAGCACCTAATTTCGTAAAATCATTCTTCGATATAAAAAGATTGGGTACAACATAAATGTTATACGACAGACTGCATGCATGGTAGTTAACCCAATCACGGTTGACAACTTTGCTTCCCTCTTTAATTGCACGCCGGTGGGTCAGGCCTCAGATTCTATGACGGTTCCAGCGTAAAGGCTTATGTTGATTAGTACCTGATGCTCTGTCTCTGGTCGAGCCCATCGGAGTCTTAATTGTTGGCTTTCTCTTGCTCCAGCATTTCAGTGGTTTCTTGCTGTACGAGTCCTCGCCGTTGTTTCATCTCTGTGGTTGTTTGATTATTGTGTTTCCGGAAATGTTGCACTGATGAGTTAGGAGGCCTTCATGCGGACTGAACAAATTATTTGTCTTAATCGCGACGGAAGTAAGGGTGAGGATTGTGGCCACTTAAAATCGATTTTAAACCTATTGGCCATTTTGTGGGAAAGTAACTGTCATTTTGGCTTTCCGCTATTGATGTTTCCATTAGGGTCTGTTTTTTCATGTTTGTGTTTCCTTCCCAATAGTTTTCACCATGTTAATTAGGTAGATTCTCAAAAAATATGGTTTTGTTTGTATTAAAGTTTAACGGCCCAGTCAACACTATCATAGATCAATTTTAAGCCGGTCAGTTTACCTATCCACACGTTTCCTGGGCAGGCTTGTACGTAAGCGGTTAACCAGTACAGATGAACATTCTTTCGCCAGTTACTGACAACTGCCCTTCTTGAATCAGCGGAAGGGAGAGAATGACCGTAGAAAAGATTTCATGATCAATCTCCACGAAAGAATGTTGCCGACCCCGGCAGGTATCGAACCCGCGTCCTACTGATCACCAGTCAGACGCGCATCCGACTGAGCTACCGAGGTCGGCCAAAAAATGTGGTACTTCAGAGCTAAGTGAATGGCGAGCTCGCCTTTAGGCATTGCCTATGTTCATATTACTTTTTCTCAGTGTTAAGACAAGATTGTCGGGATTCGTTCAGTTTTTACCCACTATATCTTGAGCTAAAATATGGAAAATGAGGCGAACACCCATAACCCCGAAAGTTTGCTTATAAATGGGGTTAAAAAGGGTATCAGTGAACGTGGCAGAACAATCATCGTACATCACGAAAACACGCCTATATAATTTTGACCCCCTTAAAGCCCACTTTTATATAGTAAAACTGGGATTTGTAGGGTAAACCTTATTTTTGTCTGCTCTGAAATATAGCTTGTGGGTACTCGAGGCGGTTCTTACGAGTACCCACAATCTATATTTTGTGCACACTGAATAAGAAAAATATCATGTTAAAATTTTCGTGTTTTTTTTTTTTGTTGTTGTTGTTTTTTCGGCGTAAAGTTTACAAAGTATTTGTATAGGCGTGTTTTCGTATTGCACTCACGGAGATTACTTAGTTGCGACTAATCCCCTAGGTTGTTCAGTTCGATATCTCTACTCTCCTAGACTCTGAGAAATAGTAAATGAAGATGAAACGCGGCTGTTTATTTGAACCAGAAATTTGGGTAAGTGAAAATGGCGAAAGACTTCAAATCCCGCAGAGAAAAAAAAAAAGATTTAAAGACGGGTCATGTGCGCTCTATTTTTTCGCTTCGATTAATTGGGCCCCGCCAAGCGAATTTGGTACTTATCGCCTATGCGAGCAGCGAAGGTTCAGGCGAGCCTGCGCATCCGCGCAGTCTCGCCAGAACCTTCGCTGCTCGCTCATACAAGCAGTGAATCAAGTGGAACCTTCAGACAGAAAGCCATATCCATGGCCCCTCTGAATGGCTGGGCATGCGCAGTTAAAGTTTGTCATGACGGAATGCTCGAAGACCCAAATTCGCTTGGCGGGGCTCAATTGGTGGTCCGAGTACCTGTACCTGAGAAGAAAAAAAACCTTTCTTCTTATGTTGCAAATGGCCCGCGTGTGGGGGTGGGTGGTCTTCATATTCTTCATGATAACGCCCCTGCACACAGATAACTGCGGTGATCGAATATTTGTAGGAGTTGAACATTGAAACTCTACCACATGCTCCATGCAGTCCAAACCATTGTCCTTATGATTTCTGGCTCATTGTTTATGTGGGAGTTCAACAGCCCAGTCAACACTATTTAGGTCACTTTTGGGCCGGTCAGAAGATCTATCCACACTTTTCCTGGGCAGGCTTATACGTAAGCGGTTAACCAGTACAGTGCACATTCTTTCGCCAGAAACTGACAACTGCCCTTCTTGAATCAGCGAAAGGGAGAGAATGACCGTAGAAAAAATTCATGACGGAATAAGGTTGCCGACCCGGAAGGTATCGAACCCGCGTCCTCCTGATCGCCAGTCAGAAGCGCATCCGACTGAGCTTCCGAGGCCGGCAATTTCTGCCCTTATATTAACTGATTAAAACATGCGAGAAAGCCATCATGTGCAAACAGTATTGGGCCTATCCCAAAAGGACTTCAAAATTGCATTTTCAGAGTGGATAAAACGACTGGAAAAGTGCGTAGGCCTACAGGTCACGAAGGACTTGACCAGGTGAGCCTTATACATACAGACCGCACCCACTAACGCCCCTCATATGGTCAGAGATTTTTACAAACACTAACCTTTCCTTAAAACCAAAACAATCAATTTATCTATATCCTGTTGCTGTGATCGGTCACATTTGGTGTAGGTCCGACATTATATACACTCCAGATTTGCAGGTAGCAATCCTGTGCACAAGGGATGATGCGCAGACGGTTTCAGGGTAACAATTAATTAATCCATTTTGTACCAGAAAGCCCGTAACCTGGCAAACAGCGCGGCGTCTGATCAGAACCTACACTGTTTGCGAAAAGTTAAGCCATTTTCCAAGTAAATTTTGCAGAAAACCAGACACCCCTTAATTCTTGAATGTACTTCTGGTATATGCATGTATAAGGAAGAAATTCCATCAGGGACAAAGAGGCCCACTCCTTCACGGGGGTTATACCATTTTCTATACCTGTGTTGTCGACCGAGCCGGTACTGTGTAAAGCTGCTGTCGACCGAGAAATACGGTTGTCGACCGAGCAGTACGGATGTCGACAGAGGAGGGTAGTCGATAAATTCGCTGTAAATGTGTTATTTTTGTGTATGTCTGTCCATTTTTGTGGTGTCAAATCGTTTGTGAAATAGTTTGCTGTTGTTTCAAGTGTTTTGGAAGTCTGACTGATAGCCTGTTTTGACGCTTAGCGGAATTAAACGGGAAAATATATAAAATAAGTACTTCCGGGGAAATGCGTGGCTCTTATTCAGTGTCATGGAATATCGAGGACGAAATGATGCAGATACATCATTAACATACGCGATAACCTTTTATTTGTGTGTCAACATATCTTTATATGCATCTGTGGAACTGTTTATAGTTTCATCGATACGGCTGTCGATGAAGTGAAAGTTTGCGGGGTACAGTTGTCGACGTTACTGGGTACGGATGTCGATGATTCAACGAGAGGGTAAGGGACAGATTTACTGGAAATTAACCCCAGTTAAACAATGAAATACTTTTGCATTCTTCGTCAGGCTTTGTTTGTTTGTTTGAAATGGCTGATTGATAATGAACTATCGTTGCTTTGTTTTGTTTGTTTGATTTGAGGTTTAACGTCCCCGTCAAGACTGTAAAGGTCATTATGGAGAAGTTTCTTCCAACTTTGTGGGCGAAAACCTGAGTACCCGGAGAAAAACCACCTGACCTTCCGTTGCAGAATTTGGCATCTCACTTGTGACCCGAGCGAGGCTCGAACCATAGCGGTGAGAGACCTAATGATCAAGAGTCAACGCTCTTAACGAGTCAACGCTCTTAACCACTAGGCCACGGAGGCCCGTCAACAATGAGATTGGTCATTAGGTTTTGAGCTCACCTAGCCGCAAGCTCAGCAAGTGAGTATACTCATGCCCCGGCATCCGTCGTCGTCCGTTCACATTCTGCAAACAATCCATCACGAAAACACGCCTATGTAATATTGACCCCCGCAAACCCCACTTTTATATAGTTACACTGGGGTTTACAGGCGTATATATTATTTTTCTAATTTCAGCAAAAACAGATTGTGGGTATTCGTTAGAACCGCCTCGTCGAGGCTATTCTAACGAGTGGCCTCAATCTATGTTTAGAGCAGAATAAGCAAAATTCAGTGCGAAAAGTTTCATATTGAGAGGCGTGTTTATGGGGCGCCGTTTTACTATTTATTCCGTATTTATGGATATCCATAATTATTTATAAATCGAATTATGGATATCTATTATTCGGCTGATTTATGGATATCCATAAATCAATTTATGGATATCCATAAATCAATTTATGGATATCCATAAATCGAATTATGGATATCCATAAATCGTTTTATGGATATCATTAATTTACATCGAATTATGGATATCCATTAATCGAATAATGGATATCCTTAATTCGAATTATGGATATCCATTATTCGGCTGATTTATGGATATCCATAAATCGAATTATGGATATCCATAATTCTCCTCTGCATATAAACCTAATGAATAATGCCTGCTCCCTTTGCGAAAAAAAAACAAAAACAAAAAAAAACTCGACTATTTGCTTCAGATTTCCGATTAAGGTGTGTAATAAAAGCCGGGATGGACTGTTTGTTTGTTTGATTTGAGGTTTAACGTCCCCTTCAACACTGTAAAGGTCATTTTGGAGACGTTGCTTCCAATTTTGTTGGACTTTTACCCGACATTGAGATGATATGACATCTCAAGGCCTGTCGCCCAATGAAACCAATAGGGTTTATAAGCATGGACGGTCCGCCTCGCATCGCGGTTCCTGAACAGGCTTAGATCCTCTAAGCGGTTTACCAGTACTAGTGTGCGGGCCGGAGTCAGCTCTGCGTGGAAGCATCATGCAGCCCATATATTTCTTCAAGCCCCTATGGGCGGGGGATTAAAGCCGGGATGGAGGGGGAGGAAATGTCGGGTAGGCTTAGTGGTGGCCTATGGTGTGGGAGAGATATGTTTTGTTTGATTTGAGGTTTAACGTCCCCTTCAATGTTATTTAGGGCATTTTGGAGACGTTGCTTCAAGTTATGTTGGTCATTAAGCCTTCATTGAGATTAAATGACATCTCAATCCCGCCGGCTTCGGTAGCTCAGTCGGATGCGCGTCTGACTGGTGATCAGGAGGAAGCGGGTTCGATACCTGCCGGGGTCGGCAACATTCTTTCGTGGAGATTGATCATGAAATATTTTCTAAAGTCATTCTCTCCCTTCCGCTGATTCAAGCAGGGCAGTTGTCAGTTTCTGGCGAAAGGATGTGCACTGTACTGGTTAACTGCTTACGTATAAGCCTGCCCAGGAAAAGTGTAGATGGGTAGACTGACCGGCTCAAAAATGACCTAAATTAGTGTTGACTGTGCTGTTAAATTCAAATACAAACAAACAAACAAACATCTCAATCCCTGTCGCCCATTGGACAGACTTAGACCTTCTAAACGATTTACCAGTACTCTCAGCTCATGCAGCCAAATCTATTTCTCCAAGCCCCATTGGGCGGTGGCCAGGAGATATATCTGAATCTGCTTGGTACTCCATACATCTCAAGAAGAGGATTTGTTTGTTTGATTTGAGGTTTAACGTCCCCGTAAACTCTGTAAATGTCATTTTGGAGACGTTGCTTCCAATTTTGTGGGACTTTTACCCGACCTTGAGATGAAATGACATTTCAAGCCCTGTCGCCCAAATGAGCCAATATGGTTTATTAACATTGACGGACCGACTCGTACCGCTTTGCCTGGGCAGGCTTAGATCCTCTAAGCGGTTTACCAGTACTCGTGTGCGGGTCGGTTTCAGCTCTGCGTGGAAGCATCATGCAGCCCATCTATTTCTTCAAGCCCCGATGGGCAGGGGCCGTCAAAAAGAGTGTTATATGGATATATGTTAATACTATATATAACGACCGTGTGCATTTTTCTCCAGAAAGCATGCGCGGATTGCCTGTTTGGATCATTATAATCTTTCGTCCGATTAGGTGCGCAGTCCTCATAGAGGTGATTCCAGAGGGACCGGATGCGTTGACCGGAATTTCCAGATCTTACGGCTGGTTCCGATATTTAACTGCACACATGGCGGGCGTTCAGCGTATGTCGTCCGTTGCTTTGGAAGCCTTACGGGCTGAAAAGGCTGCACGGCAGATAGGTCCCTTTGACCGGCCATCATCTTCCAGCGATGATGAAGGCCTTGAAGATTTTGAAGATTTTTACAATAAACAATCACGTGTTTTAGGGAGAAATCATTACACCAAAAGCTTTGGCGGTGATTTGTGGATATCCATAATTCGAATTATGGATATCCATAAATCGATCTGAATTATGGATATCCATAAATCGAATTATGGATATCCATTATTCCGCTGATTTATGGATATCCATAAATCGAATTATGGATATCCATAATTCGATTTATGGATATCTATAAATACGGATTAAATAGTAAAACGGTGCCCCATACGTGTTTTCGTAATGTCTGAAAACCGATTGGCCAATCAAAGCCAACATGTTTTGAACCTCTTTGGGTAGGGGGAACGCTAGTTTGTTCGCGACATCTGGGTCACATGACCAAGATGGCTATCACACCCATATATGGTTAAACCACTGAAACGCTTCTCTAGGACCAGTCAAGAAACTTTGTATGTAACAGATAGGACTCCAGCACATCATAATTTGTTAAAATGATGATCTTAGGATTACCCCGAACTTATCTCCAGACACGGACAAATTTTACAACCTGTCCTTTTCTATAGGAAAAATTAAAATAATTAATTTTTTCAGAAACTATTACAGCCAGTGAAAGTTGGTAGGCAACTAATTGAGATTCTTCACATGTGTGTGGATTTGGTGAGTGAGTGTTTGAGTTTTTCGTCCCACCAACAACTAAGGTCATAATGGAGACGGCACCTCGGTTTAAAGACTCATCCGAATGTCCGGAGAAGCCAGGGATCGATCCTGCGACCCCTAGTTTACAAGGCGAGTAGCGTAACCACTACACCACGGAGGCGTCTGTGTGGATTTGGTACCGATTCCTCACATGTGTGAAGTATTGGTATCAAATACACTCTTGTGTGAGAAATCGGTACCAATTCTTCTCATGGGTGAGGAATCGGTACCAGTTCGATACATGTAAGACAGGTGTAATAGTAATTGGTACAAATTCTCCACACCCCATAAACACAGGTGACAGGTGTGACGATTACTTACCATTTCTTTACACGTCAGACATTATCAACGAAATCTTCACGTGTGAGGAATTGATACCAATTCTTCACACCCTATAAAAAGTCGCACTAGTTTTTCACAGGGTGTGACGAATACTTACCAATTCTTTATAAGTCAGAAAATTCAGACATCAAAATTTTTCGAAATTGACCATATGTAAATTTGGGTGGAAATTTAGGAAATGAGAAATCTACGGTTCAACAAAGCCATTCCTAGACATATTGGAAGTGTTGGTGGTGACAGTGACGCAGGTGTGTGGCAAGGTATAGATGAGTTTAGGACGCCACCGGTCGCTAAGGAAATACTATCCCACGGTTCCGTATTTTTGCGCATGCGCAGTTTTGTGTGGCAAAAAATATAACCATTGTTCAGACTGCTCCGATAGCAGTCATTAATTTCTTTGAATATGACAATTTTAAATATAGCGTAAGGTAAAGGCGACGTATGTCTTGCGTCACTGGGGCGTCCACCTGATATTGGCTGACAGTTGGGTAAGACCTGCTATCCTTGCAGCAGGTAAGAGTAGAGGGGAGTGCTCTTATTCCTTCTGTTTGTACACTCCATTCATTTTCCTCTTTATCCTCTGTTATTACTTTAAACTACGATCTCTTCTAAATTTTTTCTTCCTTTCTCTGGGAGATGAGACAAAATTACCCACAGGGGTTGACGTGTCGTTAAACCCAAAACAATTAATAATCGAATAATTGACTGACAATGGTCGCGTCATATTGCGCTAATCGCAAGGAAGGATTACCAACCAGACGGGTTCAACATGTGGATGAAAAAGATCAATCGTTTACGACCGTTTGAATATGGAAATTCGCCGGCCCCGCGACCCCCGCCCATCGAGGCTTGAAGAAATAGATGGGCTACATGATGCTTCCACGCATAGCTGAAACCAACGCACACGAGTACTGGTAAACCAGTTAGAGGATCTAAGCCAGCAACGTCTCCAAAATGACCTATATAGTGACGGGGACTTTAAATCTCAACTAAAACAAAGAAACAACAAACGAATTACCGTCCCCGCCAACACCATTTGCGACATTTTTAGAAGTTGCTTCCTATACCCACATTGAGATTAAATAACATCTCAAGCCCTGCCACCAAATAAAAAAATGTAGTTTATCATGTTTATAGCGGTTTTGTTTGAACTGAGGTTTAACGTCCCCGTCAACACTATTTAGGTCATTTTGGAGACGCTGCTTCCAATTTTGTTGGACTTTTACCCGACATTGAGATGAAATGACATCTCAAGCCCTGCCCCCAATGAAACCAAAAGTCTTATATGCAGTAGGCGGTCTGACTCACACCGCTTTACCTGGGCAGGCTTAGTCCTTCTAAGCGGTTTACCAGTACTCATGTGTGGTCAGTTTCAGCTCTGCGTGGACGCACCATGCAGCCCAATCTATTTTTCCAAGTCCCTATGGGCGGGAGCGAGAATTTATAGCGGTTTTACCAGTACTCATGTGCGGTCAGTTTTAGCTCTGCGAACCCAGGACCTCTCGTATACAGTAGAAACACTCTACCGACTGAGATACCGGGCCACATCTTCGACCTTTTACATCCCCCACCCCCTGCCTAATGAGATTCGTCCCGAAAATCTAAGTTCTATCCAGTCTGGCTATGGGACTTTCATGTTCAGATTTTTCAAAGTATCGCTTCGAAAACTCTGCCTTAACTGCTCATTTTTTTCTGGCAAATCAGGTCAAAGATTTATTCAGGGCCCCGTTACTCAGAGTATGGGCTGTTACAACGCATAATGTAGTAATGTAGTAATTTCTTCATTTTGAAATTTTTACTACATTATGCGTTGGCATAGTCGACGCGAAATGAAATAAAATGTCGTTTTTACTTCATTATGCGTCGATACTAAGAGGTTTGAGCAAAATGAAAGAATTATTTCATTTTGCGGCGATGGGTGGCATACTTAATTTTACTTCATTATGCGTCAACAGTTTGTTTGTTTGATTTGAGGTTTTACGTTCCCGTCAAGACTATTTAGGTCATTTTGGAGACATTGCTTCAAATTTTATGGGACTTTTACCCGATATTGAGATGAAATGACATCTCAATCGCTGCCGTCCAATTAAAAGCAATAGGGTTTATATGCATGGATGGGCCGACTCGCAGCAGTTTTCCTGGACAGGCTTAGACCTTCTAAGCAGATTACGAGGACTCATGTACGGGCGGTATCAGCTCTGCGTGGAAGCATCGTGCAGCCCATCTATTTATACCCCCGGCATACGAAGTATGCAAGGGGGTATATAGTTTTTGTCCATTCTGTCTGTCTGTCTGTCTGTCTGTCTGTCTGCCTGTCTGTCTTTTGTTTGATTTGTTTGATTTGAGGTTTAACGTCCCCGTCAACACTATTTAGGTCATTTTGGAGACGTTGCTTCCAATTTCATGGGACTTTTACCCGACATTGAGATGCCGCCCAATAAACCTTTTTCTTTGTGATTTTGACCTTCAGTGTGCTTTTGTGGAAGACCGTCTTTTGGACTGTTCAACTGTGGTCTTAAAGACCACTTTTGAACCGTCTCAAATGTGGTCTAAATTGTAGGAATTTAACTGTATTGCTTCCTAAGTCTTTTCGAAGACAGCTATGTTCTACCATCATTACTTCATTATGCGTCGATATGGTGCATATCAACGCGAAATGAAATAATTTTTTTACTTCATTTCGCGTCGACTATGCCAACGCATAATGTAGTAAAAAAAATCAAAATGTAGTAATTACTACATTACTACATTATGCGTTGTAACAATGGGCATTAAACAAGTATCCATTTAAAACATACAGCAAAAGGCAGCGGCGGTGAACAACAAATAGCATGTACATGTATAATGGAATAGTAAAAAGAGAATTCGGAAATTCGGACATATCTGCCAAGTACTGTTGTTATTCAAAAGATTGTGAAGTTTGATTTTAGGTTTAACGACCCCGTCAACACTGTAAAGGTCATTTTGGAGACGTTACTTCCAATTTCGTGGGACTTTTAACCGACAATGAGATTAAATGACATCTCAAGCCCTGCCGCCCAATGAAACCAATATGGTTTATAAGCATGGACGGGCCGACTGGCACCGCGTTGCCTGGACAGGCTTAGATCCTCTAAGCGGTTTACCAGTAGTCGTGTGCGGGTCGGTTTCATCTCTGCGCGGAAGCATCATGCAGCCCATGTATTTCTTCAAGCCCTGATGGGCGGGGGGGGGGGGGGGCACTGAACTGCAGTATAAATGAATGTTGTGGATGAAATGACAAACACTATGCTTAAAAAATCTTATTTTTCCTTAGTTTACTGTACACACGCACGCTTGACTGATTACTTTTTGCCACACAAGACTGCGCATACGCAGCGTTACCAAGAAAGTTAATCAGCCTTAACTCATCTATACTGTCTTCTTCTTCTTCTTCTTCTTCTTCTTCTTCTTCTTCTTCTTCTTCTTCTTCTTCTTCTTCTTCTCTATTAAATCATATTATGACGATTACTAAATTTCGTTTAAATATACACGTGTAGATTTTTAAAAAATCTTAGAAAGCCTTCCGTAGACAAGTTATAGGATACAGCGGTCTTGAACAGTTCTGCGTTGTGTTATCCAGGGCCCGACACTGGCTGCAAAACTGCATCTGGTGAGGAAATCACGACGACCATGCTGACATTGACCAACCGTGAGCATTTGTGTACCCACAATTCCAAACAACTTACTAGAAACCATATTACCGCTGAAAGGTGACTTTTGTTTCAAATACAGCTAAGCACGGGACATGTCAAGACACTGCCCAGTGAATCCCCGTTAGGAATGACAAAAAGTCTGTTCTAATATCAACATAGACAACTGATAAACTATCTTAACATGTCGGTACAGTAATGCGGTTATGTTTGTTTGTTTGAGGGAGGTTTAACGTTCCCGTCAACCCTATTTGGGTCATTTTGGAGACGCTGCTTTCAATATTGTGGGACTTTTACCCGACATTGAGATAAAATGTCATTATATGCACGGACGGTCCAACTCGCACCACTTTGCCTGGGCAGGCTAAGACCCACTAAGCGGTTTACCACTACTCATGTACGGTCGATTTCTGCTCAGCGTTAACCATTTATACTGTACGACAAGGAATAGTTTATCGCCCCCGCCCATAGGGGCTTGAAGAAATATATGGGCTGCACGATGCTTCCATGCAGAGCTGAATCCGGCCAGCACACTAGTACTGGTAAACCGCTTAGAGGATCTAAGCCTGTCCAGGAACCGTGGTGCGAGGGGACCGTCCATGCTAATAAACCCTATTGGTTTCATTGGGCGACAGGGCTTGAGATGTCATTTCATCTCAATGTCGGGTAAAAGTCCCACAAAATTGGAAGCAACGTCTCCAAAATGACCTTTACAGTGTTGACGGGGACGTTAAACCTCAAATCAACCAACCAAGGAATAGTTGACAGCGACGTCACGACTTGCTTTTGTTCTGAACAATGCAAAGCTTATGGGGCTAACGGTAAAATAGCTCAAATAGTAAGCTACGTCACTGCCATCTATTTGTTGGCGAACTATACCTCCTTTACTTAAATATGCACTTGCGCACGCATAACAAACGCAAAATCAAAGCACTAAGAGTACTGGTGGGTCTATTGTCGCTGACTATAGGTCGGAAAAAGTCCTGGACTGTGATTTAAACTGCTTAATTTATCCTTGAAATCCGATTTTTAAGTATATAGTGCAAATCTTGATCAGACGCCGCATTCTGTGGCGTCTGGTCTGGGTCTTCACTGTTTGCCAAGCCCAACCTATGATTCCAAGATAACCCTCTTACACAACAGTCTGACCTCAGTCACTGCGGCTGTTTTCTATAAAAAAAGTAATTCGGACAAGTTTGTGATAGTCACGTGAACTGAAGAGCTTTTCTGCTTAAGAATTTTGGGTAGTCGGAAAAGGAGCTCTTCACGCCTATATAATTTTGACCCCCTTGAACCCCACTTTTATATAGTGAAACCGGGGTTTACAGGGGTAAACCTTATTTTTCATATTTCTGCCCATATACACTGATTCTGGGTATACTTGTTAGAACCGCGCGTTCACACAATCTATTTTTGAGCAGAAATATAAAAAGTATCAGATATTTTTTTTCTGATTTTTTTCATTTTTTGGTCGATTGTTTATCAATCGACCTAAAGATATAAAGGACAAAACCTCTATTAGTGCTGGAGTCCACGTGACTACTGATTTGTAGGAATCCACGCAGATTATTTATAGAATTTTATCGCAGTGAGGTCAGCGTGTTTACGTGAAAAGGTTAACTGTAAAATCTGGGCTGGAATCATGGGTTGGGCTATGCAAACAGTGTAGACCCAGATCAGACGCAACAGAACGCGGCGTCTGATCAGGGTCTTCGCTGTTTGCTTAGAGTATAGGAATTTAAGGGTCAGGCGCAGAAAAACGCAGCGTCTGATCATGGTCTAAACGGTTTGCTTTCAGTAAAGGAGTTTAAGGGTTAAACGAAACAGTCCACGCTCAGGCCCATTTTTCCTAACTACAACCAGAGACAATCGACCCACCAGTACTCTCAGTGCTTTGATTGTTTTTAGGGTAAAATTTTCAATTTATTTTAATAGGCACGTTTTCGTAAAGTCTGCTGATCAACCCTACTGTTTGTCATGGCATTTGTTGAGAAACATTCGTCTCTGCACATGCGCTTGAAGTTCTGAGCTCAAAACCTAAACAACGGGCCTTCGTGGCCTACTGGTTAAGAGCGCTGACTCTTGATCATTAGGTCTCTCACCGCTGTGGTTCGAGCCTCGCTCGGGTCACATGTGAGATGCCAAATTCTGCAACGGAAGGTCAGGCGGTTTTTCTCCGGGTACTCCGGTTTTCGCCCACCTCTGATTAACGATCGGCTGAAATAATGAGTGAAATAATCTTGAAAGGGCCGTAAACCCCCCCTCCCCCCCCACTCAAAAAAAAAAAACAACAAAAAAAACTTAAACATGAATGTTAATATTGACGTAGTCAATATTCAATTTCGTTATGGCCTTTCAAACAAATTTGAAATGTTTAAGCATTTAAACTTCAAGCGCCTGTGATCTTTCCGACATTATTCTTCAAGAGCATCTGAACAGGTTTACAACATTGTTTTGCAGTTTAATTTCAATCTGATTTGGCATTTACATGTTCAAGTGTTTACATCAGTGACCAGCCTTGTAGCCTGTTGTGTAAACTAAATATGGGAGAGTTAAGGATGGAGTTATTCTTGGTGATTGTTGCGACTTTAAGACACCAGTTCGCACAAAACATACATTTTTCTTCATGGCTCCCAGTGAAATCTGCCTTATAGTGCAGATTTTACTAATAATCATAGAATAAATCAAGTATTTCAACAGCAGTACATGAAATGTAGTTTGTATATTTCGTCGATAGTCGTATCAATCAGACTAGGATACCATCGACGGTCGTATTTCTAATTATCGACATCCGTATCTCGACATTTTTTAAAGGTCTATAAAAACTCCCAGAGTGCATGAATTTTGTCAAACCCACGTTGCTGTCGAAGCGTAAATGGTAGATTAAATATATATGGTGTTTTATTGCTTTCCTACTTTTCATAAAGCATTAGATTAATGAAATTCTGTGAAAACTGATTTTTTTTCGAAAGAACCGGTATTTTATAGTGTTTTTCAGATTCACGACTCTCTATAAGTGAACAGACAATTAACAGCATGTCTCTTTAAAACACCGACATCGTTTGTAAATGTTAAAACTAACGTTTTCGCCTCTCCAAGTGCATCAAAATCGAAGACCCCCTCTGTCGACATCCGTACTGCTCGGTCGAAAGCCGTATTTCTCGGTCGACAGCAGCTTTACACAGTACCGGCTCGGTCGACAACACAGGTATAGAAAATGGTATTACCCCCGTGTCCTTGATATTATTATGGCTTAGAATGTAGACATTTAACGTGAACTTGTTTGTTTAGGCTATGAGCGCCCAAAAATTATTGCAACGTAATGAGAGTTTCACATTACGCTGACTTGGAAAAACGCGTAGCTAGCTAAACGCATCCAAACTTATTTTCACTTTTTTAACGCACATACGTTGTGTTTTCTATTAAATATACGATATTGAATTCAAGTCATTTCAGTGGTGTCAGAGAAGAGCGTAAGCAAAAACAGTTTCAGCTATTTTTATAATAATGTGTGTAACGTTATATATATCAAGTGAAATATAAACCATTCTATAATTTTATGAGCTAGAACAAAAATGTAATTAAAAAGTGATTGAGAGATAAAGTGAAATTTGCATAATAGATCTAGATCTATATCCATTTTAATTTATTTCTTGCAAGGGGAAAAAACCATCAAAAGCATTATACTACAAGTTTTGGCATTTTAAAACACTAAAGTATGTCTATATGCCTATGGTTGGAGGAGCACTGGATGTGACCCGGTTTGTGTGGAAGAGGCCGACGATCCTGCTAGTGGGTATCGCGGATCCGGCCAGATGTGGGGTGAACCACAATGAAAAGTGAAGTCCAACCCCATCCCCGATTGTGGCCCAGCCGGGGACCCAGCCCAGAAGCCTAGTGTTTGGATGCTGTGAGGATCTTAAAACAAAAACTTGATCCACATTATCCTCTGCGGAATGAGCATCCCGGGATAATTTCCGTTCCAGGGTGATAACTTTTCCATAATGCAGTGGTATGGGTGTTCGAGCAGCGGAACTTGAAGGTAGATCATCCGGGTGTAACCCGGTCTGTGTAGTGACGAGGTCATCTGGGTACCGGACACTCTAGTGTGTATCGCAGGATAACCAATGTTCTTCGGCCAGATGTAGATACAAGACCATTGGGTAAACCTATGTGAAGTTCGGCACACCTTTGGCCGAGCACAGAAGCCTAGCGCTAGGCTGTGACCGAATGTGTTTTGTGAGTACCTCTGGTCCCTTTATCCTCTGCAGAGAAAGCATCCCGGGATAACTTCCGTTGTGCGACCAGACGGGGATAACTTTTCCATAAGGTACTGAAGCCTTGAGGTAGAACTAGGCCTAGCACTGGGTGTGACCCTGTCTCTTTGGTAATTGGTAGATGGGTCATTTGCTAGTCGGCATCGCGCGATAATCTTTGTTTTCCGGCCAGATGGGGATGTAAAAAGTGAAACTTAGCCCCATTTAACCGCATAATGAAGGTTATCCAGTGAAATTCACTCAACGGATGTTAAAGAGGTCGACGCTATTCACAAATCACACTGGGTCTAGGAGCGGCAACAACGGGGTCGGTCTTCACTTTTCACATAAGTTCACCCCATGGTCGTGTATTGAGGCTTACTGCAGTCCCAACACTGTAGCTCACTTCCAGGCCACCGCTTTAATTCTGAAAGACCTATAGAGCCCTGTAGCTTATTTCAAGGCAATTTCTGAACACCTTTTTGTCTACGCCAGACATTATAGAGATTGAGTTTGACACGGAAGTACAGCCATTAGTTACCCACAGTGCAGGTTGACCTTTCCATTCTTATGCAACACAACACGTATAAGCTTTCACACGAAGAAAAGAGCAGCCTATAGCAAGTGTAAGCTTTCACACAAAAAGGGCCGGCGGGCAGAGCTCTGGCGCAGAATTGCTATTACATCTCTACAAACCTATATTTGCTGTCATCATGTACAGGCTAATACAAAAATATACATCTACAAACTCTCGATCCCGACGGACCATTGCTTATCATATAAGCTACTCAGCAGCCTTCGGCTTTGGTGAGCTAAAAAAAACTTACCTCGCCGTTAGCAAACTTTTAGGTATAATATTCAATTAGTCTTCTATAAAGTCTAACTTCTCCAACAGTTTTCGTTTTCAAGCATTCAATTTGAAAGATGTCACAAGCATATATACGTGTGCCTTTTTAGAGATGAAGAGGTTCTTCTTGACAATATTACAGCATTTTTAGACATTATACTTCAGTCGGCAGGATGGCAAATTAGAATATTGCCAAAGACAGTTAATTGTATAAAACACTTTTCTGGGATTCACATTTAATATGTGCTAAGCGTAGACCTAGCTTTTTGTAAAAGCTATACTTGTTCACCTACAGTTCACTGCCAGGCCACAACGCTACCACTTGTATACCTGTACGGTCCTGTAGCTCTCTGCCAGGCCACTGTTCTACACCTTGTACAGCAGTACACCAGTACAGTAATATAGTTTACTGTCTGGACATAGATCTAACTCTGGTTCACTTGTTCAGTACTGAACCTCACTGCTAGGTCACTGATCTACCCCTGTTACATCTGTACAGTCATCCAGCTAACTGCCATGCCTCTGTTCTACACCTGTTGCTCATGTGCAGTCCTGCTCTACCCCTCGTTCACTTGTACAACGCTGTAGCCCACTTCCAGGCCACTGCTTTACCAGCACAGCAAATTTTAAAGTGCTCACTTCCAGGCCACTGCTGTTAATCTGATACACCTATACAGCCCTGTAATTTATTGTTAGGCCACACCTTTACTATAATGTTATTAATCAAGTTATTTCGTATTAGCCCAGTTACAGGTCTGAGGTCAGCTGTATTGGCACGAGGCCGAAGGCCGAGGCCAATACAGCTGACCGAGGACCTGTAACTTGGCCAATACGAAATTACTTGATTAATTACAATTTTATTAATTGAGGCAATTAAAACATGATTTATGAGTTTTATATATTGGTTGACCTGGTGTAATACAAGATAATCAATTAATAATGTCCTATAGTTTTACACATGTGGAGTCCTGGAGCTCACTGCCAGGTCACAGCTTTACACTGGAAAACCTGTAAAGTACTGTATATCGCTGCAAGGAACCTGCTCTACCCCCGGTACACGTGCAAAGTACTGAGGCTCACCACAATGCAACTGCTCGACCGCTTGTACGTCTGAACAGCAATTTCACGCACTGCTATGTCACTGACTTACCTATTACACCTGTACAGTCCTGTAGCTTACTACCAGACCAATGCTCTACAACTGGTACGCATGTGAAGCTCTGTAGCCCAATACCAGGTCACTGCCCTACTAGTACTCCTGTACAGCCCAAAACCTCATGGCTAGGCCACTGTACAGTCATGTAGCTCACTGCCAGGTCACAGCTTTACCCTGGAACACCTGTACAGTACTGTATATCGCTGCAAGGGACTTGCTCTAACCCCGGTACACGTGCTCACAACAATGCAACAGCTCCACCTCTTGTACAGCCATAACACGCAGATGCTATGCCACTGACTTACATATGTTACACCTATACAGTCCTGAAACTTACTACCAGACCACTGCTCTACAACTGACACACATGTTAAGCCATGTAGTTCAATACCAGGCCACTACAATACCATTGGTACTCCTGTACACCCCTAAACATCATGGCCAGGCCACTGATCTACATCTTTTAGCCCTGTACAATCATGTACATGTATCCCAATGCCCTGCATCTGACCTCCGTAAATATGTTCTATAAAAGGGCTATCCCTTGGAAGCAAGGAATACACCACAGAACTGGAAAACATGGAGTTGGGCAAGACTAGCTAGTTTCGACCAATTAGGCCTCAGCAGTGACCGTCAAATATTTTCCAAATTCCTCAATGGAATTAATGAAAGGACAAGGAAATATAAACTACACTATGATGTAGGGAAGGGAGACTTTTTACGGCCGCCAGACGTTCCCAAACATCAGCTGTAGTGGCGTTAAATATGTTCTATAAAAGGGTTATCCTTTGAAGCAAGGAATACACCACAGAACTGGAAAACATGGCGTGTACATGTTTTCTTGGCCAGACTAGCTAGTTTCGGCCAATTTGGCCTCATCAGTGACCCTCAAATATTTTCCAAATTCCACAATGTAAACGTGTAGAGCGGTACACCTGTACAGCTCTGAATCCAATTTCCAGGACCCTCCCACACCCCTGGAGTGTTAACAATGTTTTCCTTTCATTAGGCCCAATGTCCTAACTTTTATTTCCACTCCGAGACATATATAGGTTGTTGGTATCTTAGTACTGAGAAAAATATCTTGAATATTCTTCAGAAAAGAAACCATTTCGGCGATATGAAAAAGTGTGCCATGCACACGCATGTCTTATCATGTTCTTAAGGGGAATGGGTACACCTTTTTGTCTCCCATGTCAATAGGGGTCAACTCGTAAAGGAAAGAATTTGCTCCTGAGGAGCAAATTCTTTCCTTTAAGAGTAGACCCCTTTTCAGGTGGGACTGATCATATAGAAAAGCGAACAGGAAGACCCGAAAGTTGTCTCCCTTTGAAAAATGGCGGAAAAATGTACTAGGTGTTGCCATTCCCCTTAACTCTTTCAACCCTTAGTATCTGGAGTAGACCCTTCCATCTTTTAATTTGGGCATTTCCATTCTTATAAATAGGGGTTGTAGACCAAATCATCATAATTATGATGGCCCGGTACGTGTGAGTGGGTGGTTGCGTTAGGCAAAGGTGACGTGTATCTTGCGACACTGGGGCGCCCAAGAGGAATTGGCTTACTACTGTCTTTGCAGCAAGTAAGAGTAGAGAGGGAGTCTTGTTATTTTTTTTTTTATTTTTCTATACTTCCATTAATTTTCCTCTTTCTCTCCTGTCCTTCCTGTAATATCTCTTCTATCTCTTCTCCCTTTCTCTGGGAGACGACACAAAATGACCCACAAAACAACCAATCAACCACGTTCCTGTTAAGCTATGAGTGTTTGGCGTATGTACCTGCAATGGTCTTGGTCCCCGCCCATCGGGGCTTGAAGAAATAAATGGGCTGCATGATGCTTCAACGCAGAGCTGAATCCGATCGCACACGAGCACTGGTAAACCGCTAAGTTGATCTAAGCCTGCCCAGACAAAGCGGTGCGAGTCGAACCGTCTATGCTTATAAATCGGCCCCGCCCATCGGGGCTTGAAGAAATAGACGGGCTGCATGATGCTTCCATGCAGAGCTGAAACCGACCCGCGCACGAGTACTGGTTAACTGCTTATAGAAGATCTATGCCTGCCCAGGCAAAGCGGTGTATGTTCGTCCGTCCATGCTTATAAACCCTATTGGTTTCATTGACCGGCAGGTCTTGAGATGTCATTTCATCTCAATGTCGGGTAAAAGTCCCACAAAATTGGAAGCAACGTCTCCAAAATGACCTATACAGTGTTGACGGGGACGTTAAACCTCAAATCAAACAAAATGCTTATAAACCCTGTTGGTCACATAGGTTGTTGGTGTGCGCGTTAGAACGAGTACGCGCAACATAATGTGTTACAGCAGAAATAAGAAAACTAAGTTATACCCCTGTAAACCCAAATTTCTTTGCATAAAGCGGGGTTTAGAGAGGTGTTCCTTACATGGACTTGTTAACATGGTGCAGTTCACATCGCGTGAACAAGTCCGTGAAATGAAGACCCGCTATACCCCAACTTTATAGAGAAAACTGGGGTTTACGGGGGTATACAGTATTTTTCTTATTTTTGCTCCAAGACATAGGTTGTGGGTACTTGTTAGAACCGTCTCAATGAGGCGATTCTAACGAGCACACACAATCTATGTTTGCAGTATTTATGAGAAAAATATCCGGGATTTTTCATAAAAAATGACCAATTTGGAGATGTGAAAAAATGCGCTATGTCGCACGGGTGTGTCATCGTAATGAAACGTGAGTGGAATATAAGAATCTTATATGGGCGTGAGGGGTGGATGGAAAGATCCGTTCCCGAGGGTCACTGTCCGGCATCACTCGGCTTGCCGAGTGATGCCGGACAGTGACCCCGAGGGACGGATTTTAGTATCCGCCCCTCACACCCAATTAGGATTCTTTTTTTTTTTTTTTTTTTTTGCATACCTTCCATTTCTTAGCGCGGACTTTTAATGCTGCAGTCACTTCGAGTACCGACGTCCGCCATATTGTGATGACAGTACAGGAATGTTTAGTGACGTCATGTAACGTGCTGTGACGTCAACCTTAACGACGGCGCATATGACGTCGTATTCAACCAGTGCATTTATCAAACACACGATTATATTCGATTTGGGGTCGGAACACTAGGGTCAGAACATAAATTTCTATCCCAGGGTAAAATCACGGATTTCCTTGTCTGGTGTGCAAGAATACCATTTTCATAGTCACTTCTTTCCATCCAAGATTCATTCAAGAGGACTTATATCAATAATGCCATCTTAAAACATGAAAACAGAATCAATTAAAATCAGAATGGGAGTTTCGATTGCTAATTTAATTGCAAATGTAAGCTTATTATGCCCATTCATATCATCACAAGTGTACTTCAATGTGGGATAGGGTGCCACACGCACATGTGGTACATATGAACAAGAAACTGGTCACGTTCAGCATATTTGCAACAAGGGAAAATGCTTTTTCGGACGTGTGTGTACAATATAGACACAGATCAGACTACACATCATTACGATTACTCATCCGTACGACATAGTGCTTTTTCACATCTCCAAAATGGCTACTTTTCTGATGAAAATCCTTGATATTTTTCTTATAAATGCTCATAACATAGGTTGTGTGTGCTCGATAGAACCGCCTCATTGAGGCGGTTCTAACGAGTACCCACAACCTATGTCTTGGAGCAGAAATAAGAAAAATAATAAATACCCCCTTAAACCCCAGTTTCTCTATATAAACTGGGGTTTACGGGGTCTTCATTCCATGGACTTGTTCACTTGATGTAAACGCAAACTAATCAGTGCGTTGTCTGATCCGTGTCTTTATCACGAAACACGCCTATATAATAATGTCCCCCTTGAACCACGCTTTTATATAGTAAAACTGGGTTTTACCTGGTTAACCTTAATTTTCTTATTTCTGCTCTAAAATATAGATGAGGCGGTTCTAACGAGTACCCGCAATCTATATTTTGAGCAGAAATAAAAAAATATTACAATTTGTCATCATGGCTTAAAATTTGCGGGGTTTTTTTTGGCGGTAAAGTTTACAATGTATTTGTATTGGCTTGTTTTCGTAACGTCGTTATTCGTTGTTTGGTTTTGTTTGTTTAAAATGAGGTTTAATGTCCATGACAGCACAAATTATTGAAGCCATTTTGGAGACGTGGCTACTTTTACCCGACTTTGAGATGGAATGATTTCTCAAGCCTTGCCGCCCAAGAAACCAATAAGGCATTGGACGATCCGACACACACTACTTTGCCTCGGCAGGCTTTGTCTTTCTAAGCGTTTACCAGCCAGAACTCATCTGCGGTCAGTTTCAGCTTTGCGTGGAAGCAACATGCAACCCAAACTATATCTCCAAGCCCCGAGAAGCGGGGGCCACGTTATTCGTTGTATTTATGTGCCCGTTGATCGGCTCGACATAATCTTGACAGTGTTGACTGGGCCGTTAAACCAAACTAAACCTTATCACGTCAACATCATCACGAAAAGACGCCCAAATAAATCTGGCCCCCTTGAACCCCACTATTGTATGGTAAAACTGGGGTTTAGAGGGGTAAACCTATTTTTCTTATTTCTGCTCTAAAATATAGATTGTGGGTACTCGTTAGAAACGAGTACCCACAATCTATATTTTGAGCAGAAATAAAAAAAAAATGTTTTTTTTTTCGGCGGTAAAGTTTACAATGTATTTATATAGGAGTGTTTTCGTAATGTGAAGTTATGGAAGGTTGTGTTGCTCATCATGTTATGTTACTCATCGTGTTAACAAGTCCGTGTAATGAACACCACACAAACCCCACTTTATATAGAAAAAAGTGGGATTTACATGGATATACATTATTGTCTTGATTTTTGCTCAAAAACATAGATTGTGGATGCTCGTTAGGACCGCCTCAATTTCTAACGAGCAGACACAATCTATGTTGGTACTCGTCAGAACCGCCCTCACACTACCATAAATAGAAAGATGAAACAAGGAAGACTCGACAGGAGCCTTTAGCTCGAAGCCGTCATAGATACTGAGGCCCGACCAGCCACCTTAAATGAAAGCTAATTCTGTTTTTAAGAGGAGACCCACACGGTGTGTGTGTGTGTGTGTGGGTGGGGGGGGGGGGGGGTGCATAGACGTAGGCCTTTTTTACGCAAACTCCGCATGTGGGTAATGAAACAAAAAGGAAAATCTCTCTGATTACAAAGCATTCGCTTTAGTATCGAAGGACTGCTCATAAGGGCATTAAACATATCTACCTGACACACATGGGCACAAAACGTTGACGTGTTTCTAGGAAAGTAACCTGTTCTGTTCCTAGTCACAGAAATAATCATAATATATGATCCTGGGCACAGCATTTCCTACAATTTACATGTGGGCTCAGCGAAGACTCAGATCAGCATGCAGTCTGATCAGAGTCTTCGCTGTGCGCTCTAAGGATCGCTGAGGCACAATGCCCCTTCATGCAGCATAAGAAGCCTCTGGTGAGACTGCTTCTTCGCGGGGCGCACATGTATATTGTAGGAAATGGTGTGCCCCGGCTCTTACCATCCAATTGATGCCTTCTGTCTTTGCAACAGGTAAGGGTAGAGGGTCGGAGGTGTTGTAATTTCTTCAGTTTCTACACTTCCTTTCATTTTCCCTTCTACCCTGTACTTCACTCTTATCGCCTCTACTGTCTCTTCTATCTTTTTTTCTCCTTTTCTCAGGGAGATAACACAAAATGATCCACAAGGGTTGACGTGTTGTAAACCCCATTATAACCAAAACATATATACTGTATATAAAAATAATGTTTTCGTTGTTGTTGGAAGAAACAAATAAATAGAGAATACCAGATAAGTGTCTTTTCAGACAAGGCTTCGAGATCACTTGTAGAATGGAGAATGGCGAGGCTCTGGGTTTAAGTGACGTCTTCATTTCACATGACTGGGTCCGCGTTACACATGGCTGATTTCTTACCTCGCAATAAATGCCCGCGTTCAGAGCCAGCAAGGGTATAATAAAACCTACAAAAATACTGCTAGTTATTAATTGACTATATTGTATTGTTCAAATGTCATCCATATTAATATGAGGTCAATAATCATGTTTTTTTCGGCCCCCGCCCGTCGGGGCTTGAAGAAATATATGGGCTGCATGGTGCTTCCACGCAGAGCTGAATCCGGCCCGCACACTAGTACTGGTAAACCGCTTAGAGGAGCTAAGCCTGTCCAGGAACCGCGGTGCGAGGCTAATGTTAATAAACCCTATTGGTTTCATTGGGCACGTCTTGAGATGTCATTTCATCTCAATGTCGGGTAAAAGTCCAACAAAATTGGAAGCAACGTCTCCAAAATGACCTTTATAGTGTTGACGGGGACTTTAAACCTCAAATCAAACAAACAAATAATCATGTTTTTTTTATGATGTGAATTAATAAAATTGTCATTAATCTAGTATTTCCGTACTGTTACAGTCACAGGTGTTCGGTCAGCTGTATTGGCCTCGGCCTTCGGCCACGAGCCAATACAGCAGACCTCGGACCTGTAACTGGGCCAGTACGAAATTACTTGATTAATAACATTATGATGCTACCACTTTTCCGACATAAAAATAAAGAATCCCGTATCAACTTACTCGCGTTTCTGATACAGTATCACCATCCCTGGATACAGCCACTCAACGTGATACAATGCGGCAGAGACAGTAAGTCCTAATTTATAGCCGTGTTTCCGCTAACCTGACCGACCCTGCTTCAGACCCCCAGACTCTACTATTTTTATCAATAACAGAACAAAATAAAAATTAAAAACATCGACCCTACAATTTTCAATTTCCTACCCTACCCAGTGTCGTTTTTGCATTTTCGAATAGTAATTTCGGGTTTTAAGTATATATTTTTTTTTGTAGTTTTTGGCATTTTCTACCTTCCAAAATACAGAACTGACTTTTTTGAGCATCTAAAATGAATTATGATATGCAGTGCAAGTCTCAACTTGACAATTTTTTAAAAAAAAAAAAAAAAAAAAAAAAACACATAAGAAAATGAAGGCCCGACCCTGGTTTTTTTTTTCGGGGAGAAAAAATAAAATAATAAAAAAAGTTTCTCCTACCTACCCATCAATTTTTTTCAGCATATTAGCGGAAACACAGCTATTTTAGTTTACGCCGAAC
The DNA here is from genome assembly GCA_963580285.1 of Lucinisca nassula. Lineage (NCBI taxonomy): Eukaryota > Metazoa > Mollusca > Bivalvia > Lucinida > Lucinidae > Lucinisca > Lucinisca nassula. The sequence goes on from OY757011.1 coordinate 37,549,570, forward strand.
TTTAGTCTATTTATTGTATTGTGTGTATTCATTAAAATCGCAATGACGTCATTTTCACGCTCAGCGACGTCAACCTTACCAACGTGGCACGCGTCTTCCGAAACAACTACTGTAGGCCTACATTTTACAAATGTCATTTTTTTTATTTTAACCTATACATATGTACATGTATAGGGGAGACCGGGGACAGCTGATGCACTTTTTAGACTTTTTGACGTATCTCCCCACTGGACCAACCGATTTACATCTTTTCTGCATTTAAAATTGAATTGCAATCCCGATTTTTTGGAATATTTATCCTCATTTTCAATAGATTTCTTGAGCAAGTCGACTGCATCAACTTACCCCAGCAGTGGGGCAAGTTGATGCAACGCTTGGGGTAAGTTGATGCGATATTTATTTTCTCGCTTTTATGAAATTATACAACGGATACAACAGAAAACTGGCCATTTTGTGTGGATAAGATAGGATTTCATTTTTTTTTTGTTCATTGAAATTATCATTGACAAAAATCTATCAAAGGGGTGGTAGCAAGTGTAAAACTGCACCAATAAAATTGGGAATGCGTTTAATGCCTTTATTTCTGTAAAACTTAGAACATTGTAAAGAAGAACATACAAATCAACCCGGGAAATCAACTGATCTTTATGAATGCCATAGATGCCATGCACATATTAAGTCCATCCAAACATTATGAACAATGTTAAACTCTTGCTGATCAATTGAATTATACTGTATGCTGTAAAGACTTACAAACGCAACAAAGAACCCCCAATGCACAACACATTAGGCTTTAAGGGCTGGAAACCAGATACCTAAAAATAATGCAGTTATCATTTAGCTATATTTACATTTCCAGTGTAAAGCCTAATGTAAACCTATAGAAAACAATGTAGTTCATTCTTCCATGAACGCAACGACGCACATGATTTTCAGTGACGTCAAGTGACGTCAGTCTAAATCATTGTTCTCTACGGGCATTGGTGGCGTCAGCGCTCTTCCGCTCTTTGTAGAAAAACAGCATGTAAATGTTTTTCAGCTTTAAAAGTTTTCCCTATAAGCATTTTTCGCCCAGTGATGTGGGGCATAGAATGAAAATATAAAAATAAACTTAATTTTTCTGCTTTTCATGAAAGTATGAACGACAGCGGGTCGCTAGCAAAGTTTGCATGAACCACTTCGGGGTTCATTTACTTTGCGCGCGACCCACTGCGTTCATACTTCCATGAACATCACAAAAATAAATTTCATTTCTTAATTAATTGGCATGAAGTGGCCTGCTACGCAATATGTTCAATTCGAACTTGATTTCATTCGTAGTATAGTAATATTGAAAGCATGGATGAGACTTGTTTGTATGAATGCTGAGTTTAGCCATAAGCTCGCTATGATAATTTGTCCGTATTTATGTTTACATTCTGTGATGTAATTAGAGATACAATCATGTAAAGGATGTTTTGTATTCTGCTTTATATAACGTATGTATTAAGGGTATTAAGTAGATCTAATAACTACAGCTGAACTGTACTACTCCATTACATACCGAAAACTCGGAAAACAATATGCCTACATAACATTACATGTACCCTGAAGCCTTTCTTTATGTTGACTTGGGTCGCCGCTCGGGGCCATGCATCCCGAACAATTCCTGTTAAGTCATAGATGGACATAGTTTTCGCAGGGTTGTTCCTCATCCATGCGCCCTGTCCATCGGATAAATACTTCTTGAGAGGACCAAACATATGTGAGTGAGTGTTTGAGTTTTACATCCCACCAACAGCTGAGGTCATACGGAGACGGGGCCTCGGTTTAAAGACTCATCCGAAAGTCTGGAGAAGCCCGGGATCGATCCTGCGATCCTTGGTTTACAAGGCGAATAGGGTAACCACTGCACCACGGAGGCTTCTAACACAGACCTGTCCAGGGGTTGCAGTTTATGACTGCAGTGGGGTGGGAAGGAAAGCATGACCAGTTTCTCACCATTCCGAAACGAACAGATGGCTAATTTTAGGATAAATATAGAGACGAAACTTATAAACGGCCTTAAGATGTTTTAATTTTAATAGAAACGGGATTTTGTCATATCAATTATGGCTTAGAAACTACAACGGGGCAGGTTGATGCACCGCATCAATGTGCCCCGTGCCCAATGTATCAACCTGCCCCAGCCACCCCCCACGTGACATTCAGCAAGGGAGGCAACTTATATATGATGTTTTCATTCAAATGAGCATGTCGTTTGAAAGATGAAGGATCTAGCTACCCGTGTGCATAACTTGGTTATGATCTAGCAGAAATAAATGTATGCGAAACGAAAAAGTGCAAAAAATCTGAAAATTTACTCACATGTCTTAAAAATGAACTTTTGTTCACTAAAGGCGCATTTGTCATCCAAATTCGTCGAAACTTCCGGAAAAGGTGACGGCTATCAGGGACGTCTTTATTTCGTCATTTATGACATCATAGATTGCATATTGGCTTATTTATTAACCCTGCATTAACCTACCCCGTGCATCAACTGGCACCGGTCTCCCCTACTCAGACAGTTACATTAAGCTAGAAGGATTAAATTCCGAAACTATAGTTTGTAGTAAATTTCTTGAGTTGTGATGAGTTTTCTCCCAAAACTTATACATTTATATCTCCATGGGAGAGATAAATAGGGCGGAATAAGATCGTGTTATCCCGTTCAAATCTCAGCTATCGATGTCTGGCATGCAAGAAATCATTATCTCGCATGAATCAGAGTTGCGGCTCTCACCTACTAAGGAAAAGGAGGGGCCCTTAAGGTGAAACATTTCACCTTAACTCTTATGAAGAAGCCATCTGATTAGGATCTACACTGTTTGACATTCAATTTATGAATTTGTAGGAATAAATTACATCAAGTAATCTGATTGGTTGAAAGTCAGAAATGGGCGTGGCTAAACTGAATATTCAGCAAGAAAAGGGTTCAAAGCAGCATTATTCGCACAAATTGACACATGCGCTGACATTTGGAACGCCTTACAAAATTATGATTGGAAAAGTTAACCATATTTGACCGAACAAGATCCGCCCCCGCCCATAGGGGCTTGAAGAAATATATGGGCTGCATGATGCTTCCAAGCAGAGCTGAATCTGGCCCGCACACTAGTACTGGTAAACCGCTTAGAGGATCTAAGCCTGTTCAGGAACCGCGGTGCGAGGCGGACCGTCCATGCTAATAAACCCTATTGGTTTCATTGGGCGACAGGGCTTGAGATGTCATTTCATCTCAATGTCGGGTAAAAGTCCCACAAAATTGGAAGCAACGTCTCCAAAATGACCTTTACAGTGTTGACAGGGACGTTAAACCTCAGATCCAACAAACAGACTCGTATATACTCAGAGTTACATTAAGCCAGAAGGATTAAATTCCGAAACTGGTTTGTACGAGTAAATTTCTTGAGTTGTGATGATTTTTCTCCCAAAACTTATACATTTATATCTCCATGGGTGAGATAAAGAGAGCGAGATAAGATCGTGTTATCCCGTGAAAATCTCAGCTATCAATGTCTGGTATGCAAGAAATCATAATCTCACACTGAATCAGAGTTGCAGCTCTCACCTACTTAAGGAAAAAGAGTGGCCCTTAAGGTGTAACGTTTCACCTTAACTCTTATCTTGCTGTTCACGACAACCCTTTCTTTGCAAACAGTGTAGATCCAGAAGAAGCCATCTGATCAGGATCTACACTGTTTGACATTCAATTTATGAATTTATAGGCCGAATAAATTACATCAAGTAATCTGATTGGTTCAAAGTCAGAAATGGGTGTGGCTAAATTGAATATTCAGCAAGAACAGGGTTAAAAGCAGCATTATTCGCTCAAATTGACAAATGTGCTGACATCTGGAACGCCTGGGAAAAATTACCATATTTGACCGAACAAGAATTAAAGCCGTTTAAAGCCAAGAACCCAAATGTTGCTGTCTTTCGTAAATCAAGCAGATTGTAACATGATATTTTGTTTCAGGAACTGATGTCTTTTAGATGCGTTGGGATTTACACCATTTCAACCGGGCCGCAGCGCGAAAACCTATGATATACATATGTCAACGGCAAAGACTCGGAATAGACTTATCGCTGTCGTCGCTGTTCTTGTTCACCATCTATGAACGGTGAGATTCAAGCAAATTGTTTAACAATATTTGTAAACATCGCGCATGCCTTTGGGTAGTCTGTGCTGTTGCCCGGTTCATATATCGGAAATGTTAGTGGGTTAAGGTCTAAAGCGTGTGTGGGCTATTATTCGCCTACATTAATTCTTCGCAGTATTACATAATATGAGCCCTGCCAAGCGAATTCGTGTCTTCGAACATTCCGTCATGACACATTTTAACTGCGCATGCCCAGCCATTCAGGGGGGGCCAGGGATATGGCTTTCTGTCTGAAGGTTCTTCTTGATTCACTGCTTGTATGAGCGAGCGGCGAAGGTTCTGGCGAGACTGCGCGGATGCGCAGGCTCGCCTGAACCTTCGCTGCTCGCATAGGCGAAAAGTACCAAAATCGCTTGACGGGGCCCATATTCTCTTGAAATATCTCCAGAAAAGAAAGGCTATGACTTTTTTCTACGTTTATGTAATATGTGTTATTTGGACCTCCCTGAATTACATGTAACACTGACACGTTTAATTTCAACTTGTGACCTTGAGCAGTATGAGCAAGGACTGAACTCTTCATAACGATAAGGCCCTATTTTACCGAACTTGAACGGACATACATGGATTTACGTATAGGATCTTGATGGTTATTTCCCCATAAAATTAAAACTAAGCAATAAAATCTTTTCTGTGCAAACGGCTTATTATTTCCAATTATTTGTCGAATTATTTGTCGAATGCACACGAGTATTTTTAAAATAATTTCATCAACATCATTTTGGACCTTTGTGCATATAATTGGAAGCAACCTTTAAACGTATAGAATTTGCCGGCTTTAGAATTTGCTGATGCTCTCTCTCTGGTCGGGCCCATCGCAGTCTAACTGTTGGTTTTCTTTTGCTCCAGCATTTCAATGGTTTTTTGCTGTCGAGTCATCACCGTCGTTTCATCTCTGCGGTTGTTTGATTTTTAGCTCACCAGAACCGAAGGCTCCGGGGGAGCTCGAGGATAGGCAGTTGTCCGTCGTCGTCGTCGTCGTATGTCTGGTGTCAACACCTTTAAACATCTTCTCCTCTGAAGCCACCAGGCCGATTGGGCCCAAATTTTATCTGTAGCATCCTTGGGTTGGGGGATTGATAGTTTGTGTTTTTTATGAAAATCGGCTCATTAGTTTGGTTGCTATGGCAACTTAGAGTTTCCATAGACTTATAATGGGGAAAATTGAAAAATGGCATTTACTGCAAAGTCATTGCAGATATTTTAACAAAACTTTTATAGAAATGTTTCTTGAGTAAACTTCTCTCAGCCATATGCTTTTATGCCAACCTGAGGATCCCCCAGGTTGTGCCGGGGCCATGTCCCACCCCCTCCACTTCATAAAAGGCCATATATCACAGAAACCATTCAGATCCCGACCCCTAAACCATATATATTCTTGTTCCTATTGATAAGACGCATTCAGTGACACCAACCTGGGGGGTCCTAAGGGATGCGCCGAGGCCATGCCCCACCCCCTCCACTGAATAAAAGGCCCAATATCTTGGAAACCATTCAGATCCCCACCCCTAAACCATATATATTCTTGTTCCTTATGATAAGACCCATTCAGTGACATCAACCTAGGGGTCCCCGGGATGCGCCGGGGCCTTGCCCCACCCCTTTACTTCACAAAAGGCCATATATCTCAGAAACTGTTCAGATCCTCACCCCTAAACCATATATATTCTTGTTCATTATGATAAGACGCATTCAGTGACACCAACCTGGGGTTCACCAGCGATGTGCTGGGGCCATGCCCCACCCCCTCCATTTCATAATCTCACAATATCTCGGAAACCCTACAGATGGCTACCACTAAACCATATATATTCTTGTTCCTTATGATAATACACATTCATTGACACCAACCTGGGAGTCTCCCGGGGCCTTGCCCCACCCCTCCACTTCACAAAAAGCCTAAATATATCTCAGAAACTGTTCTTAGCCCCACCCTAAACCGTATATATTCATCTTCCTTATGATAAGACACATTCAGTGACACCAGCTTGGGAGTCCCCGGGGCATGCCCAGGCCATGCCCTATCGCTTTACTTCATTAAAAGCCATATATCCCAGAAATAGTTCAGATCCCCGCCCCTAAATCATATACTTGTTCCTTATGATAAGACTCATTCATTCACACCAACCTGGGGGTCTCTTTGTGCTGAGGCAATGTGCCCTGCCCTTCCACTCCATAAAAAGCTTTATATTTCAAAAACCATTCAAATCCCCACTCCATAATCATATATGTTCTTGTTCCTTATTATTAGCACACCTACTGTAGGGGGGGGGGGGGGTCCGCTGGGGCCATTCCTATCCTTTCCACTTCATAAAAGGGCCTCAAATCTCAGAAACAGTTCAGATTCCCACCCCTAAACCATATATATACTTGGTCCTTATGATAAGACACATTTAGGGACAACAATCTTGGGCTTTCCTTGGATCAACAGGGCATGCCCCAACCCCTCTACCACATAAGAGGCCTTACAGATCTCCACTGCTGAACCATATATATTCTTGTTCCTTATGATAAGACGCATTTAGTGATACCAACCAGGGCTCCATTGGGTCCATGCCCCACCCCCTCTACTTCATAAAAGGCCTAATGTTTCAGATACTGAGTCCACATAGGTGCTCATTTGGTAAATTAAAATGATATCATGTTAAAATACATGGCTGCCATTGGGCAGTGCCCACCTGAGCTCTGGTGAGCATAGTGGCCCATGGGCCTCTTGTTGTGTTATCGGAGATGTTGCCTGATGAGTGAGGAGGCATTCATGCGGACTGAAAAAATATTTGTCTAAATCGCGATGGAAGTAAGGCCGCGTAAAATCGATTTACAAATACCAGACCCCCACCCCAGTGGAATTCGTTTTATTGGCCGTACCAGGGCGATCATTCTGTCGGGTTTGTTTTTGTTGTAGTTTGTCTTTGGGTGTGTGTGTCGCTTATATTTTTGTTTGTTTTGGATAGCCAATTGGCCATTTTGTGGGAAAGTAACTGTCCTTTTGGCTTTCCGCTATTAATGTTTCCATTAGCGTCAAGGGTCAAGTTATTTCATGTTTGTGTTTCTTTCCCTTTTGTGTCTCTGATGGGAGCCGTGGGTTAATTGTATCGATTCTTGATCATTGCCTTCACTTCTATTTTCGGTAGCTCAGTCGGATGGGCGTCTGACTAGTGATGATTTGGAGGACGCGGGACCGATATCTGCTGGGGTGGGCAACATTCTTTCATTGAGATTGATCATGAAATTCTTTCGACGATCATTCTCTCCCTTCCGCTGATTCAAGAAGGGCGGTTGTCATTGTCTGGCGAAATAATGTACACTGTATTTGTAAACCGCCTACGTACAAACCAGCCCAGGAAAAGTGTGAATAGCTAAACTGACCGGCTCAAAATGACCTAAATAGTGTTGACTGGGCCGTTAAACTCCAATACGAACAAACAAACATCTGTATTGAATTTATAGTAAAACTACTGAATAAAGCGACAAAACTGATGAGTGTATTGTCATAATTAATTAAGTAAGTACGAAGTAAGTAAGAAATGTCTTTATTTATAGAGGGTGATTCATTTGGCAAAGCATACAATTACATACACTAATTAAACAGAGTCATACCAAATTATTATTATTATTATTATTATTATAATTGGCCGACTTCGACTCGAACCAAAGTTCCTACCATAGTAGATTCCAGAGACATGCGCATTTGCATTACCAGTTGAACACCCATGGTAGCTGTCTTGGTAGATTGCCTTGGAAACAAAATGGCTGCTTTGTTTTATTTTCTAAAAAGTTGATATTCATTAGATTCATCACCTTTTCGGAACCTTACATGCTTGTTAAAGTCTGAAATTAATTATTGTGTTAAAATTATTGGACATGCGGAATACGAAAACATGAAATTTAAAACTCATTTACATCACAACACATGAAAAGAAGCTGACTCTATCTAGAATATGAACGATTTTACATAAATTGAAATGTTTTATTTCTGTAACAGTCAGAAGTGTTAATTTTTTTCTGTCGATGTGATTGCAATTATACTTGATCTCGCGAGAATCTCACATCCGCCATTTTGCTACCAAACTAACCCTACCCCAGCCTATGGTTCACTTTGGTATATTTTACGACATCACTTTGGTAGATATCATCGATGTTCGGGTGTAGTTTTAGTAACATTAGTTGGAATTTTGGTTCGAGTCGAAGTCAGCCATTATAATAGTCTGTGCAATGGGGGGTTGAAAGACAAATGTTAAACAAACACGCCCATATAAATTTCTTAAAACCAAATTTAAACAAATTAGTCCGTTTTCAAATAAGAAATCAATATCCCCTTGTCCTATTTTACATAAGTAGCCGTTTTTCAGAACGTGGATAATAATCATGTTCGTTTTACTTTCAGCATAACAGTAATTTTGTTTAAGATAATTGAAGATGAATGTATTGTGCTTCAAAAAATGCAGGTGCAAGCCCCGGACCACGGGCCATAAGGCGAATGGCATCGGACAATGATGATGTCCGAAAATGTAACGAAAACCATTCTGTTACCAATCCTATACGCTGACAAACTACGACAAACAGTGTCAAACAAATGATTAACACAGGTTTGTACGTTTTGCATAAGAAATTGGCAACCGGAAGTAATACTCCGTTAGCTATGGAAAATAGAAGTGAAGGCAATGATCAGGAATCGATAAAATTCGGGGGGGGGGGGGTGCTTAAATCGATTTTACGTGGCCGCAATCCTCGCCCTTACTTCCGCCGCGATTTAGATAAATAACTTGTTCAGTCCGCTTGAAGGCCTCTTAACTCATCAGTGCAACATCTCCGTGTCTTTTAGCATTTTTTAGTTTAATCATATTTTATTGCATATAATAGCAAGCAATGGGGTTGGGCCACAAGTTCTCACAACATTAGTTACGGCCCGTCCCCTACAATTATACACACAAATTATTTATGCACATGGTAATGGCTAAATATAATACAGCGTATTGAAATAAATAAATGAATAAAAATAAATAAATAAATATATAAATAAATAAATAAATAAATAAATATAAATAAATAAATAAATAAATAAATAACCATGTCGGGAAATTCTGTAAGTCAAGGCAGCCACTTTTAACAAGTAAATAATAGACAGGTTCATGATCTGTCAAAAGAGATGCATATTCATACATGTATTTTTTAAGAATTATTGAAACGTTTAGTATCTTTGATAAATTTTTGGACAGCACCGAAAATAAGTAGATTATCCTGATCAGTCAAGAAAGGATCCCCAAATAAAATCTTGTTCAAGGACAGAGGGTGAAAAGGTCTTGTAGTCTGGAACAAAGTAACACGTTCTGTGAGGAAATTTGGACATCTAAAAAAGAAGTGTTCAGCGTCTTCAATTACTTCTGAACAACTGCAGTATGGCAAAAGACAAATGTGATTTGAATATAAGTCTCCTTTGAGATTGCTACATTTGTTCCTAATCCTTGCATGTATAACAGAGAAGAACCTTTCTCCACTCGTATAATAAACAGGAATTTTAGGAATTCGAGGGGAATTATTTTTTAAATGTTGTTTAAAGGCTGATATACTTCCTGCTGCACGAACATCGTTATCAAGAGAGTTCCATAAGGAGATAGAAGAGGGTATACAGGACCGTTTAGAAATTTCTGTGCGAGTATATGGAACTGTGATGTTGCTGCTATTTCTCAGAGGATAGTTTGTGACTTCTCTAACTAGCGGAGGAATAAGATCGGTTATATATGAGGGAACTAAGTTGTTATTTACCTTGTACATAAAAGCCAATTTCTGATAATTTCGTCTGTCAGATAAGGGTTCCCAACCACATTCTCTATAAAGATTTTCAAGTGACACGGACCTTGTAAGACCCGTGACTAATCTAGCCGCCTCGTTTTGAAGCTTTTCAAGGGCTTGCTTATCATAAGCAGAACAGCCGTCCCATACTATTGAAGAATACTCAAGGATAGGTAATACGTATGAAATATATATCTGGTTTAAAGCAGTTCTATGAAATGTAAACTTCAGTTTTCGCATTATCCCTATGACCTTAGATGCGCTGGTTATTATATTTTCTATATGTCTATGCCATTGGCCGTTGTTACTAAAAGTTAAACCTAGATGCTTGTGAGCCTCTACAAATTGTATCGGGGTATCATCGAAAATAATTTGAGGATAATTTTCAAAATGTTTAAGGGTAAAAAACACTGCCTCGGTTTTTAAAGGGTTAAAGGTAATTAACCATTGCTTAGCCCACCCAGAAAGAATATGTAAGTCATGATTTATGATTCCTTCTATATCAGCAATTGAGGACGCTGCATAATACAAAGAGCTGTCATCGGCAAAAAGTCGAGTCAAACTTAGCAGTGAGTCAGAAATGTCGTTTACATATATGAGAAATAACAGTGGTCCTAGCACAGAACCTTGAGGGACTCCAGCATGTATATCTCTGGAACTTGAAGTGCAAGACCTTATAACAACTTTTTGTCTTCTGTTGCTTAAATAATCGTTTATCCAATTAAGAAGAGAACCAGTTATACCATGCTGTTTTAATTTGAAAAGGAGCCGTTTATGCCATACTCTATCGAAAGCTTTTGACACATCACAAAATATCATACAGGAAAACTGATTATTATCAAATGTCTGACATATATGCTGAAAGATGTCTATTAATTGGAAAGTAGTAGAATGTTGTGGTAAAAATCCAGACTGGTATCTATATAAAAGGTTATTTTCATGGAAGAAATCATACATATTTTTATGTGCTATTCTTTCCTGGAGCTTTCCAACACCACTTAAAAGTGAAATTGGTCTATAATTGGATAAAATCGATTTGTCCCCTTTCTTATATAGAGGCAGCACATTGGATGTTTTCCATATATCCGCAAAACAACCTTCACGAAAAGATCTGTTAAAGATAATTGACAAAGGGAGAGATATTTCCCTAGCAACAACCTTAAGCATCCTATTGCTTATGGCATCAGGACCCGTAGCTTTGTTAGGATTCAGAATTAATATCAGTTCTGTTATTTCTTCCGGAGTACAAACAATATTAGAAAGAGAATTATCAGTTATAGATTGAAATGCAGGCAGTTGTGTGTTATTATCACCTAGATCACAAATTGAACTAAAATAGGAATTAAGACCTGTCAGTAAAACAATAGACATTCTGGTCTTGAAGTGAATTTAACAATGGAGGTATATTTCCAGAGTTGCTGTTATTTTTTACAAAATGCCGGATGACTTGCCAAAATTTTTTCTTATCATTGTTTTGAAAATCAGACAAAGAAATTTCCAAACTGTTATAAAACTTTTCTTTGGCGTGTTTTTTCAGATTGTTAACTTTATTTCTCATTTGTTTAAATTTATTCCAATCATTGATACTGCCAGAAGTATTTGATTTCTTTCTAAGTTTATCTCTTATACGAATAAAATGGCGAATTTCTGCATCAAACCAAGGTTTATCATTTGGACGAACTGTTACAATTTTGGAAGGTATACATAATTTTACGAATTCCCGAAATTTATCAGTGAACTTCATACAAGCTTCATTTACAGAACCCTCAGACAGGATGCTCCAATCATAGTTTGAAACTAAAGTTTTCAGTTGTTGAAAATCAGCATTTCTGTATAACCATACAAGTCTCTTAAAAGTTGCCTGACAACTGTAATGGAAAGGGATTCTAATAAAGGTCGCTCTGTGATCACTTATATCAGTTGGAGTTTCTAGAACACCAGAATCTGAGAATAACATATCGTCAGGTATTAGAATAGGATCTAATATAGCTTGTAAACGAGTACCTTCATGGATAATATTCTGCAGTGAATTAATAGTAATAAGATCTTTTAAACTGTGAAAATTAGAGTTCGAAAGGTCTTCATTGAGGTCACCAAGAATTATCAAATTCTTGGAAAGATCAAGTGCTTCCTCGATGTTTAAGTTCAAATTATGAAAAAAGTCAATGTCAGCTGTTCGAGGACTGTAAAATAGACCAATGAGATAATTTACATGATTAATCTTGACTTCCACCCAGATTGACTCATCACAGAATACTTCTAAATCAGTTCTTCTTGAGTGAATAAGATTTGAATTAAGATAAACCATCACACCCCCACCATGGTTGGATCTATCTTTTCTGTAGGGTTCATCAAAAATGTCTGATAGGAATAACATATCATTCGAGATGCTATGATCCAGATGTGTCTCAGTAAAGCAAAGTATGTCAAAATCTGAGAAATAATCCTTAACATATTCAATTTTGTTTCTTATACTCCTTATATTCAGGTGTAAAATTGAGAGATCAGTCAATGTGTTAGCTGGACCAGGGTTCGGTTCTATATCGAAAGACTGAAGCAAGAGCAAAAACATTATGAAATGAAAACTTATATTACAAGTGCTGTCCATTAGGAAAGCATTAACGGACCTAAGAAAATATTTAATATAAAGAAGAATGACATTAAGAAAGAAAAATTGCTTGTACCTAAAATAGATACGTCTATGGCCACAGACTGCGGTGGAAGCGTGAAACAGTCCTATGGAGACTCTCCATTGATCTACAGAAATACCCATAGATCTAGTAAGTTATTGTCCGAAAGAGAACCTCCATATGACCGTCCGCACACTCTCCAGCCCAACAGAACTCCCGACAGTGGTATGTAAATAGGTAAACATAAGATAAATAACTACTAGATAAACAACATAGTAAATGGTAACTGACAAGTATGTACATAACTAAATAATGCTAACAATATTGGAATTTGTATAAATGAAAATACTCCTGGCATCATTAGTGAAATATTTATACCACTATTCTTTTAAGAAATGAATTTCATTTATCTGCTGTTCATGAAAGTATAAACGCAGCGGGTTGCCTGCCAAGATAATGAACCACGAGTGAGGTTCATGTAAACTATGCAAGCTATCCGCTGGCGTTCACAGCTCCGTGAAAAGCAGAATGGTTAGGTTTATTTTTTCATAGATACTTTCTCCTCATCATTAGGCGAGGAAAAAATGCAGCTTATAAAACAAACTTTTAAAGCTGATAAAAACATATAAGCACTGTTTTTTCTGTAAACAATACAACAGCCATCGGCCAGTCAGACGTAGAGAACCATGGTTTATCGTATGACGTCGCGTCTATGTGAAAAAAAAAAAAAAAAAAAAAAGAGAATCCGTTTAATAATGGCGGAGTACTGTCATTGATGCAAACAAGTGGTGAACAAAATCCGTATTAAATGTCATATGATAAATGGTTTCATATATTATTAAGTCTATCAAGCTCGTTGAGGAAACGGGATAAAATTCTCGGCGTGGCCTCCCATTCTATTCCCTTTCCACAACTCGCTTAATAAATTCAACCATACATGAACACTCAAGCAAGATCGTCTATTTTAACTGACGTCTCTTGACGTCACTTAAAGATCATGTAACTCGGTACGTTGTATTCTGTAGGTTTACATTAGGCTTTACCGATGCCGGATGAACGCTGAGACAACGTTTTTAAAACGTTACCTGAACATCGACTCACCCATTAAGCGCCTGTTGTGAAGTTGTACTCTGACAAACATGAAAACTGCAAGATCATCAAAGCATGCCCGTAAGAAATAAATTTAAACTAACCATAGTCATAATAATAAATAAATTCATACAACAGTGAAATTCCGCTAATAAGACCACCTTAAATTAAGACTAATTCTGCTATAAAAAGCTTATTTTGAAGGCGTCACTTAATCTTTCTTTGTGTGTTCTGCCCTTCGTGTCCTCTGGTCAGGGACCACCTTTGTGACTGTTCAAAAGTGGTCTTAAATACCACTTTTGAACAGTCCCAAAGGTGGTCTTAATATAGGAATTGTATTTTATCATTGCTACTTCTTGCCCGGTGTCAATCTGACTCGCCTCAGTGAGGCCCCTGTAAAATTTATTTTGAGCCGAGTGTAAATCAGAGGTATGCGGAATCCGGCATGCCCGAAGAAAAACACAATACCTTGCACACGCGGCCCGAGATAGGCCCGTACCGTAGCGCTAATGATTTATCTTAGGCTGTTTAATATTTAGAACTTATTGAAGATCCCCGAATATCTCGCCCTTGTCGAAACGAAACACAAGAACAAGATTTGGGGAGCTCCTTGGATAAAGCATTCCTTCCCCCCTCTCCCCCCCCCCCCCTCCCTCTCTCACTCTCTCTCTCTCTCTCTCTCTCTCTCTCTCTCTCTCTCTGGGGGAGGGGGGCAGATGGAAAATAATGGTACATATATCCAATTGAGACGTAAGACACTAAATAAATTGAGAAAATAGACCGATTGTGCTCGTTAGAACCGCGCCTCGTTGAGGCAACTGCTAGAAAAAAAACAACAAAAAAACTTATTCTGGAGATAAGAAAGTCATCAATTTAGAACACAGACGTGTTGTTGCAATGAAAGCAGGCACACATCGTTGACTCGTTGTTAAGTCAACGTTGTTTGTCTGAATGCGCACAAACAGTCATTTCAGCACCATCATGCATTGTAAATGACATGCAGCAATGTCTGTTCCGGTAAGTAAAAAGTGAATAAGACCAATAAACTGTTACACGAGTGATTGTAAATAATGTTCTCATGTGTCCCACGTGGTAAAAAACCTGTACTCGGAGACGACACCTGTGAAAAGGGCACTTTTCTACATAATATGAACACTGATGAATAAGCCCTCATGCAACCACATACCTTAAACCATCCCGCTAGGGCTGGAATCTGAGCTCAAATTTATATTTCACTACGATATGGCGAGGCTGTTCGTATGCTCAGTCTCGCCAGACCCTAGCTGGTCACCTAAAAATTTAAGCGTAGTGCCGACCTAGCACGGGGAAATTCGGCAGTTGTAAACAAAACCACGTGTTAACACTAAATACTATTTTACGCAAAAGCGCCAATCAAAACGCTATAGCAAACAGCTTCCCGCACAGAATATCAAAGCCCTATTCACTTCTATTAGTAATAATAATAGTAATAATAATATAGAAGCTATTTCCTTTTTTCGGGCCGATACCAAAAATATTACATCGAACATGATGAAAACATCCAAATTTTCACGAGTGCGAAGCACGAGTGAAAATACGGCCCCCGTCCACAGCGGCCTGAAGAAACACATGGGCCGCACAACGCCTCCACGGAGAGCCGAATCCGGCCCGCACACCAGCACCGGCAAACCGCCCAGAGGACCCAAGCCCGCCCAGGAACCGCGGCGCGAGGCGGACCGTCCATGCTAATAAACCCCACTTGTTTCATTGGGCGACATGGCCTGAGATGTCATTTCATCTCAATGTCGGGCAAAAGCCCCACACAATTGTAAGCAACGTCTCCAAAATGACCTTTACAGTGCCGACGGGGACGTTAAACCTCAAATCAAACAAACGAGTGAAAATTCGGATGCCCTCTACACACGAGACTAAACATTCCCGGCATCTGCCGAAAGAATAAGTATATTTTTATGCGGATACTTATGGTAATTGATAATCGTATTGTACATCACAATTTTGCCCGGCTATGACGTCACAGAAGTCAGTTTCAAAACATTAACAGATCGCCATTTCAAATACAGCATTTTTAAATCGTATGTACATTTACGTCACAATTTTGCCTGGCTGTGACGTCACGCCGTCAATTTCTAAGCATAAACAGATCACAATTTTGTATACAGCATTTTTACAGTTCAAAGAGTGCTTTTCAGTGTATTTTACAGAATTATTTTGTAGATAACATATGAATCTTGGCAAGAAAAGTAGTCCGGACTGCAACTGTGAAAATATCATGGTCATGTTTTTTGTTTGTTTTTTTTTTTCACACTGTGAGACTATTTATAAATATTTCACACTGTGAAAATATCACTGCTATGTATGAAATAAAAAAAAAAAAAAAGAAGACATTCACTGGAGATGGGATTGCCTGGCAGATAAAAGACGTTGAACCGACCTTGAAACAACGCTCAACCCTTCCCCCACTGAATATTCAGTTAAGCCATACCCATTTCTGACTTTGAGAACCAATCAGATTTACTGATGTAATTTATTCCTACAAATTCATAAATTGAATATCAAACAGTGTAGATCCTGATCAGAAGACGTCTGATCTGGATCTACCCTGTTTGCAAAGATAGGGGTTGTCATAAACAGCATGACAAGGACAAACGCTGCTTGAACGGCGAATCAACGTCAAATATCTTGGGTGGTGCCTCAGCAATTAGCTACTGTCTGAATTTTAAACCGGGTTGGCGCCTGTGACCCCTGTAGGGCTTGCCAGTCCTAATGTTTGAAATACACTGGCTTTAGGTGAGAGGCGAACCGGGTTTCCGTATCTGTCTTTTTTAACTAGGATTTTCCCATCACGGGTCCAAAAACTATCAATCTTGCCGTCTTTCTTTAGCGGAAGGAGGGATTTAATCACAGAGTGATTGACTGAAGTAAGGTCCTCGGTTAGGAATGTTTTATTAGAATTGTTTTTCAGATTTTTCTTGCATGCGAATACTTTTTGTTTGTCATGGTAACGAAAAAATTTAACTAATATTTGTTGGGCACCTGATACTTTCGGCTTTCCTACATAGTGACATCGTTCAATATCTGACTCTGATAGATTTCCGGCACTTTTTAAAACTGCGGTATTCAAAAACTGCACCACAGCAGTCGTTAAGGCTGGTTCGTTGTTTGGAGTACCCATTGGGCCATCAAGCATCAAATTATTGATTCTCAATGAGTTTCTACGCCCGTACTGTTCGAGTTCATTGATGCCGAACCTGAGTTCATCCACCTCAGAGGACAACACATGAACTTGGCACTGCAGTTCATCGATCGTATCGTTGTTGTCGTTGATGATTGTCCGTTGTTCTTCAATGACGGCCTTTTGTTCGTTGATAATGCTGCTTTGTTCCTTTACGGACTCTTGTAGCTCTCTATTAGATCTGATCATTTCATCTATAACACTTGATCTAAGACTGTCTATCGCAGCAGTAACGGTTGATGATACAGTAGACTTAATTGTCTCATGTATAAGAGGGCACACCATGTCATACAATATAGGTGTTATAGTATTTTTGAAAGCCTGGTCGTCAAATGTCATTTTCATCATATCAGAGAATGCCATTGCTTTCGGTTTTATTTTTTTCTTATCTGGCTTGTCAGTTTCAAGGATTTTGGAAACATCTGGAAATGAGTTTCGCCTTCTAAGACCTTCATATCTTTACGGGTTCAGAGTTTGTAAGAGGCGATCCTTTATGTTTCGATCTCGCATCATCATTTGATTGTTCAGTGTCTAACACATCAATTTCAGCAGCCTGGTAATCCATAGGCAAAGATTTATCAGCAATGGTATCAGCCATTGTGAGTCGAAATAACACAAGAACGTATACAAACGTAAACAAATGCTGATATCTACACATATGAGTATAGTCCGTAATCTGTGTAGTGTGAACCGACAGTCGAGCGAACAAAGCAAAAACGTTTACTCACTGTTTTACAAGTCAAATCTTTGTATTTTCCGGTTTTTTCTATACCAGGATCAAAGAAAATCCATTTAACTTAATCACAACATAAAGTTTACAGCATTTAATTCCAGAGAAATAACAAATTCCAATATTATTACACCCCGCTCAAATCATCGACTTTCAAACGCCATGACCACGTGACCAAAAAGTCTTTTAGCATCTTTGCACAGAAAAAAAAACCCACCTGCATACCCACTTGGTTATTACAGAGAACCCTCATTATAACAACAGTATTTGTTCCCTAACAATTTGCTGTTGTAAAGAATTCGCCGCTAGAAAGAATTCATATAGAAGGTAATAGGGGGCATTTTTTCCCTTAACAATGTCAAGAAACAAATGTTGTGGACATTCGTTAGAATCGCCTCCTAACAAATATCCATAATATTTTTTCTGTTTGTTAGTTTTTCAGCTTTGAACATTGTACATGTATGATTGAATATGTCCATTAGTGTGTGTGTGTGTGTGTGTGTGTGTGTGTGTGTGTGTGTGTGTGTGTGTGTGTGTGAATTCGGGTTTAACGTCGCTTTCAACAATTTTTCAGTCATATCACGACGGTGTCTAGTTGCCACAGGGAGCTCAATGCTCACTTTTATAGTGCTGCCTCACTGAAGTATCATGTCCCAGACACATCACATGATACCACACCCAGTCACATTATCCTGACACTGGGTAGACCAGTCCTAGCTCTACCCCGTAAATCTGAGTGCCAAGCGAGGAGCAGCTAGTACCATTGTTAACGACTTTGGTATGTCGCGGCCCGGGTTCGAACCCGTGACCTCCCGTTCCCCGGAGCGGACACTCTACCAACTGAGCTATCGGGGCCGGTATATGTCCATTAGTCCATTCCATCTTGAGCTAAGAATTTGTTACATTGAAAATATCATTATAACAAGTATAGGAGACTGCAGCAATTGCTTAGTGATAATCAATAGGTAACCCTTACTAACGCTCTTTAATATACACAAATTTATCCGTAAATTGCAGGAATGTCCCATATTTCATAAACCTTTGAGTTTTTTTGATAATCAGACAACTATATTACACATTTTCTTCTCGTTAGAGGCAGTACCACGGTTCAAATGGTAAGTATGCGTTTTCCAGGAAGACATAAATTATGGAAATCGAAAAGTAAACATTATTTTCTGACACTGACAAACATTTACTACAATGGCCCATCCAGGCTTGAAGAAATAGATGGGCTACATGATGCTTTCACGCAGAGCTGAAACCGACCACACACTAGTACTGGTAAACAGCATAAAGGATCTAAGCCTGCCCAAGCAAAGCGGTGCGTGTAGGTCCGTCCATGCTTATAAACCCTTTTGGTTTCATTGGGCGTCAGGGCTTGAGATGTCATTTCATCTCAATGTCGGGTAAAAGTCCCTCAAAATTGGAAGCAACGTCTCCAAAATGACCTACACAGTGTTGACGGGGACGTTAAACTTCAAATCAAACAAAACAAACAAACTTTTAGTGCCATACAATCTACCGTTTCAACGGTATAACGAACGTATTCTAATGGTAACTTATGACGCTTTTGATACTTCATTATCATGCTTATTACATATAAAAAGGCTCTTAATTCATTGATTGTGATACATAAAAAGATGCGACTGTTCTTAGTCTGGCCGATCAGCATGCATATGCTGAGTTCACAGTTCGAACGATCGACACGCAAGCCCCCTTACCAATACAGTCTTTAAGGAAACGTTTATTTATTAGTAATCCTTGAAGAATAAAAATAATAATTTACTGATAAATATTTTAACAGCCATTTATTAAAATGTCAATGCTATCATATGCATGCTCAATATGTACAAGAGATGTCTATACAAAGCTGAATGCTAGATGTTTTATTTTCATTTATCACAGTTGAAAACGTATTGTATATTTACATTATAAAATTGCTGATTTTGTTATCCATGTGTATCTAATTTGTACAATGCAACAAGTATCATAAAATTTTCTATTTGCATGTAATCTACGTGATTCATATTTGTTTTTATATTTGCATATTTGCATGTATAAACAATTCATTTTTAAGCTAATTTGAAAATGTGCGTATTCAAATAATAATGTTTTATCATCCACAAATGGTTACATACAGACATTTTATAAATACTTATGACAGTTGACTTATAAATTCTTATATACAATTAACCAAGAATATACTTCATACAAACTTAACAAATTGAATAATTCACAATGAAGTCAATTGCTTGTTCAAATTACAATGCATTATTCACAAATATGTATTTACAAATATACCTTTATTTTTTTATCACGGTTGGATATATACTATTTTGAAATTACAGAATGTCCTTGTTGTAATTAAATATAGAGCAAAGAGAATATTATCGAATGCATTTTGTTTATTTATGAACAGACATTGTATATACTGCATTTATCACAGTTGAATATTTAATGCTTGTATACATTGGCTGTTTATGTACAATGCAGAAATTAACACATAGCACAAAAATTCTTATCTGTTTGTTATAGATCGGAATCATTTTCATTTTTTATTTACACATGTTTACATCATAACAGGGACATTATTTTTTCAATATTACAGATAAAACAACTGCTAAATGTCAATTGCCTACACAAATGGCATTAAATCCGTGGTTTAATGGTTATGCTACTTGCCTTCTAAACCAGGGGTCGCAGGATCGATCCTGGACTTCTCTGGACTTTCGGATGCGTCTTTGAACCGAGGTCCCGTCTCTATATGACCTTAGCAGTTGGTGAAAAGTAAAACTTAAACACTCATTCACTCTACACAAATTGCAATGTATTAATTTATATAAATATTTCTGTACGGATATTTAATGTTTTGAATTTACAAAAATTCATTTATTGCAATCATGTGTAAGCAACATTCAGAAGACTACAGAATGCATGAAACCGTAGCTGACACTAGACCTCATGCTGACTTAAACAGACGTAGTTCCAACCAGTGTACCCTGGTAGTGCTATGGATACATAAATCTTCAAGAAATCCGGGCGCTGATAAAATTTCTTCAACTTCGAATAAAAATAAAAAATGAGTTCCTTTAAGAGCAATGAAAACATTCATAAGAAAGAAGATGGGTCATACTACGTAGTTTCGGCTAATAAAGCCTCATCAGCGACCCTGTAATGATCCGGCAAAGAAAGCCAGAGGAAACATACTGCAATTTTGCGAATTTCGAATAGGCAGTCGATTCAAAGACTGATATAAATCAAAATGGGGTCCAAATAATTAAAAATCTGTCTAGAATATGAGTCTAAACCAATAATTTATTTCCGATTTCTCAGAATGTTCACGCTGATCTCAAAGGACCAAAAGTAAAATATAAACTGCACTATGGTTGATGTACGGGGAGACGTTTTACGGCCGCCACACGGCACAACACCAGCTGCAGTGAAGGCAAATAAAAATAAAAAATGAGTTCCTTTAAGAGCAATGAAAACATTCATAAGAAAGAAGATGGGTCATACTACGTAGTTTCGGCTAATAAAGCCTCATCAGCGACCCTGTAATGATCCGGCAAAGAAAGCCAGAGGAAACATACTGCAATTTTGCGAATTTCGAATAGGCAGTCGATTCAAAGACTGATATAAATCAAAATGGTTTTAAAAACTTAGTAATTAAATATGATGGTACATTGGCTCTTAAAACTACTGTAGATTGATTTGTTAGCTCGCCTGAGCCAAAGACTCAGGGTGAGCTATTGTGATCGCCAACCGTCCGTCGTTGTCGTCCCTCCGTCCATCTGTGCTACCATTTAAACAACATCTCCTCCTCAACCATTGAACAGAGTTTGACAAAACTTGCCAGAAAGTATCCTCTGTCAAATTGTTCAAAGAATTCTATTTCATGCAGACATCTAGTTGCCATGGCAACAAAACTGGGAATATAAGAGGAAACCTTTAAAAATCATCTTGTAAGAAACCAGAAGGTTCAGGTATTTGATATTTGGTATAAGACTTCTAGTAGACCTCTACCAAGTTTGTTCAAAGTATAGCCCTGGGCCAAAATGCCCCCGGGGCGGGGCTCACTGCGTTGACTTAGAGGTATATAGGGAAAAGTTTTAAAGATCTTCTTGTCTGAAGCCCGAAGGACCAGGTCTTTGATATTTGGTATGAAGCCTCATCTAGTGGACCTCTAACCAAGATTGTTTAAAGTATAGCCCAGGGGCCCACTGGGTTTACATAGAGGTTTATAGGGAAAACCTTTTAAGATTTTCTTGTCTGAATTTAGAAGGGAATGCAGTGATCAGGAATCGATACAATTAACCCACAGCTCCCAGCAGTGACACCAAAGGGATAGAAACACAAACATGAAACAACCAGACCCTAATGTAAACATCCATAACGGAAAGCCAAAAGGACAGTTACTTTCCCACAAAATGGCCAACTGGCTATCCAAAACATAATAATATAAGCACTCAAAGACAAACCATAACAATAAATAAACCGCGACAGAAGAACCGACTTGGAACGGTCAGGGAAACGAATTCCACTGGGGGTGATTGAGGGGGGGGGGGGGGTTAAAATGCTCGCCCTTACTTCCGTAGCGATTTAGACAAATAATTTGTTCAGTCCGCATGAAAGCCTCCTAACTCATGAGTGCAACATCCCCTAGAACACAAAAATCAAACAACCACTGAGATGAAACAACGGTGAGGATTCGACAGCAAGAAACCACTGAAATGCTGGAGCAAAAGAAAACCAACAGTTACACTCCGATGGGCCCGACCAGAGACATAACATCAGGCACCAACCAACAATACATAAAATTAAAATATATCTAATTCTCAATGAGCCTTTCTTGGAACCGTCATAGAATCTTAGGCCTGATCCACCGGCGTGCAATTAAGGAGGGAAGCAGAGTTGTCAGCCGTGACTGGGTTAACTATCATGCATGCAGTCTGTCGTATAACATTTATGCTGTACTGTTGGTGACTGTTTGGGTTTTACGTCCCACCAAAACTAAGGTCATACGGAGACGGGACATCGGTTTAAAGACTCACCCGAAAGTCTGGAGAAGCCCGGATTTATGCTGTACCCACTCTTTTTATATCGAAGAATGATTTTACGAAATTAGATCCTGAAGTCATTGCAATTATATATTTTTCTGAATTTATAAACTAAACACGTTAAAATTCGGATTCCGATAGACCTTGTTGCAGAGGAGATTTAAGACCAACATTGTATTTTGAAATTAAATCGGAATGACGTCTATAAAAAGTTGTAAAGGCTTTGCGTAGTTTATGATACCGACAACCCTGATTAAGAAGTTGAGCAGTTACCAATTTATTACGAGTGTTGAAGTCAGTTACATGATAGACACTCTGGCAAGTCGAATTAATTGCCAAATATAAATGCCAAAGTATGCAGCACGAGGAACATTACTATCAAAGAAAGAAAAAATTACAATCTCAAAATCAAAATCATCGCATTTATCATACATTCTGCAGGAAACAAACCCATCTGCAATTGATAGATGTAGATCAAAAACGGGGCCTCGGTATCAGAAGAATTTGCTTTATTGAATTGAAGTTCTGGGGGATACATTTGACTGATCAATATCTAAGGTCGAGCTAATGAAAGCCTAAAAAACTGACACTTTCTTGTACCGTCATTTCAGACGTACAGGTCATTCTATAAAAGATATTTCTATACAGCCAGTGGAAAAAAAAATTTTATGATGTAAATTCTACAGCTAGGTTTAGAATTATTAAACGGCATGTAACTGAATTAAAATGGATTAAATTATTACAGACACCTTTTCCATTGGGCTTTAATGACAACATTTATCATGAGGGTAATATATCTAAAATACCCGGACTGAACAAATTATTTGTCTTAATCGCGACGGAAGTAAGGGCGAGGATTGTGGCCATGTAAAATCGATTTAAGCCCCCCCCCCCCCCACTCCCAGTGGATTTCGTTTCCGCTGACCGTTCCAAGGCGGTTCTTCTGGCACGGTTTATTTTTGTTATGGTTTATCTTTGGGTGTTTGTGTCGCTTATATTATTTTATTTTGGATAGCCTATTGGCAATTTTGTGGGAAAGTAACTGCCCTTTTGGCTTTCCGCCGTTGCTGTTTCCATTAGGGTCTGTTGTTTCATGTTTGTGTTCCCTTTAGTGTCTCTGATGGGAGCTGTGGGATAATTGTATCGATTCCTGATCATTGCCTCCACTTCTACTTTGATATTTTCTCGCTTCTGGACTGTCGAAAGCGTAAAACTAGATCGCACGGCACCAGAAAAAATGGTAATTATAAACGTAAATTACGTGCTTTTAAAAGAAACAATACTAGACTTAAGTGACTGTCCATTATATTATTGAATCATGGACGCCACTCAATGCTTGGAATTCTAGGTTCATTACCCATTTCTGTATTACAGATTCTGGATACCAAGGCGAATAAATCCTACGATAGTTCTAATCAGTTGTACGACGCTGCTCTAATAACTAGAGGTTATACTCAGCATGCTTTTCGTCCTTCCATCGGTTCTGAAATTAATCACAAACGTCATTACATTAAAATATCTTTCGTTAATAAGGGTTTGGATTTTATAGATTTACCTAGTATCTTCCGGGACTGTTCCGTTATTTCATCCATTCCTGCTTATTTTCAAAATACTGAAACACCCATCATTTGCTAAAAATATAATAAACCTGTTAGATCCATCATTTTTAATTTCAATAAACTTGTTTCTGATCTTGATATTGACACTAACACTCCTGATACATGTGATTGTAAAAATTCAGTATATTACTATCCTGCTGCTGGTCATATTATTATTGGCAATTTAAAAATTATTCCTGATTCTAGGATACGTAATATAAGTTCTAAAGGACCGAAATGTCGATTTCCTTCTAAAATTGATTTCAATAAATGTAGAGATGAAATCGCTGCTGCCTTGAATTAATTTGGTAATCGATGGTTTAAACGAGAGTATGTTGAGCATAAAGCTTTAAAAGAATAGAAACTTAGCATTCTGAAATTAGTGAACAAATGCATTTCTTTTTATTCGCAAAATACGAACTTATTACCTCCTAAACCTTAGACATTTTACGTCACCTTAAACTAGGTATTCAAGAATTTCATAGGAAGTTTGTTTTGGCTCGCGCCGGTTAGGCCGCTAACTATGTGGTCGTTGTTTGACGGCTTCATTATGTTAACACTCTTCAACAAGAACTTGGTGGTACTAAGGCCTATGAACTTCAGCCTTTAGCTGTAGAGAGGGCTTTAAATAGTTGATGACAATATTCAGCATTCAGCCACCAAGTTTGCTGTCTGTGTTACAGAAGGCCAAGACAAGCTTCCTACGTTATATTGGTTACCTAAACTTCATAAATGACAATACAAAGCACCGTTTATTGCAAATTCAAGCTCTTGTACCACCACTGAACTCTCCAAATAATTCACTTTATGTTTTACTGCGATCAAAAACATGTTATAAAATATTGCGACAAAGTCTTCGAAAGATCAGATTGAAATCTGATTTGGTCTTCAAAAAATTCTAATGAAGTTTTAATTTAATCAAAATCCTGGCGTTTTCGTGGTTCAAGTCTGTCTACTCATGATTTGTCCACCCTTTACACTACACTTCCTCAAAATCTTATTAAAGAAAAACTTAATGATTTAATTGAATGTACATTTCATAGGGAAGACTCCCTGTATCTTGCAAGTAATGTAAGAAATGCCTTTTTCACTTCTGAAGAGCATAGAAATTATACTTTATTGTCAGAAAGTGTGTGAAGCTCTCACCTTTCTACTTGACAATATTTACATAAGATTTGGTACTAAGTTATTTAGACAAGTTGTGGGTATTCCGATGAGTACTAATTGCGCACCACCTGTGGCTGATCTGTTTTGTTCTGTTATGAGAGAGACTTCACGATGTCCCTTTCTGCTGAAAACCAGTCTGAAATCATTGAAGCACTTCTAGATATTTGGATGATTTATTAAATATTGATAATACCTATTTCGATGGTTTGATCAGTCAAATTTACCCCCCCAGAACTTCATATTGTAGATGGGTTTGTTTCTCGCAAAATTTGTGATAAACGCGATGATTTTGATTTTGAGATTGAAAATTGTCCTGTTTTGGATGGTAATGTACCTCGTTCGCCATCCTATGGCGTTTATATTTCGCAATTAATTCGATTTGCTAGAGTGTGTAGTCATTTAACTGACTTCAACACTCGTAATAAATTGTTAACAGCTAAACTTCTTAATCAGAGTTGTCCGTACCATAAACTACGAAAAGCCTTTTCAAAATTTTATAGACGTCATTCTGATTTAATTTCAAAATTCAATATTGGACTTAAATCTCTTCTGCGACAAAGTCTGTCGGAACACAAATTTTATGGTGACTTAGTATATAAATTCAGAAAAATATAACCGCAATGACTTCAGCACCCAATTTCGAAAAATCTTTCTTCGATATAAACAGATTGGGTACAACTTAAATGTTATACGACAGACTGCATGCATGGTAGTTAACCCAATCACGGTTGCCAACTTTGCTTCCCTCTTTAATCACGCGCCGATGGGTCAGGCCTCAGATTCTATGTCGGTTCCAACGTAAAGGCTTATGTTGGTTGGTACCTGATGCTCTGTCTCTGGTCGGTCCCATCGCAGTCTAACTGTTGGTTTTCTTTTGCTCGAGGATTTCAGTGGTTTCTTGCTGTTGAGTCCTCAGCGTTGTTTCATCTCTGTGGTTGTTTGATTTTTGTGTTCACGGAGATGTTGCACTGATGAGTTAGGAGGCCTTCATGCGGATTGAACAAATTATTTGTCTTAATCGCAACGGAAGTAATGGCGAGAATTGTGGCCACGTAAAATCGATTTAAGCCCCATAGTGGAATTCGTTTCCGCTGGCCTTTCCAAAGCGGTTCTTCTGTCGCGGTTTATTTTTGTTATGGTTTGTCTTTGAGTGTTTGTATCGCTTGTATTAGTTTATTTTGGACAGCCCAGTCCTTCACTTTCCACAATGTAAACATTAGCATCAGCCCTCAGAGTTCATATCAGATTACTATGGCAATAAATTCCCTGCTTCTCTCCACAATTAACTTTAACAATTTTCTTCTCTTATCAGCTCCAGATGTTTATCATCATTCTTAGCATTTCAGAGTCCAGTTTAGTTTGAAAAGAAAATCCAATATTTTCTAATACAATAATTTTATACAAGTTATAGACATATTAAACTGCAAGGTATACATTTGGTTGATTTGAGGTTTAACGTCCCCGTCAACACTGTAAAGGTCATTTTGGAGACGTTGCTTCCAATTTTGTGGGACTTTTACCCGACATTGAGATGAAATGACATCTCAAGCCCTGTCGCCCAATGAAACCAACAGGGTTTATTAGCATTGAGATGAAATGACATCTCAAGCCCTGTCGCCCAATTAAACCAACAGGGTTTATTAGCACCGCGGTTCCTGGACAGGCTTAGATCCTCTAAGCGGTTTACCAGTACTAGTGTGCGGGCCGGATTCAACTCTGCGTGGAAGCATCATGCAGCCCATATATTTCTTCAAGCCCCTATTGGCGGCAAGCAAGGTATACATATATCAGTAATTTTTGGCATGTAGATTATATTGATAAGACGTAACCAACTTGTCTAATGCCTGCTTTCTTCATATTAATAGCCTCGCCGAGGCAAAATTTTCACCAACTCATGATTACGGATGTATCATTTTCAAACATTAGGAATTATTAGATAGTTTTTGGCATGCAGATGTATATTGACAAGATCTGATCAGTCGTATTGTTATACGTCCATAATCGCTGAAATTTTGCCTCAGCGAGGCTATTTAAAAAGAAATTTGTCATTAAACGACATGACTCATTACACCTTGTCAATATACATTTCAATGCCAAATAACTATCACAAAAATTCCTACCATTTGAAAGTAGACAGCTAGGAACTTAGTCATTTTGGAACTAAGGAAGACTTAATATTACCATGAAAAAGACCTTGCTACAAAGATTAAAACAAGAATTCCGCCGAAGGCTATGTCGCGCCTGTGGAGGCGCAAAGTCATCAAACCATGATATGTAGGTCAAGGTCAAACATAGATGCTTGCACAAAAAATTCCATTCTCAAATGCAAGCTTGTACTTGGTATCATTCATGAAGCTCTTATAATTCTTGAGAAATGAACTTAACCATCAGGGTGAACGCTAGGGTGGTCGCAATATTTAACAAAGTCAGTGAACCATGAAATTTAGGTCAAGGTCAAATATGGATGTTTGCATTTAAGTTGCCATCCCCAGATTCAAATTTGCACCAAATATCATTAATGAAGCTCTTATAGTTCTTGAGAAATAAACTTGACCATTAGGGTGAACGCTAGGGTGGTCGCAATATTTTACAAAGTCAGTGAACCATGAAATATAGGTCAAGGTCAAATATGGATGCTTGCATTTAAGTTGCCATCCACAGATACAAGTTTGTACCACATATCATTAATGAAGCTCTTATAGTTCTTGAGAAATCAACTTGACCATTAGGGTGAACGCTAGGGTGGTTGACGCCTTGACGAACGGTCGAACGAACGGACGGAAAACAGGGCTCCAATATCGCGCCATGCTAATAGCAGGCGCGACAACAAATAGCAAACTCTTCTGGGGATATGTGAGGTCAAAACTTAAAAAAAAAATCAACCATAGGGCAGCTGAACCCCAGATTTCATACCATGCACACTTTAAAGTATAAAGGCCCTTTCAATAACATAACCCTCCTACTACTGCGCATCTTCGGGAGGCATCTTCCTGCATACCGATTCTCTAGTTTTAACTGTTTGAGGGAGATTTGCCATTAACAAATAGGGAAATTATCAGTTCACAGGAGGGAGATTCCAAAATCCTGGCATAATTTGGGCAAAAATAAGCATCACAAGTAGGGCTTTTTCTTTCTGATGAGGGAGGTGTCAAAGGTATGAATCATGGTCTAAGTGACCAAATTTGACCAAATGTCATCATTTGAACAAAATTGGTAGCATACCATGGACGGTCCGGCCCGCACACTAGTACTGGTAAACCACTTAGAGGATCTAAGCCTGTCCAGGAACCGCGGTGCGAGGTAGACCGTCCATGCTAATAAACCCTGTTGGTTTCATTGGGCGACAGGGCTTGAGATGTCATTTCATCTCAATGTCGGGTAAAAGTCCCACAAAATTGGAAGCAACGTCTCCAAAATGACCTTTATAGTGTTGACGGGGACGTTAAACCTCAAATCAAACAAACAATCATGGAGGCTCTACATAAAATGCAGTTTTAGAGAAGTTGCTGAATTAAAATGATGACTACACGATGACAGACTAAGCCGCAGCCCCACCCCACCAGGGCTCAGGTGAACTAAAAAATATGCATACCACTGTCCACCCCAATTTTAATATATATATTGAGTAAGAGGGGGCTTTAACCTTTAAACTACCACTGAAATTCCTTAAAAGACAACAATTCTTGGCTCAGAAAAAAAATGCGGCTTGACTTTTCACGTCAATTATATGTAGGGCTTGCACAGATGAAAAGCCCGGGCTTATTTTCAACAAAAATTAAGAGAGAAAGAAAAAAAAATCATTATCGTCTGCCTGTTGTGATTGTTGCTTTATGGGTGATTTGGTCTATTGTTTACGATGGACTGGCAAAACGGAATTCATTCAGTTGTCCACGTGACCATCACTGATTTGGGAAAACCAACTTGAAATATCGATGCAACATATGGGTCAGACCTATCTTTATATAGAGTCTTGACAGGAATCATGTGCTGGATTTGGCGAATATCGAATACCCAGCTCAGACGCGGTGGAATGTGGCATCTGCTAAGCAGGTTGCACAGGGACTACACTGTTTGCTTAAGGGTTTAATGAAATAGTATAAGAATGCCGGGTTGCTCACGTAATGAAAGAAAAACAATACACGCTGTCACGTATTTCATAACATTCAAACTGCAAGTCGAGTAAAATAGCATTTTCGCAATGAGCAAAAATGAGTAGCCCAGACTTTATAGGTGGTACCGTTATTAGACATACTGCAGACCCATTTCAGATAGACAGTACATTGCTTCTGATCAGGGTCGGCAATGTTCGCCATATGTATGTAGCAACAGTTTTGAACATGATTCAGGCCCATAGTGTGTGTGTGTGGGGGGGGGGGGGGGGGGGGCAAATTTCAGGTATTTTGCATGAATCTGAGATAATTTCCAAAAGGGGAGAGGAGGCTGCGTTTGCACCCTCCCAACTATGTGCGGGCCTGCATCAACAGGTAAAGTGAACTTTCTTGTTTAAACATATCGCTGAAGGGGCTCTGTTACAGGGGGCTGGGGTGCAGTGGTGGGACTGAGCGAGGAGAAAAAAGAGAGGACACACTATGACAAACATTGTAGATGCTGATCAGAAGCCATCGATGGATCTACACTGTTTGCAGCTGGAACATGTAATATTTTTTTTCAGCACAGATTGTGTCGCATATGAGGTTAAGCAATATCAATGAAATACTCTAAATTCAGAAAGATTAATCGATATACGCGTATACAGACGGAAAATGCTACCATATTATTATTTAGACAAAAATTTGACTAAGTACTTTTCTTATAATGAAGCGTTTTGACAGGTACCCATAGCCTACGTTATAATGCTAGATGAGTTTAGGTTGATTAACTTCGTTGGTTACGCTGCCCATGCGCAGTCAGTAATCAATCGAGCCCGTGTGTGTACAGTAAACTAAGGAAAAATAATATTTTTAACCATAGTGTTTGTCATTTCATCCTCAAAATTCATAGACTTTTTATGTCCCCCCACCCGAAAGGGAGGGGGACATATTGGTGTTGGTGCGGATCCTGTCGGCGTCGGCGTCGGCGTCGGCGTCGGCGTTGCCTCTTGTCTGCACTCTATCTCCTGAATGGATGGATGGATTTTGATTAAACTTACACAGATACACCATTGGGAGGGGGGAAAGTACTGATTAGATTTTGGTGACCTTGGTCTAATTTTCAAGGTCAGTGCTCAAAACATTGTCGAATTTTAGGCCAAAAAAGGTTGTCTGCACTCTATCTCCTGAACCAATGGATGGATTTGGTTCAAACTTGGTACATAAAGTAAGTGGGATAGTCTCTAGAACTGATTAGATTTTGGTGACCTTGACCTAATTTTCAAGGTCAACACAGGACTAAGACTGTTGAAAATAAGCTTATCTGCACTGTTTCTCCTGAACCAATGGATGGATTTGGTTCAAACATGGTATATAATATAAGTGGGAACGGCTTAAGAACTGATTAGATTTTGGTGACCTTGACCCAATTTTCAAGGTCACCACATGACTTAGCCATTAAAAAATAAGCTTTCAGCACTCAGTCTCCTGAATGAGTTGATGAATAGAATTTTTGCAAGAAGACCATATACAAAAGAAACCACTCAGTTTCCTGAATGAGTGGATATATAGAATTTTTGTAAGAAGACCATATACAAAAGAAATGTCAAGATGCTCTGGACTTCAAACTGGTGGGGGGACATATGTTTTCCTCTGAAAACACTGTTCTAGTTTATACTGCAGTTCAGCGGTCCCCGCCCATCGGGGCTTGAAGAAATAGATGAGCTGTAACCGACCCGCACATGAGTACTGGTAAACTGGTTCGCGGATCTAAGCCTGCCCAGGCAAAGCGGTGCGAGTCATGTTTATAAACCCTATTGCTTTCATTGGGCGGCAGGGCTTGAGACGTCATTTCATCTCAATGTCGGGTAAACGTCCCAGGAAATTGGAAACAACGTCTCCAAAATGACCTTTACAATGTTGACGGGGATGTTAAACCTCAAATCAAAGAAACAAAAACTACAGTTCACAGTCTTTTGAATCACATCAGTACTTACATATACCATGTCCGAATTCTCCGATTTTATAGGTTATTTTACTATTCCATTATACATATACATGCTATTTGTTGTTTGTTGTATGTTTTAAAAGAATGCTTGTTTAATTCTCATACCCTGAGTTAGGGGGGGGGGGGGGCTGAATAAATCTTTGACCGGACTTGACTTGCAAGAAAAAAAATATGAGCAGTTAAGCAAAAACATTTCTGGCCGAACTTTGAAAAAAACTGAACATGAAAGTACCATAGCCAGACTGGATAGCACTCTGAGATTCGGGACAAATCTCATTAGGCAGGGGGGGTGGGGGGATGTAAAAGGTTGAAGGTGTGGCTCGGTATATCGGTCGGTAGAGTGTTTGTATGGTATACGAGAGGCCCTGGATTCGCAGAGCTAAAACTGGTCGCACATGAGCAGTTAACTACTATAAATCACATTTTTGTTTTCATTTGGCGGCAGGGCTTGAGATGTTATTTAATCTCAATGTGGGTTTAGGAAGCAACGTCTCAAAAATGGCCCAAATAGTGTTAACGGGGACGGTGATTTGTTTGTTTGTTTTGATATTTAACATCCCTGTCAACACTGTATAAGTTATTTTGGAGACGTTGCTACTAATTCTGGGGGAATTTTACCCGATATTGAGATGAAATGATATCTCAAGTGATGTGAGTCAGACCGTTAAATGCATATAATAAGCCTTTTGGTTCCATTAGGCGTCAGGGTTTTAAATGTCATTTCATCTCAATCCACCAAACTGGAGGCAACGTCTCCAAAATGACCTAAATAGTGCTGGCGGGGACATTAAACCAAAATTCATCCACTTGGGCATTGCAAACAGAATGTACAGATGCCACATAACGCGATGTCTGATCAAATCTACTGTGCTTGCTTAAAGTTAAACGAACAGTTCGATTCTCAGTTCAACATATACTCCGAGACGATCGACCCACCAGTACTCTCAGTGCTTTGATTTTTCTAAAGGATTAGAATAATCATATAATTCAGCTAGACACAGCAATTCATATATTTTATTTGTTCCCCTATGTAAAGACTCAGATCAGCCAGCGCATCCACTCTGATCACAGTAATTGCTTTGTGCTAAAACTGTGTTTTCACACTGCACGGCTGCACAGACTGATCTTAGATTTTGCTGTGAAATATACTGGAGCGGACCGTCCATGCTTATAAACCCTATTGGTTTCATTGGGCGACAGGGCTTGAGATGTCATTTCATCTCAATCTCGGGTAAAAGTCCCAAAAAATTGGAAGCAACGTCTCCAGAATGACCTTTACAGTGTTGACGGGGACGTTAAACCTCAAATCAAAAAAAAAAAAAAATATGCTGTTGAAATTAAATTGCTCCCACCTGGTTTTTCTGATTTATGGTTTGCTGCAAGAAAATGGAACATGATACACTTCTTTCCTAAACATAAACAATCAGAACTAATCTCTTGTGGTTTCATCATATAAACACAGAATGTTGACCTTCCAGGTCATGGAAGTTGTGCTGTGGAAAGTGTAGGACTGAGCCCATTTGGCCATTTTGAGGGAAAGTAACTGTCCTTTTGGCTTTCCGCTAGTGATGTTTCCATTAGGGTCTGTTGTTTCCTGTTTGTGTTTCTTTCCCTTTGGTGTCACTGATGGGAGCTGTGGGTTAATTGTATAAATTCCTGATCATTGCCTCCACTTCTACTTTTCAATCATTTCAGATTAGTTTTCAACTGAAAGGGGAATCATGAAGTCTCTTTCATAACAAAACAAGAACAGATCAGCCACAAGAGGTGTGCAATTCGTACCCATCGAAATACCTACACCGTCTGAATAACTTAACCCAAAGGCCCAGTTCTTTGATATTTGGTATGAAGCTTCATCTAGTGGACCTCTACTAAGATTGTTCAAACTAGCCCCGGGGCTAAAATGACCCCGAGCCAGGGACCACAGGTTTTACCCAGGCTTTACGAGTTTTATAAAGCCTCACATTTTATCCCTTTTCCTCAACGAGTTTAATAAAATGATTAATACTTGAGCACGAATGCAAGACTCTATTTATCATATGACATTTAAAACGCATTTTATTCACGAGTGTTTTACAAAAATGTCAATATTCCGCCATAAGTAAACGCGACGTCGTTCAGGACGTTGTATGTGTAACGTTACGGAGCGCATCTAACTAATTTGCATATTTAATCCACTAGTGGATAGTCGAATTTATTACATGGCGTTATTACATTCTCAGAAGCGACGTCATATGATAAAACAATAAAAAGGACAGCTGAAACAGACAAAAACCTTTTTTTAAATAATTGTATTATGCTTTTAATATTATCTTAAATCTTAATTGTCAGTAGACGATGTAAAATACAAACTCATGCTGTTTGGTAATTGAAGTCCTACTGTTGCCACATGAACCTGGAAAAGACAGAAAATACTGGTTTAACTGTTGATGACATATTTTGGCCACTTCTATTTTTGATGTTAATAAGTTAATGTAATGAACTCCTTGAGAAAACACACTGTGTATCGAAAAAGTAGGGTTTACAGGGGCACATATATATTATTTTATTTCTGCTCTTAACCAATAACTGTTGGAACAAATAAGAACTGCCACATCTATGTTTGAAACAGAAACAGGAGGGTCAACATGACCATGTATCCGGTGTACCATAAAATCATAAGCGATGTTTTAAAACAAAAAAGAATCTGTGAAGAAAGACAAAACATGCTTGTAGCGAAAAACCATAAGCGATGTTTATAAGAAATCTGTGGAGAAAGACAAAAAATGCTTGTAGCAAAAAACCATAAGCGATGTTTATAAAAAAAATCTGTGAAGAAAGACAAAACATGCTTGTTTAACTTATTGATGTAAATATCTTCATAGATCCAGAATTGTCGATCTAGCTGTACATCGGTTGGACCAGTTGAACCCCGGGCGGGGCCACTTTTGGCCCCAAGGCTATAATTTGAAAATCTTCGTAGAGGTTCCAGCCATGTAGCATTGCATGCAGTGCTGTCAGTGCTTTGAATATATTAGCAGACCTTTTGCCATACTTTCTAATTTTCTACTGAAGTTTTTGTTTCTACTGAAGTTTTTATCGGTTTGACTGAAATCCATTCAAGTTGTCATCTCTCCCCGTTATAGAGGAAACAAGTTTGCATGAACATTTTTACTTGCTTTAAGTTAGAAATATTTGTTCTGGGTACTTGTTAGAATAGCCTATGAACTGAGATACCAGTAACTTCCATGAAGAAACGAGAATAGTATCCACACCATTATCCTCCTGTACAGCTGAAGCTTCATTATAATAGACATAATCTTTTCCTCTTTTTATCAAATATTTTTATTGTTATTTTTTAATATTATCTTAAATCATAATTGCCAGGCAGACAATTTCAAGTAGTTGAAAATGAAAATCCATGCTGTTTGGTACTTGAAGTCCTACTAGTACCACATGAACCTGGAAACTGCGACAGAAAATGCTGCCTTAACTGTTGATTACATATTTTGGCTACTTCTTGATTCTTTGCTGAAACGTCCTTGTAATGAACACCCTTAGAAAACACACTGTGAATTGCAAAATGTAGGGTTTACAGGGGTACATATATATCAGTCTGATCTGGACCCACACTGTTTGCCTGTGTGCAAAATTATTTCTATAAAGTTGCATTATGATAGCTCACCCGTGCGACATAGTGCTTATTTCATATCTCAAAAATGGCTACTTTTCTTTTGTAAATCCGTGATATTTTTTCTTATAAATGCTCAAAACATGTCTTGGAGCAGAAATACGAAAAATAATGTATATGTCGTAGTCCAAATAGGAATTTAGCCAGATCCGGAATCTGGCTAGACCAAATAGGAATTCTTATTTGGCCTAGGCAGATTCCGGATCTGGCTAAAATTATATTTAGTTTAGCCAGATTCCGGATCTGGCTAAACTCTGTTTAGTCCAAATAAGAATTCCTATTTGGCTAGGCAGATTCCGGATCTGGCTAAGCGCTGGTCAGACCAAATAGGAATCGTGTTATTACATCAATAATGTATGGCTGAAATCCTTTACTTCTTTCCATATTGGTGTTAGAGACAGAATTTGGGTTATGGTAGCACTGTGATCATCCTTTAAAATTGTTTGAGGAAATAAAAAGAGAAACAAGATAAAAAATTCCAATTCCGAGAAAAAAATATATTATTTTTCACAAACAGCCATGAAATTGTTTGGGCAGATAGTTAAGTTTCATTTGGTCAGCAGAGTGACAGCAAACAAATATTTTAAGGTTGGCCTCATGTTTTTAAAAAACAAATAGATATAATAAAATATTATTTATCATTTTCATAAGAACAAATTAAAAAAACAATTACCTTCTATCACCAACTACACTGTAGTGTTATTATCTACTCATTTAAGACATGGAATATTGACATTTCTCTTTTTTCTTCAGAATCAGTCAAATGACCTTCACACACTCTAAAACATAGTTTGTTTTGCCTTAGATTATCTATATTTTGGAGCAGAAATAACATCTACACTATTTACAGCAATGAAGTTACTGAAATACTGCTCATCGGCTTCATAAACTAAGACACTCTCATGCGCAGATACTTATTAATGAAAAAGAAACATAGGATCTGCCATTTGCAGGTTTGTTTTTAAAACCATTTTTAGTGATTAAACTTTTGAACATAAACAAATAAGAGATTTTCTTTCATCTTTTGTTAGTATAAAAATTTGTCTTTGATTGCTTTTCACACATATTTGAAACAGGCAGATTATCAATGAAGCATGAAAGACAAAAACATTCCGAAGATGAAAAGTTTGTTAATACTGTAGTAATTTGCCAGGGTGGTCTAAACAACATATTATTAAAATACTTTAAACATTAAATATGTTCTATAAAACTGTTACTAAAGCCAATTAATTAATATTCAATGAAGTTCTGTTACCATTAAACCAGGATTCCTATTTGGTCTGACCAGTTTAGCCAGATCCAGAATCAGCCTAGCCAAATAGGAATTCTTATTTGGACTAAACAGAGTTTAGCCAGATCCGGAATCTGGCTAAACTAATTTTTATTTTAGCCAGATCCGGAATCTGCCTAGGCCAAATAAGAATTCCTATTTGGCCTAGCCAGATTCCGGATCTGGCTAAATTCCTATTTGGACTACGACATATACCTCCGTAAACCCCAGTTTTCTCTATTTTGAGTGGGATTTAAAGGGGGGGGGTCTTCATTTCACGGACCTGTTCACGTGATGGCAAGTAGATTCAGCATACGATTCGGCATCTTTAGGAGCGTGATAGCTAAGTGGTTAGTGCACTTTCCTCTGATGCTAGAGGCCCCCTGTTCGATCCCCCGGTACAATTTCATGACGTTTATGCAATGTCAAATCTACGTCGGTGCAACGTCATGACGTTGCACCGACGTTGATTTGACGTTGCCCTAGCGACGTGTGTCTGCTGGGATCTTCTATTGCAGAACTTGGCATCTCAAGTGTCACCAGAGCGAGGCTCGAACCCACAGATGGTGACAGATCTAATGATTAAGAGATAGTGCTATTATCCCCTTGGCCACAGAGGACCGTTCTTAATTTCATGCAGTATTAATTATTTGTATTTTTAACACAGCTGTATTTTAACCCTTAAGCGGCCGTGAAAAACTGCATCTGAAAATGTCGCCTACTTTCTTTCGTTCTACCTATACTGCGATTGGTTACATTTAACCATTACTCGCAGGTGGACATTACATGCACTCAAGGTTTGCAGGATGAAAGCCTACACAGTAATCAGGTAATTACGTAAGGGGTCTAATCTGCACAGGAGATGACTCCTCCTGCACAGGGGACCTCCAGTTAACGTCCCGATCCGAAGGACGGTGCTCTTTTTGCTGGCATTTTAAAATTTGTGAGCAGGACAGATTTCATGCTCAAGCGAGTTGAGCATGAAAAAAGTTTTATAACCTCGGGGCCAGATTTTCACCGACCACTGATAAAAAGCGGCTCAAAATTAGTGAAATATTTTTAAGGGCCGTAAAAACACTTTCCCCACAAAAAAGAAATTATCCATTGCAGACCATTGAAGAAGATTCAACTATCTATTTCGAATGGACATTTCGCGCATCCGAAAGGAGAACTTATGAGAAGACTGTCTGTCCATAATCAGTAAGCGAATATGGCTATAACTGTTCGACTGCTTGGATTATTCTTTGGTAGTTTTTGGCATGATGACAAATATTGACAAGTCCTCAGGTAGAAAATTGTCACATGCCATTTTTCTTCTTATAAATAGCCTCGCCAATGCTAAAGTGGTAATCCGTAATCAGTTAAAAAATGGCTATAACTTTCAAGCTGCTTGGAATAGTTTGATGATGCTTGGCTTGCTGATAGATATTGGCAATGCCTAACTACAACTAATGAAATAACTTGGGTAGCTCAGTCGGATGTACTGATGAGCACGTCGTCGTGGATTAGATACCTGTCGGGATCAGCAGCATACTGATCATGAAATATTATCTACGGTCATTCTGTCCATAGGAACAAATGAACAAGAGATCCAGTTTTTAAGCTTTTGCATTTTAAAAATCGAAATTTATATTTGACAAAAAAAAGAAAAGAACTTGCAAGTAATAATAACTGTTTATGTGTTTTCATGATAAAAAAAAAAAAAATCCTCCACCGTTATTTGAACTCACAGCCCTCTGGTTCACAGTCAAACACTCTATCCATTTCACCACAGTGCTTGCAGGTAAGCAATGGGAACAAAGGGAAGTAGTACAGACGAAATAAGAAACTTCTAAAAAATGGCAAATTTAAACCAAAAACCTATTGGGAAAATAAGGATATATGAAAATATTTATTTATTTATTTATTTATTTTTTTGTAAAGTTGATTTCAAAATAAATAAGTGAATTATCACAAATAAGAGCTTGCAAGTAAACTTTAACAAAATACGGACGCCGACGCTGGCGCCGACGCCGAATTTGATGGTGACGACTGATACCGGAATTATGGCATCCCCACCCTTACATTTCCAAGGCAAGCTAAAAGCAAATTAATAAATAACAAAACAACAAAAATGACAATAATAATAATAATAATAATAATAATGATAATAATAATAAAAACGTCAGCTCCTCAGCCTTATGGCGTTCCTACTTGAGACCCAACTTCATCGGAGTCTAACTGTTGGTTTTCTTTTGCTCCAGCATTTCAGTGGTTTCTTGCTGTCGAGTCCTCACCGTTGTCTCACCTCTGTGGTTCTTTGATTTCTGTGTTCACGGAGATGTTGCACTGATGAGTTAGGAGGCCTTCATGCGGACTGAACAAATTATTTGTCTAAATCGCGACGGAAGTAAGGGCGAGGATTGTGGCCACGTAAAATCGATTTAAGCCCCCCAGTGGAAATCTTCCGCTGACCGTTCCAAGGCGGCTCTTCCGTGGCGATTTATTTATGTTGTTGTTTGTTACTTACTGTGTGTATCACTTGTGTCTTTTAATTTTGGATGGCCATATGGCCATTTTGTGGGAAAGTAACTGTCCATATGGCCTTCCATTGTTTAGGTTTCCATTATGGTCTGGTCGCTTAATGTTTGTATTTCTTTCCCTTTGGTGTCTTTTATGGATGGAGTAAGTTAATTGTATCAATTCCTGATCTTTGTTTTACTTCTACTTCAATACATAATATCACTTTTAGAACATATCTTTAATGTTTATTTTTTGTTTGTTTTATTGTTGTTGTTGCTGTTTTTTCTCTCAGATGAGAGGGGAGACTCCCCCATAAGTCAGTCCCTGATTCGTTGTTACAGTTTAAAATGATCGTGAGTTCTTAAGAAAGCAATCACGATTGATGACTTTGCTTAACACTTTAACAGCAAGCCGGTGGGTCAGGCCTCAGATTATATGATGGTTCCAGCCTAAAGGCTTACTTTTAAAGTTTTAAGTAATGTCGGTTGGTACCGGAGTTTGACTGTTGGTTTTCTCTGTTTCAGCATTTCAGTTATTTCATACTGTCTAGTACATACCGTTGTTTCATCACTGTAATCGTTTGATCGTTTGATTTTCATGTTGCCATGTAACACTGATGAGTTTGTCTAAACCATGACAGAACCAAGGGCGAGGTCACTTAAAACCGGTTTAAGCAGGTTAAACCCCGAATTTTCGATTCTGGGGGCAAAAAACGTGTTTTTCATAACAAGCTAAATATAATGAACCCTCATCCGTTGAATTAACTCAACCACTTTACCTTCATCAAAACCTCCTTTAAGGTTTACTTAAAGTTTTAAGTAATGTCGGTTGGTACCCGAGTTTGACTGTTGATTTTCTCTGTTTCACATTTCAGTTATTTCATGCTGTCGAGTACATACCGTTGTTTCATGATATTCATGTTCTCATTGTCTAAACCATGACAGAACCAAGGGCGAGGATTGTGGTCACGTAAAAACGGTTTAAGCGCGTTAATCCCCGAATTTTCGATTCCGGTTGGGAGGGGGGGGGGTGCTTAAAAACCGTGTTTTTCATTACAAGCTAAGTATAGTGATCCCTCGTCCGTTGAATTAAATCAACCACTTGGTACCTTATATCAAATTATGCGGAAGAGTGGTATACAGGGTGGAGGGGAGAAATCAAATGTAGACCAACTAGACGCTCAAAACATTTGCATTTAAGTTTATTCAAAACCTCCCCGGAGATTTTAATCGACCAAAAAAGATTCTTACACTTTTCACAATATCGTATTACATGTTTGTTTCGCAGCAGTAAGGCAAAAAGTTATTGATTAGTTCGTACAACTTAATTATCGTGCAAGAACAAGAATTAGCGCTGAAACGAGCTTGGTAAGTTTTTTTTTTTTTTTTTTTTTTTTTTTGAAGTTTTGGTACTTCAAAGAATACCTTCATTATGCAAACCCTAATCACAGTTTTTCTCAACAAACGAATAAGTGTGATTCCTGTCTGTATTGAATGAGTTAAGGCTTAAGGTAAAAACTGTTTGTCTGTCATTGTCTGACAATGGTCAATCTTAATCACGTGCAAGAAATGCTAGTGTTTGTGTGTTCTTAGATGGCTGAAGAGACCAATTCTAGCTCTGAACTGCCTGTTGCATTTTGAGCAACAGAGGTTAGAGGAAGACACCTTTGTTGATGATACCATAGTTCTGGCTGTGCGCTCTGCCTGTTTCTGTTCGGCCTAATATTCACTAGCGCCCCCTCTGATTCTGCCTCGCCACTTTGCTCGGACAAGTGCAATTTGTTCCTAAGACTTTGTTGGTATATTAAAGTCCTTAAGGGAGGCTTTGAAGGTGTCCTTTTAACCGTTCTTCTGACCACCATGGGAGCGTTTTCCTGATTCTAATTCTCCTTGGCAACCGTTCCTTAGGAATACAGGTAACATAGCCTGTCCATCAAAACTGTGCCAGTTTCAGTAGAGTATGTACACTCTGAATCCCTGCCCTTTTCAGGACTTCTGTGTCTGGAAAGTAGAAGTAAAACAAAGATCAGGAATTGATACAATTAACTTACTCCACCCATAAAAGACACCAAAGGGAAAGAAATACAAACATTAAGCGACAAGACCATAATGGAAACCTAAACAAAGGAAGGCCATAAGGACAGTTACTTTCCCACAAAATGGCCATATGGCCATCCAAAATAAAAAGACAAAAGTAATACACACAGTAAGTAACAGACAACAACATAAATAAATCGCCACAGAAGAGCCGCCTTGGAACGGTCAGTGGAATGATTTCCACTGGGGGGCTTAAATCGATTTTACGTGGCCACAATTCTCGCCCTTACTTCCGTCGCGATTTAGACAAATAATTTGTTCAGTCCGCATGAAGGCCTCCTAACTCATCAGTGCAACATCTCCGTGAACACAAAAATCAAAGAACCACAGAGGTGAGACAACGGTGAGGACTCGACAGCAAGAAACCACTGAAATGCTGGAGCAAAAGAAAACCAACAGTTTAGACTCCGATGGGCCCGACCAGAGACAGAGCATCAGGCACCAACCAACATTACCTTGAATTAGATCTCTCTAATTCTAAATAAGCCTTTACGTTGGAGCCGTCATAGAATCTGAGGACTGACCCACCGGCGTGCAATTAAAGAGGGGAGCAAAGTTGCCAACCGTGATTGGGTTAACTACCATGCATGCAGTCTGTCGTATAATATCCATGTTGTACCCAATCTTTTTATATCGAAGAATGATTTTACGAAATTGGGTGCTGAAGTCATTGCGGTTATATATTTTTCTGAATTTATATACTAAGTCACCATAAAATTCGGGTTCCGATAGACCTTGTTGCAGAAGAGATTTAAGTCCAATATTGAATTTTGAAATTAAATCAGAATGGCGTCTATAAAATTTTGAAAAGGCTTTGCGTAGTTTATGGTACCGATAACCCTGATTAAGGAGTTTAGCCGTTAATAATTTATTACGAGAGTTGAAGTCAGTTACATGACTACACACTCTAGCAAATCGAATTAATTGCGAAATATAAACGCCATAGGATGGCGCACGAGGAACATCACCATCCAAAAAAGGAAAATTTACAATCTCAAAATCAAAGTCATCGCGTTTATCATAAATTTTGCACGAAACAAATCCATCTACAATAGATAGATGTAAATCCAAAAATGGGGCCTCGGTATCAGAAGAATTTGCTTTATTTAACCGAAGTTCTGGGGGGTAAATCTGACTGATCAAACCATCAAAATAGGTATTATCAATATTTAATAAATCATCTAAATATCTAGAAGTGGGGCTAAAAGCTTCAATAATTTCAGATTGGTTATCAATGGAAAGCGACAAAATGAAGTCTCTTTCATAACAATACAAGAACAGATCAGCCACAAGAGGTGCGCAATTAGTACCCATCGGAATACCCACAATTTGTCTAAATAACTTAGTACCGAATCTAATATAAATATTGTCAAGTAGAAAGGTGAGGGCATCACACACTTTCTGACATGACCAAAGTGTATAATTCTTATGCTCTTTAGAAGTGAAAAATGCATTTCTGACATTACATGCAAGATAGAGAGAATCTTCTCTGTGAAAAGCCCATTCAATTAAATCATTAAGCTTTTCTTTTATAAGATTATGAGGAAGTGTAGTGTAAAGAGTGGAAAAATCGTAAGTAGACAGACTAGAAGCACGAAAATGTCTGGATTTCAATTTATTTAAAACCTCATTCGAATTTTTTATAGACCAAAACAGATTCCTTCCTGATCTTTCAAAGACTTTATCACAATATTTAATTACATGCGTTTTAATAGCAGTAAGACAGGAAGTTAATAATTTAGAAAGTTCAGTGGTTGTGCAGGAGCTAGAATTTGCAATAAACCGTGCTTTGTAAGGTCTTTTATGAAGTTTTGGTAACCAGTAAAGCGTAGGAAGCTTGTCTTGGCCTTCGTTAACACACAGAGCAAACTTGGTGGCTGAAAGACAAACATGTTTATCTACTATAGCTCTCTCTTCAGCTAAAGGCTGAAGTTCATAGGCCTTAGTACCACCAAGCTCCTGCTAAAGCGTGTTAACATAGTGGAGCCGTCACACAACGGCGACGTTGTTAGCGGCCTTGTCTGCAGGGGCCAAAACAAACTTCTTATGAAATTCTTGAATACCTAGTTTAAGATGACGTAAAGACGTCTTGGGCTTAGGAGGTAATAGGTTAGTATTTTGAGAATAGAAAGAAATGCGTTTATTCACTAGTTTTAAAATGCTAAGTTTCCAGTCCTTAAGGGCTTTATGCTCAACATACTCTCGCTTACACCATCGATTACCGAATTCATTCAAGGAAGCAGCGATTTCATCTCTACATTTACTGAAATCAATTTTAGAAGGAAACCGATATTTCGGTCCTTTAGAAATAATATTCCTTATCCTAGAATCAGGAATAATTTTCAAATTGCCAGTAATTACATGACCAGCAGCAGGATAGCAATACTTTGAGTTTTTACAATCACAT
This sequence comes from Lucinisca nassula, assembly GCA_963580285.1. Lineage (NCBI taxonomy): Eukaryota > Metazoa > Mollusca > Bivalvia > Lucinida > Lucinidae > Lucinisca > Lucinisca nassula. Next base: position 37,593,088 of record OY757011.1, read on the forward strand.
GAATCAGGAGTATTAGTATCAATATCAAGAGCTGAAACAAGTTTATTGAAATTAAAAATGATAGATCTAACAGGTTTGTTATATTTATAGCAAATTATAGGTGTTACAGTATTTTGAACCCTGTCTTGCCACCTAATCTTTAAGAGTTAGAGTTTTCTAAGACAGCTTGTATGGAAGTGGTCCAGTCTTTTGGCATGCCATTGGTAAACTGCAGATGCATAATTTTATTATAGTGTTGGCAGCACCACGGCTCTGTAGATTTTCTTCTTTGTGTCAATAAGTTCTGAAGTAAGATCCTTTTGAAGCAAGGAATACACCAAATAAACGAAAATAGCAGACTCTGGTGTTGTGCCGTGTGGCGGCCGTAAAACGTCTCCCCGTACATCAACCATAGTGCCGTTTATATTTTACTTTTGGTCCTTTGAGATCAGCGTGAATATTCTGAGGAATCAGAAATAAATTATTGGTTTATACCCATATTCTAGACCGGTTTTTAATTATTTGGACCCCATTTTGATTTATACCAGTCTTTGAATCGACTGCCTGTTTGAAATTCGCAAATTTGCAGTATGTTTCCTCTGGCTTTCGTTGCCGGATCATTACAGGGTCACTGATGAGGGTTTATTAGCCGAAACTACGAAGTATGACCCATCTTATTTCTTATGAATGTTTTCTTTGCTCTTAAAGGAACTCAGTTTTTATTTTTATCTGTTTTATGGAGTCTGTTCATGACCAGTACTGAAATGTGCAACACCGGCCACACCCTTTAGCACCGGCTTAAGCAGAACTCTATTTTCAAAATGATACCAAATGAACTCAATGATCCCAAAGGACCAGAAAATATAATCTGCACTATGATGATGTACGGGCCTGATACCACTTCGACCCCCAACACTACCCAGTAGTCGGCTAAATGCTGCACTAGCTCTGGCGATCCTTGCAGTGACTTCGTCATCAATATGCACGGCTCTTGACAGTGTGGTCCCAAGATAGGTGGACTTATCTACCGCTTGCAGTCTTCACTTCTATTTGACCTTTCACTGTGATGGTTGGCTCCCTGTAAGGATTGTCAGGTGCTCGTTGACAGACCACATCAGTCTTTTTGGTGCTGATTGTGAGGCCATAGCTGACACTTATACAACTTATTTTAGATACCAATAATTCTTTACATTTTGATATCTATAAACTGAAATATAGATATCATTAATTATAATTATAGATATCTATAATTTGATTTTAGATATCTATATATGCAACGGAATAATGGATATCATCAAACAAATTTATAGATATCAAGGAATATGTATTACATATCATTGATTTCATTTTATGATATCAAAATTACTGATAATTATAAATATCAATAATGTTAATTATACATATGTATTATTTGATTTATAGATATCTATGATTTGATTTATAGATATCTACAACAAAATTATAGCCTAGATATCTCGAAATAAGACATTGAGATGTATGGACCACAATTCTCCAAGCCCCGATGGGCGGGGGTCAATTAGGTCGGTCTGAAAGCCCCAAGACACCACAAGACACCCCAAGACACCACAAGACATCCCAAGACACATTTTTATTACACATTTATTATTATTATACCCTAAAACACCTTTATTATTACTCATTTATTGTTTTTATACACATATTATGATATAATAGAAACAATTTTCGCGAAAAGATTTGCATTCGGCCACGTTTAGAATACCAGATATCTGTATATACAGATATAAGCTTTTGTCTAAGAATGACTAACACTTAAATACTATCCCCAATTTTTCAACATTGGAAATAGTACCACCGGTTTTCAACATTGTTTTTAAATTGCTCATTATCGCCCCGTCACGTTAGCCTAAGGATAAAATTTTATCCTTAGTTTCCAGCTGGCATCGTGCAAATGTAACGGATGATCTGTTCGTGGTTGTCAAACAATTTGCGACTCGTGGAGGTGTGACTAGGACTTGCTTCCAAAGAAATGGTCAAACATTTATTTCGCAGCCATTTACCAGCCTTGTTTATATATTTGTTTTGCCGAATATGTATATGTAACTCAGTAGGGGATAATTTCGCATCAACATCAAAATACATCTTCAGTCATTGATAATAGTGTAATTCAAACATCGCGAAAACATAACTTAATAATTTGGACCTCTTAATTCCACACTCTCATATAATGAAATCGGGGTTTACAATGTTGGGTAATTGTACCGATTCCTGATCATACAATTTACTTCTATTTTACAGGGCTATACATTATTTTTATAGAAGTGAAGGCAATGATTTGTTCAGTCCATATGAAGGCACCTTCTAACACATAAGTTGTGGTCATTCGTAAGAACCATCGTGGTTGCCTAATGAGTGCCCACAATCGATGTTTGGAGCAGAAATATACAAAAAACATCCCATTTTTCTGCAGAAAAATTGATATTATATTTTTATTTACGAATTTATTTTTTAGGTAAAGTTTTCAATAATTCTGTAAAACTAAAGTAAAAATAAACTAGAATACTGTCGATGGCGCGCCATCGCGAATCCCCACGCTTTCTACAGAGGGGCCAAGTACCGAAAACCCCTCACCCTGGGCCCTAATTTGACTCCATGGTCAAAATATTACCTGTATTACATTCTACTAATCATGCCCTTCAATTTCATATGCCACTTTCATCACAGGGTGGAATTACGGAAACTGGAGGAGCGCTTGCGCGTAGGACTTTCTAGTCATTTCCAGTTATTTTCCCCTATTGATCGTCGTTTTTCATACTTCATATACTCATATATTTCATATTTGATTAAGCATTAAGCATTCCTGAGTAGCGTATATCAATTTCCGGTGTCCTTATGTAAGTCTCGCGCGCTTTTCACGTCACTGATTAACACCGCATGCGCACATTCTTACCTCAGCCTTTGTCAGTCTTCCTTTGTCCCTGGCGAGGGTAGGTCTCCCGACCACCTGACGGACACAATCTATGTTATTCCTAATTACTTAGGATATTCATATTAGTATACAGGTATGCGTTTACTTTATTTCATTATCTTGTTGAACATTTGTAAATTATCATAATTGTCATTATTTCATGAATATTCGTATCTTGCCATTTCGATCTCTCGACCTCGGAGTCAGTCTTCCTTTGTCCCTGGCGAGGGTAGGTCTCACGACCACCTGACGGACACCATCTATATGTTATTCCTAATTATAATATTTATAATATTTATTCAGATGACGAGGTCGGGAGGGAGAAGGTTCTGGTAACTTCAAAAACATGGAAACACCCAACTTAGTTGTCATCTCATGAACCCCGAACCCCCTTGAGATACGGGAGAAGCTCTAACGTTGTATCAACGTCGTTCATCATCATCATGTGGCCACAACCACCTTAAATCCATCAGCCCGTAACAGCAAATCTTTCCCGTGACACTGGCGCCCAACGTGGGCCTACCAAGAGACAGATTGCTCTTGAGGAGACAGAATGTCAGAAAATCTTGAAGGATTGGGACAGTCTATTTTTCAAAGACGAGGTACTTTACCGTCGTCATTCTTTACATGGCACCTCTGTAAACCAGCTGGTATTGCCTTAGGTTTTCCGGGAGATAGCACTTAATGGTCTGCATGATGAGGCCGGCCATCAAGGCAGAGACCGCACTATGTCCCTGGTAAAATCTCGGTTTTACTGGCCTGGGATGGATGGTGACATTGAAAAGAAAGTCCGAAACTGTCCCAGATGCATCCGAAGAAAGTCTCGAGAGCGGGCTCCAGCAAAACTTGTGACTGTAGAGTCCACTTATCCCATGGACTTGGTATGCATGGATTTTCTGTCTCTTGAGACATCAGCGGGTGGTTACGAAAACATCTTAGTAATCACAGACCATTTCACCCGCTATGCTCAGGCCATACCAACCAAGAACCAAACGGCCAAGACAACCGCTAAAGTTCTCTTCGAAAACTTCATTTGTCACTATGGATTTCCATCCCGCTTACATAGTGACCAGGGCCGCAATTTTGAGAGCCAGGTTATTAAAGAGCTGTGTTCCATTGCTAACGTTGACAAGTCTAGGACTACACCCTACCATCCCATGGGTAATGGAATGCCTGAGCGCTTTAACCAGACTCTGCTCAATATGTTGGGTACTTTGGAGGATGACCAGAAGTCTAACTGGAAGTCCTACGTTGCGCCCTTGGTTCATGCCTACAACTCAACCCGTCATGAGACCACTGGATTTTCCCCGCATTATTTAATGTTTGGGCGACACCCTAGACTGGCGGTGGATGCCTTTCTAGGCATAAATCCAGAGGGTAGGCATGCTGACCAGACAAAGTTTGCAGCCGATCTCAAAAGGAGGCTCGACTTTGCCTATAAGACAGCTACCAAGGAGGCCCGTCGCCAGGGCAGAAGGCATAAGGAAACTTATGACCTCAAAGCTCGGGATGCCCAGCTTTTGCCCGGTGACCGTGTAATCGTTCGCAACGTCGGACTGAGGGGAAAGTGCAAGCTGGCAGATAAATGGGAGAAAGATGTGTACTTGGTTGTTGAACAGCCAAATACAGAGGTTCCTGTGTACGTTGTCAAACGTGAACATGGGAGGAGCATCCGAAGGATGCTGCACAGGAATCTCCTTCTTCCATTCATGGCCCTTCCAGCATCCAAACAACGCTCCGCGGATACAGATAGATCACCAGATAGCAGTTCTCAACCGTCACCGGTTGAGGGTACAACTGCCGGTGATATCAATGTTCCGAGTGGAGCGGCAGGTAGTGCAGCCTCACCTGCACCAGACTCTGCAGTTCCAGATAGTGCGAACATGCTGGAAGCACCGGTATCCCCTAGTGTGGTGATACCCCCAGAGAGATCGTCATTAAATCCTTTTCTGCGAAACCCTTCAGTCCTGCTCCGGGGTCTCAACCAGAATTGCGACCTCAAACACGTCCAACAAGGCATAGGCAGAAACCAAGGTGGCAGGCAGGAGGGGACTGGTTATTTTAACTTTTTTTAGAACTGTTTTAAACTGAATTACAGCTGACATGGTTTCCTGGTTTTCTGTGCGTGTATTTTATTTTTCTTAATTGAAAAGTCGAGACGACATTTTTTCACAGAGGGGGAGGGGAGCGTGTGACAATTACGCTAAATATATTCTGGAGAGAGGCTTCGAAACAAAAAGTTTTCATTTAAACGGGTTGCTGGGTTGCAGTCGAGTGACGATGCATGGCTTGTCATGGCGTCTCTGGAGAGCTTGTATGTTGTCAGAGTGCTCTTGGCACGTGCCGCACTGGAATGCAATTCTGCTGACCCTTTGTTTTTTTTCTTAAGTTCAGCTTCTGCTTGGTTGCAGTCGATTGACAGTGCATGATTTGTCGCGGTATCTGGAGAGCTTGTATGTTGTCAGATTACCGCTGACACGTGGTGCACTGTGCTGCAAACTGGCGAGAAAGTTCTAGTAGGAAAATTGTATTATTGACAATTTCGCCTTGACATGATTTCGCGCTTGCTTGGACATGGGTTGGTTACAACCTAGGTGGGGGCTATCCCAATCAGACCGTGGCCGGTTCGTGCTTCTGGCTTGTGCTTTCGTGGAAGGGTGAATAATTTCGTAAGAATTGAATAGTTCTGTTATATTTCCTCTCTCCAGTCCAGCGCGTAAATAATGTATTTTTATATGACACTTCCATTTTGGCTGTGTTTTAGGACAAGCAATTTTAGCCTGGTTTTAATGTTTAGCCGTTTGAAGCTAAACCAGTAAGGAGTGTCCTATTACGCGCTATCAATAAAATATTTTTTGTCTAAGTTCTGTATATAAAGTTTTATCTTTTGCGCTGTGCATACTGTGCAGCATTTATGACAGCGCATTTTGATAAGGGTTTACCTGGTAAAGTGTTAGATATGTTTAACTTCACTAGCTCGACAAACAGTGGAAGCAATAGCTTCGGCTCCTATTTAATTATCAGATTGATATTTACAAACAAAATATACATCTGGTAAATTTATATAATTAAATGGAAAGGTGAAGTTAAACTTGTGTTTAAACTCATTCAAGTAATTTGTTAAGTTAAATGTCGGGACGACATTTCCCGAAGAGGGGGAGAATGTCACAGGGTGGAATTACGGAAACTGGAGGAGCGCTTGCGCTTAGGACTTTCTAGTCATTTCCAGTTATTTTCCCCTATTGATCGTCGTTTTTCATACTTCATATACTCATATATTTCATATTTCATTAAGCATTAAGCATTCCTGAGTAGCGTATATCAATTTCCGGTGTCCTTATGTAAGTCTCGTGCGCTTTTCACGTCACTGATTAACACCGCATGCGCACATTCTTACCTCAGCCTTTGTCAGTCTTCCTTTGTCCCTGGCGAGGGTAGGTCTCACGACCACCTGACGGACACAATCTATGTTATTCCTAATTACTTAGGATATTCATATTATTATACAGGTATGCGTTTACTTTATTTCATTATCTTGTTGAACATTTGTAAATTATCATAATTGTCATTATTTCATGAATATTCGTATCTTGCCATTTCGATCTCTCGACCTCGGAGTCAGTCTTCCTTTGTCCCTGGCGAGGGTAGGTCTCACGACCACCTGACGGACACCATCTATATGTTATTCCTAATTATAATATTTATAATATTTATTCAGATGACGAGGTCGGGAGGGAGAAGGTTCTGGTAACTTCAAAAACATGGAAACACCCAACTTAGTTGTCATCTCATGAACCCCGAACCCCCTTGAGATACGGGAGAAGCTCTAACGTTGTATCAACGTCGTTCATCATCATCATGTGGCCACAACCACCTTAAATCCATCAGCCCGTAACAGCAAATCTTTCCCGTGACACTAAGATCGGAAAAAAATGGATGGATAAGTTAATTGACATTATTTTTTTTTTTTTACTAATTACGAACAAAAAATACAAAATGATAAAATGTACCCTAAGATACAAGGTTTTGGTTTTGGAAGTGGCTAGACGACCGGACCCGGTCTTTTAGTCTCTGAGTCTAGAACACCGGACCCGGCATTCTAGACTCTGAGACTAAAAGACCGGGTCCGGTACTCTAGACAAGTCCATTACGGAAGGCTAGAATGCCGGGAATATAATATTTGGCAGTTATAATCGACCGAAAACAGAAAACAAATACATATGAAGAACCGGACAAACCTTTTCCACCATTTTGGAAGGGGGAGAATACTTTCGTTTTATGTATATCGACAACTGCAATTTTCTAGATGTAACGGCCAGATGTAACGACTATTAATGTGGGACGGACACTTATGACTTATGTATCGGTTTTTATTTATATAATAATAAATATTATTATTATTATTATTATATGAAGGAAATTGAACGTGATAAATCAGCGTTTGTCGTGTTTGTCGCGGTTGTAAAATATAATTACGGTGTGTTGCAAACAACCATTAACCTGATTGAGCGGTCAAACGACCTCAAAGAATTCATAACGCTTTAAGATCCTATTGTTTTACTGTACAGAGTGCTCCTGATAACTTATCAATGAATTTTTTTTTTATTTTCGGTAAAGATTACCTAATCCAAATACTTTGCAATCTGTTCAATAAACTCTTCGAAATAGGGCATTTCCCAGAATCTTGGTCAGAAGGCCATATTATACCGCTTCATAAGAAAGGTAGCATAAATGATGTAGAGAATTATAGAGGTATAACTCTAATAAGCGTTTTAGGTAAGCTTTTTTCGCGGGTACTTAATAATCGACTATCAGACTGGGCCGAACGTTATTATATCCTTATTGAGGCACAGGCAGGGTTTCGATCCGGTATGAGCACCGTTGATAATGTTTTTGTTTTAATTGGGCTAATAACGCATATGTTAAATAAAGGGAAAAATATGTATTGCGCATTTATTGATTTCACCAAGGCATTCGATTATGTGGTTCGGGATAATCTCTGGTAGAAATTAATTAAACTTGGGTTGAGGGGTAAAATCTTGAATATAGTCAAATCAATGTATCACGTTGTTAAATCTCGCGTAAAGGTCTCTAATATGTTAGGAAATGAGTTCTATTGCAGCCTTTGTGTCAGACAAGGGGGGTGTCTTTCTCCATTACTTTTCAGCCTGTTTTTGAATGACATTGAAGAACAATTCATTCTTTCGGATATAGATGGTATAGACGTTGATATGGTAAAAGTATTCATGTTACTTTATGCTGATGACATAGCGATTTTTGCAAATAATCCCGATGAATTGCAGTGTGGGTTAAATTTATTAGCACAATATTGTAAGAGATGGAAATTGACCATAAATGTTTTGAAAACTAAAGTAATTGTTTTCCGGAAGGGTTGTGCACTTTCGAGAAACGTATCATTTAATTATGACGGACTGCCTTTAGAAATTGTCAAAAGCTTTAAGTATTTGGGGGTAGTATTTACTGTTGGAGGCTCCTTTTCCGAGACGCAAAATACTCTCGCTGGACAAGCACAAAAAGCAATCTTTAAGTTAAATAAATATTTGTATAAATTTACCTTCATATCTCCAAAACATAACTTAGATTTATTTGATAAACTTGTCTCGCCCATTCTGAATTATGGATGTGAGGTTTTGGGTTTCGCACAGGCCAAAGCCATTGAAAGAGTTCACATGCAGTATTATAAAAGACTTTTAGGCGTCAAAAAATCAACTCAAAATGACTTTGTATATGGCGAACTTGGCTGAATGAGTTACTTGAGTAAACGTTATCTTATGATAATTAAGTACCGGTTCAAAATACTGTCTGCGCCTAATAATAAATATATTAAATTAATATACAATTTAATGTTAACGGATTTGGAGTTACTCCCCAATAAGTAAAGCTGGGCATCATTGCTACGTAATTTATTAATGACTATAGAATTTTATGAAGTATGGCTTAGCCAAGGAGTGGGTAACATTGACATTTTTCTAAGTCTAGCTAAACAAAAATTGACGGATAATTTCATACAGGGCTGGCAGGAAAGATTAGCAAATTCGTCACGTGCAAAATTTTATGGCGCTATTGCAATATTTCAGGTCCAGCCATATCTGGAAAACATTAATGTATTGAAATTTTGTCAAGCATTTAGTAAACTTAGAATGGCGTCTCATAGATTAGAAATTGAGGCTGGGAGATGGGTTCGACCTAATAGCTTACCTTTTGACGAAAGAAAATGCTCAATTTGTGGGACATTAGAAGATGAATTTCATTTTGTACTTGAATGTTCTTTATTTAATGACCTAAGAGTAAAATATTTATCACCTTATTTTTGGAAGAGGCCTAACATGTTTAAGTTCTTTGAATTGATAAACTCAACAAATGTGAAATGTACGCGTAAATTAAGCGTTTTCATTTTCCATGCGTTTAAACATAGAGCAGACGTATTATATAGAAATTAATGATCACCTCATTTTTCTAAACATATGTATAAGTAAATTAGGTGCTTCCATATTTCATGCATGTTACATGGAACTGAATTACTATATATATATATACATGTTTACGGGGACGGTAAACCTTAAATTAAACAAACACTTATCGGCATAGTTGTTTATATATATACATTTATGTTAGAGTTTTTATGTTGTACAATGCACATATCGCATCACATGTTATGCCAAATTTCTGTGTGATACGAACATATACTATTACATATGTGGCCCCTTTAGATCGTTCGCACAGATAGATTTAGCTGCGGGCAAAGTACAGGGACAGGGGACATGCTGTTTTGACATTGGTTTCCGCCACTTGTTCTCAATCCCTGAGTGTGCCATTTCTCTTACTGGTGAGTGTATCATATGGCCTTGTGGGCGTGGGGTATCGCTGTTATGCCAGTTTGTATATGTCTGTAGGTATTAACCCATATATAATAAGAGAATCGTTCACCTTATAAGTTTGGAGCGGTTCATTTCTTGGAATATGGGCGCCAGATTTGATGTGATTTGTTTTGATTGTAGTAAACTTTCCAAATATGTCCAAATATGTATGTACTTGAGCAAACAGTGGAGACCCGGATCAGACGTCGCGTTCTGTGGCGTCTGATCTGGGTCTACATTGTTTGCTTATGCCCCATAAAAAGGACGCTAGGCGTATGTGAGATGATGCACTGCATTTACATTTATATTGTTAAAGTTGACAAATCAGAGCCATGTCTTATACCTTTCGCTTTCGAGTAAGGCTGTTTCTTGCTGTCGAGTCCTCACCGTTGTCTCACCTCTGTGGTTCTTTGATTTTTGTGTTCACGGAGATGTTGCACTGATGAGTTAGGAGGCCTTCATGCGGACTGAACAAATTATTTGTCTAAATCGCGACGGAAGTAAGGGCGAGGATTGTGGCCACGTAAAATCGATTTAAGCCCCCCAGTGGAAATCTTCCATTGACCGTTCCAACGCTGCTCTTCTGTGGCGATTTATTTATGTTGTTGTTTGTTACTTACTGTGTGTATCACTTGTGTCTTTTGGTTTTGGATGGCCATATGGCCATTTTGTGGGAAAGTAACTGTCCTTATGGCCTTCCTTTGTTTAGGTTTCCATTATGGTCTTGTCGCTTAATGTTTGTATTTCTTTCCCTTTGGTGTCTTTTATGGGTGGAGTAAGTTAATTGTATCAATTCCTGATCTTTGTTTTACTTCTACTTTGGTTCTGGTGACACTACAATCTGCGAAATGGAAATTCATTCCGTAGTCGGTGTGTTCCCTTCCATCTTGGTGGAAGGGTGCAACCCCGATATACTGAATCTAGAATATGACTTGGTCATTTATTTATATTTACATTCCCAGTGTAAAGTATGAAAACAGTGTGGTTCATACTTCCGCGAACGCTTTGGCTTCTTCAGACTTTCGGATGAGTCTTTAAACCGAGGTCCCGTCTCCTTATGACCTTAGCTGTTGTTGTTGCTGTTGGTGGGACGTAAAACTCAAACACTCACTCACTTCAACGAACGCATCGAGTCACATGATTTTCAGTGACGTCAAATGACGTGATTGATATGTCAACTTTAAAAGTTTGCCCTATAAGTTTTTTTTCGCCCAGTCATGAGGGGCAAATAACGTGAATGTAAAAAAAAATGCTTAATTTTTCTGCTTTCCGTGGAGGTATGAAGACGATGGGTCGCTAGCATAGTGTACCTTTGTGGTTCATCTGCTCTGCACGCGACCCACTGCGTTCGTGTTTCCACGAACAGCGGAAGAATAAATAAATCTCAATGACGTGGCCAGCCATAACTGTTCAATGATATTTTAGGCGTTTACCTTCTCCACACTGTGATACTTCGCTTCATTAACAAATATTTGTGGTATATGTACAGTTAATGCTATCTTGTCTGTTTGCCATTATGTGTTGTATTATTGTATCCTCACGGGCTTTATTGCCTTATGGAATTTGAAATAAAACTTACTTACTTACTACAAACAATTAGTAATTTGATTGAGCGGTCAAACGACCGTAAAAGTTTAAAGATCCTATTGTCTTAAACTATCACCGCCAACACATCACACACTTTAAATATCGTAGTAATTTTCTACTCCAAACAAACAAAGCAAATCGCTGTGTCGTAGTATGTTTTGTAGAGCTACTACCGATAGCCCCCCCCCCACCCCCTGTTCCGTAAGCCTCGTCGGAGAAAGGAAGGTCGTTGTATGTCGCCCGTCGGATCCATCTCACACATAGTCGTCGAACAAAACTGTGCCCAAAGACGCCGCAGTAAGGTCTCTCTCGTCCATTGTACCAGTAATGTGACTCTAGAAATTGGTCTTGCAGTGACAGTGTAAGGCATATGAACTAAGTCATGCACAATTTAAAATTATCAGTGGTTTTAAGGCATTTTTTGATGACACGGCTCACTCAGGTACAATGAATCTCATCATTAAACTAGACACTGAGATAATAATTACTGATGAGTGAACTCATTCAGGCCTAATTAGCAATCAACGTAATTTACCATTGTGATTTTTGACACCGCAAATTAGATTCTAATTTTGAAAATAAAAAAATGAATAAATAAAACGATGGTCAAATTTAAGCAGTTGTCGTTATATTGTTCACCGACATTCATGATATTGCAGTTGTAGATATAATTAAAACACAATCAACAGTAATCTATCGTAGCTTCAAAATGGCGGATAATTCATGACAGGTAAATGTTCCTTTCTAATTTAGTTTAGGCTACCTTGTGGATTATAGTTATCAAATATTCTATTGCCGGCATTCTAGCCTGGCAACGGGAGGATGGCTAGACGACCGGACCCGGTCTTCTAGCCGCTAGGTCTAGATTGCCGGGTCCGGCGTTCTAGACTCATAGGCTAGAAGACCGGATCCGGGCGTCTAGCCACTTCTAAAACCATTTTATCTCTATAACTTTTCATCTTTTCATGCTATAAAATGTCGTAGATGGTATGACAATTAACAATAAAGACAATAGATAAGTAAGTGTCTTTACATTGCCGAATTGCATTCGATGACAGCTACCAGAGTATATACAGTGCTTTATGTGACTGTTTTAGGACGTAAACAGCGTCTCAATTTTGTATATTAAATAATTTTAAATACTTTTAGGTATTGAAAAGCCTTCTAAAACTCTTTAGGAAATAACTAAACAATAAAGGTTCCATTGACTGGAAGATCGGCCCCATTTATGGATAATATTGTTGTGACAGCTGCGGGAGTGATCAAATTACTTCAAGGCTTAAACCCCAGTAAGGCCTTAGGACCCGATGAGCTTCATCCCAGAGTCCTGAAGGAACTAGCAAATGGGTTGGGTCCAGTTTTCGCACACTTGTTTCAACAGTCTCTTGATACGGGTGAAATCCCCAAGGAATGGCTCTTGGCGAACATTTGTCCACTCTTCAAAAAAGGAGATAGGGCTCTTGCCCGTAATTATCGCCCTGTGTCTCTGACTTGTGTTCTGTGTAAATTGCTGGAACATATAGTCTGCTCAAACATCATGGCCCACTTGGACGAGCATAAACTTTTGTCAGACAGGCAACATGCATTTAGGAAAAGGCACAGTTGTGAAGCTCAGCTAAGCACAGTTATTAATGACTGGGCAAAAATCTTGGACAAAGGGGGACAGGTGGACACATTTATTCTTGATTTCGAGAAGGCCTTTGACACCCCTCCTCATGAACTACTTAAATCTAAGTTATTTGGTTATGGAATTGGGGGAAAGACCCTCAAATGGATAGATTCCTTTCTCTGCTACACAAAACAGCGGGTTGTTGTTAATGGTGAATCTTCGGAGTGGGCTCCAGTTTTGTGTGGAGTCCCGCAAGGGACCGTTCTTGGTCCACTTTTGTTCTCCCTGTACATCAATGATATTTCCACTGACATTGACTCAGAAATAAGACTGTTCGCAGATGACTGTGTTTGTTACCGGGAAATTAGAGATACAGATGACTCATTGAAACTTCAGGCTGACATAGATAGATTAGGATGTTGGGCACGTAAATGGGGCATGGGATTTCAGCCAGTTAAATGCAATATTATGCAGATAACTAGGAAGAGATCTAGTAAAGTTGAGGCTTCTTACACCTTAGAGGGAACGGTCCTCGAGAATGTGGACTCCATTAAATACCTCGGAGTGACAATCTCACACAACTTGAGATGGAATACTCATATAAGCAACATGTGTACTAAGGCAAATAGAACGCTTGGTTTCCTGAGGCGGAATCTTCATCAGTGCCCTCAGGATGTAATTTTAAGAGGCAGCATATAAAGGTCTTGTTCGCCCAATCTTGGAATATGGTAGTTGTATCTGGGACCCCAGTGGAGTGGTCCTTAATGATGAAATTGAGAAAGTTCAGAATAGAGCTGCTAGATTTGTAACAGGCAATTACTGCTTTGAAACTGGGAGCATGACTGGAATACTTGGAAAATTAAAATGGGAGTCTCTCAAGAAAAGGAGAAAAGGCAGTAGGCTAATCCTTTTATACAAAGGTCTAAAGGGTAATGCCTGCATTCCAACAGATGACCTTGTTCCCCCAGCTAGACACTGTAGAAATCACCATTCGTTGGCGTTTCAGACCCTTAGCGCAAGAACTGACATTTATAAAGAGTCGTTCTTCCCCAGATCCATTAGAGATTGGAATGCCCTTCCCGATTCGATTATTTCGACAGCTGAAGGTGCTGATGATTGTGTAGCTAAATTTACCTCTTTGGTTAGAGCTAGGGACTAACTTCCCACATCACAGGTCCTGGTGTATGAATGTCATTTGACGTGTCACCAGTAACAATTCTGATTCTGATTCTGTTAAATGCTGGTGTCTTGGGGTGTCTTGTGGTTTCTTGGGGCTTTCAGAGAATCCGGGACGTTTCGCCCCCAAACCATTTCCTCCCCTAGTCGTTTCGTCCCCAAGACGTTTCCCCCTCCTGGTCGTTTCCCCCCTAGTCGTTTCGCCCACCTAGTCGTTTCGTCCTCCCTAGTCGTTTCGCCACCCCTAGTCGCTTCGCCCACTTCTCAATGTAATAAACTATTTTTCACTTTTATTAGCATTGTTAAGAGGCAAATATTTAAGTAGCAGCATCGCCCTGTCACGTCAGCCTAAGGATAACTTATCCTTAGTTACCGGCCGGCACCGGGCCTTAAAAGCGGCCACTCGGGGATGTGTGACTTGGACTTGTTTTGTTTGTTTTGTTTGATTTGAGGTTTAACGTCCCCGTCAACACTATAAAGGTCATTTTGGAGACGTTGCTTCCAATTTTGTGGGACTTTTACCCGACATTGAGATGAAATGACATCTCAAGCCCTGTCGCCCAATGAAACCAATAGGGTTTATTATCATGGACGGACCGTCTCATGGACGCCTCACAGCGCGGTTCCTGGACAGGCTTAGATCCTCTAAGCGGTTTACCAGTACTAGTGCGCGGGCCGGCTTCAGCTCTGCGTGGAAACATCATGCAGCCCATATATTTCTTCAAGCCCCTATGGGCGGGGCCGCTTGGACTTGCACTAAAATTATTGAGACCTGTTCCTGTTGCTTCAAAATTTTAGTGTCCCACATAGGCGATGCTGCCACCGCTCACACACATCACAAGAAATAGAATGGCGGCGACCATCTACTTCCTTCTCACATGCAATGCACAAAACAGACATTATTCCACTTTAAACGACTTTGATAAACGTACGTAACGAATTCAAAGATGAATGATGCTGGGATGTTTTGGCGAAGCTTATGTATCCCTATCGTCGGCGTATGAAAGATTTTCTTTAAATAAAAGATACACAAATTATGAAAATTTTACCTTTTCAACTGTTGCTTGCCGACACTCTTCAAGAAACAGCCGGCCAATTTAAATTAAAAAATGAGATAATTAAAGACAATTAATTTTTAGCTCACCTGACCGAAGGTCATGGTGAGCTTTTGTGACAGTAAGATGTCCGGCGTCGTCGTGCGTCGTGCGTCGTCCGTCGTCCGTCGTGCGTCGTCCGTGCGTAAACTTTTTCTTGTGAACACACTAGAGGCCACAGTTTTGGTCCAATTATCATCAAACTTGCTCAGAATGATAATCATGACAATATCTCGGTCAAGTTCGAATTTGGGTCATGTCGGGTAAAAAAGTAGGTCAGTAGGTCAAATCATAGAAAAACCTTGTGAACACTCGAGAGGCCACAATTTTGGTCCAATCATCATCAAACTTGCTCAGAATGATCATTGTGACAATATTTTAGTGAAGTTTGAATATGGATCATGTCGGCTTAAAAAGTAGGTCAGCGGGTCAAATCATAGAAAAACCTTGTGAACACCCTAGAGGCCACAATTTTGGTCCAATCATAATCAAACTTGCTCAGAATGATCATCATGACAATATCTTGGTCAAGTTCGAATATGGGTCATGTCCGGTCAAAAAGTAGGTCAGTAGGTCAAATCATAGAAAAACCTTGTGAACACTCTGAAGGCCACTGTTTTGGTCCAATTATCATGAAACTTGCTCAGAATGACCATTGTGACAATATTTCAGTCCAGTTCGAATATGGGTCATATCGGGTTAAAAAGTAGGTCAGCGGGTCAAATCATATAAAAACCTTGTGAACACCCTAGGGGCCACAATTTTGGTCCAATCTTAATCAAACTTGCTCAGAATGATCATCATGACAATATCTCGGTCAAGTTTGAATATGGGTCAAATGGTTCCGGTCCGTTGCACATCTAGGTCACAGGAGCCAAAAACAGATTTTTTTCACCAAAAACTTAAAAAATCTTCTTCTCTGAAACCACAAGGCCCAGGTCTTTGTTATTTGGTATGAAGCTTCATCTAGTGGACCCCTACCAAGATTGTTCAAATTATAGTGCTGGGGCCAAAAATGCCCCCGCACGGGGGCCCTTTGGTTTTACATAGGCTTATATAGGGAAAATCTTTAAAAATCTTCTTCTCTGAAACCACAAGGCCCAGGACTTTGATATTTGGTATGAAGCTTCATCTAGTGGACCCCTACCAAGATTGTTCAAATTTGAGTGCTGGGACGAAAAATGCCCCCGCCACGGGGCCCTTTGGTTTTACATTGGCTTATATAGGGAAAATCTTTAAAAATCTTCTTCTCTGAAACCACAAGGCCCAGGTCTTTGATATTTGGTATGAAGCTTCATCTAGTGGACCCCTACCAAGATTGTTCAAATTATAGTGCTGGGGCCAAAAATGCCCCCGCCCCAGGGCCCTTTGGTTTTACATAGGCTTATATAGGGAAAATCTTCAAAAATCTTCTACTCTGAAACCACAAGGCCCAGGACTTTGATATTTGGTATGAAGCTTCATCTAGTGGACCCCTACCAAGATTGTTCAAATTATAGTGCTGGGACAAAAAATGCCCCCGCCACGGGGCCCTTTGGTTTTACATTGGCTTATATAGGGAAAATCTTTAAAAATCTTCTTCTCTGAAACCACAAGGCCCAGGTCTTTGATATTTGGTATGAAGCTTCATCTAGTTGACCCCTACCAAGATTGTTCAAATTACAGTGCTGGGGCCAAAAATGCCCCCGCCCCGGGGCCCTTTGGTTTTACATAGGCTTATATAGGGAAAATCTTAAAAAATCTTCTTCTCTGAAACCACAAGGCCCAGGTCTTTGATATTTGGTATGAAGCTTCATCTAGTGGACCCCTACCAAGATTGTTCAAATTTTAGTGCTGGGACAAAAAATGCCCCCGCCACGGGGCCCTTTGGTTTTACATGGGCTTATATAGGGAAAATCTTTAAAAATTTTCTTTTCTGAAACCACAAGGCCCAGGACTTTGATATTTGGTATGAAGCTTCATCTAGTGGACCCCTACCAAGATTGTTCAAATTTTAGTGCTGGGACAAAAATGCCCCCGCCACGGGGCCCTTTGCTTTTACATTGGCTTATATAGGGAAAATTTTTAAAAATCTTCTTCTCTGAAACCACAAGGCCCAGGTCTTATATATTTGGTATGAAGCTTCATCTAGTGGACCCCTACCAAGATTGTTCAAATTATAGTGCTGGGGCCAAAAATGCCCCCCGCCACGGGGCCCTTTGGTTTTACATAGGCTTATATAGGGAAAATCTTTAAAAATTTTCTTCTCTAAAACCACAAGGCCCAGGACTTTGATATTTGGTATGAAGCTTCATCTAATGGACCCCTACCAAGATTGTTCCAATTTTAGTGCTGGGGCCAAAAATGCCCCTGCCCCGGGGCCCTTTGGTTTTACATAGGCTTATATAGGGAAAATCTTTAAAAATCTTCTTCTCTGAAACCACAAGGCCCAGGACTTTGATATTTGGTATGAAGCTTCGTCTAGTGGACCCCTACCAAGATTGTTCAAATTATAGTGCTGGGACAAAAAATCCCCCCCTGCCACGGGGCCCTTTGGTTTTACATAGGCTTATATAGGGAAAATCTTTAAAAATCTTCTTCTCTGAAACCACAAGGCCCAGAACTTTGATATTTGGTATGAAGCTTCATCTAGTGGACCCCTACCAAGATTGTTCCAACTATAGTGCTGGGGCAAAAAATGCCCCTGTCCCGGGGCCCTTTGATTTTACATAGGCTTATATAGGCAAAATCTTTAAAAATCTTCTTCTCTGAAACCGCTAGGCCCAGGTCTTTGATATTTGATGTGTAGCTTCATCTAGTGGACCTTTGACAAGATTGTTCAAATTTTAGCCTTTGTTGATGTTTGGTATGAAGCTTCACCTTTAAGACCTCCCTCAACATTATGTACATTAAAGCCCTGGGGCCAATAATGGCCCTCTCTGGGGCCCACTTGTTACACTATGGATCAGGTGAGCGATCCAGGGCCATCATGGCCCTCTTGTTTAACAACTCACCAATAATCTTTGTTTGCAGACTCTGTTTATGAACCAACCGACCAATTTAAAACAATATTGGTATAGGTGCTTAAGCGATAATTAAAGACGTTTAACTTTGCACAGAGCGCGTGTTTTCACACCTCATCATTAATCGTATTAATTGCGTGATAAATGTGACAAACCAAATAAACAATGTGATTAACGGCAGTGAACAAAACAGGTTATAAATATTATAATTCCTAATTATCATTCCCATTTAAAGAACATGTCCTTCTAACTCTCTCTCTCTTTCTTTCTCTCGGTCTCATATATCAATCTTTTATATATAAAAGGAAGTGTCTCCTGACAACCGGTTGTCAGGAGCATTTTTGCTATCAAAAATATCAGCAATATTTTTCCAATAAAAACCTAAGATATTAGTATTATTTTACTTACCTTGTCCTTGATACAAAGTCATGTTTAATGCTTTTTTGTCATATTTTTAGAATTCAACAAACTTAATTCATGTAATTTTTATTCAGATTGTTTTTATTTTGAAATAAATTCCAAGAATGGAATCAATCAAATTCTGGCCTATTATTTTTGTAATAATTTAAGTGTGCAGTTATCATAATTATGATCTGTACTTCTCCATTGTAGTTAATGGTGTGGGTATTCATTTAATTGCTGTTATTCTAATTAATATTGCAACATGTTGTAGCAAAAAAATAGAAAATTATAATTAGCAAATATGATCTTTTACAGTATAAGATACAATTGTGAAATACAATTACTGATATGTGTATTGGCTGATAATCTGATATTTTTCTAATTTTTCTCCAAAATGTTTTGTTTTCCAAAGCACTCCAGTAAAATTGCACCTGTATTTATTTGGTATTTATTTTCAGTAATAAATGAAACATTAAATTCTGCAAATATCATATCTTTTTTCTCTTTTATTTTCAATCCAGTTGTTATGTTAAAATACCAAAGAATACAAAAAAATATTAAACATGTATCAAGAAACTTAAAATACTGGGTTAAGTAACCAAAATAATGCCAATATAGCAGACTTTTATTGGAAAAATATTGCTGGTTGTCAGGAGCATTTTTGCTGTCTAAAATGCTCCTGACAACATGTTCTGGTTGTCAGGAGCATTTTACACAGCAAAAATGCTCCTGACAACCGGTTGTCAGGAGACGCAGCCTATATAAAAATTAGGGAAAAAAATGGGGGCGAAACGACTAGGGTTTGGGGGCGAAACGACTAGGGTTAGGGGGCGAAACGACTATGGTCCAAAAAAGGAGGTTAAACGACCAGGGTGGAAACGTCTTGGGGGCGAAACGTCTTTTTACCCTTTCAGACTGACCGGTCACAATTAGGGAGTAATAATTAAATTGGTAGATTATGATTTCCCAGTTTGTAGTAATTTAACGAGTTGATATTCAATTCAAAACTTCTGCTTAAAATGTGGGAAGTTTTTTTTGTTTTTCTTTGAAAAAACGACAGTACAAAACTATTCCAACTAGTAGTAAATGAAGACTCCCTATCAGGGAACAGGTGAAAATATAAACAAGAGAGTGTCATTATCCTAAAGCGGATTCATTTAAAGCAAGACAAACTAATTTTACAGGTAACCTCGTTTAATTTGATTTAGATCAATTGAATTTGGAATTATCACAGGCAAAGAACTAAAATTTCAGGTAAAATATGCGCTTCTCACCTGTCGGTTTCTCTGAAAAATGAAACAAGTATGAGCTTTGTGAAATGTTTTACATAACTTTCTTCATACTATCTTCATATACTGAGTCAGTCATACTTCGCCATACTCCCATAGAATCCGAGTAGTTTCGCCCCAAAACCATTTCCACCCTTAGTCGTTTCGGCCCCAAGACGTTTCCTCCCTAGTCCTTTGGCCCCCCCCCCCCCTCCCCCTCCCCCCTGGTCGTTTCGTCCCCCTAGTCCTTTCGCCCACTTTTCAAGGTAAAACTAATTTCCACTGTAGAACTTTTATTCATCTTAAAGACAGAGCAGAGAAGAGGCAAATATTTCAGTAGCATCATTGGCCTGTCACATCAGCCTAAGGATAACTTCCTTAGTAAGCATTCTGTTACTGTTACTGTTACCATATTTGCATTATTTGCTGGCTCCCGGCTTGCACATTGTCCATATTGGAAAAAACAGGTAACCAGACCCCCCTGACCTTTCAAGGTCAGGGGGGTCTGGTAACCTGTTTTTCAAACTCTGATAACCTTCAGACTAGGAACCAGTAAATAATGCAAATAAGGTGAATGCCTTAAAATGGCCACTCAGAGAGCTGGGACTAGGACTTGTTACACTAAAATTATTGGAGTTGTTTTCTTCAAACTATTTTCATAATTGTAAAAAAAACACCTTATGTTGCATAGACATGTTAATGTAAGGAAGTGTTTCGACAATAACATTTAAACATTTAAAGATAAAAATGGTCACTTTCTCGTCTCTTGCTGGATTCATTGTTTTATTCAAATTTGGGGTTTGCAGGGGTGTTCATTATTTCATTTTTCTTATTTACATTCAAAGACATAGAACAGCCTCAATATGACAGCTGTAACGAGCACCCACAACCTATGCTTGCAATGTAAAGCTTCAAGGGTACAATGTACTTTGTCTGGTCTGAAAAAAAAAATGTATTAAATAACTAAAACAGAGTACAATTAACAAATAAAAGAAAGAAGGAAATCACAAACATAAATCAGTACTGGTAATAAATAAATAAATAAATAATCAAGAAAGTCCAGTGTCATGGGTAATTTGTGTGATCAGAAAACATTTAAACAATGTGATTGGTGGCATTGATCAAAACAGGTAATACTTATCATCAATCCTAATTAACATTTCCATTCAAACTGCATGTTCTCTCTCTCTCTCCTTCTCTAAGTTCATAAATCTTTTATACAAAATGACTAGGGGAAATGTTTTGGGGGCGAAACGACAAGGGGCCAAAAAGGGGGGCGAAACGACTAGGGGGAAACGACCAGGGAGGAAACGTCTTGGGGGCGAAATGCCTTGTTACCCTCACAAACATGAGAGTTTGGGTAGCCTGACTTTTATTTTTTAAGTTTTTTTACTGATATTTTCATTTTTTGTTTTCATTGACTACCCGAACATGGCCAACTATAAATAAAAATGAAAACGTCTGATATAAACAAAAATGTAAATAGAGCCATTAACGTTCTATCTGTAGAACTAACTTGGCCATTACCTCAGTTGGGTGGTGCGCTAAATTTAGAATTGTGTGCTAAATTTAGAATTTAGCAGAAAAAAAAAATAATTCACTGGCATACCTGTGATAATTTTTTGAACTGTATGAGGGAGATTTGCCATTGTGATGAGGGAGATGTAAAGAATATATAGGGAAATTCTCAGTTCAAATGTGGGAGACTCCAAAATTTTACTAAAATTTATCATAAAATGGGCAGAAATTAGCACCAAAATGAGGGAGTCTCCCTCCTGATGAGGGAGTTATCACAGGTATGCACTGTATGAGTTCTTAAAACTATTTACAATCTGCTTTCAGAGGTGTACTTAGTCCAAGAAGTTAGATGTACGCATGCACTTATTTATAGATTTGTTTTTTTTATAGTTGTGCGACATGCGACGAATAACAAAAACATAAATATCAGCATTTAAATGTAATATCAACATCTGGAACGCAGGACTATCATGTATTCATGGGTTCATAAATTACGAATTTTATCCTATCCATAAACAGGTATAGGAATGTTGTTTTATTTAAAGACTGTCTTTAAATTTAAAGACTGTCTGTAAATATAATTTAAAGACTTTTTAGTCTGTACATTTAAAGACTGACACAAATAAAATCATGAAGTTGGTGTAAAAGGAAAAATCGCACTGCTATTTATTATCCCCACGTTTTTTAAAAAAAGTGGGGATATTGCAATCGCCTCCGTCTGTCTGTCTGTCCGTCCGGCTATCTCCTCCTAAACCGTTAGCCGGAATTCAACCAAATTTGGTATGCGAGTTGCTTACATGAATGGCTTGCGCAAGAGCACATTTTTTTTTGTCCCCGCCCCCAGGGGCCCTGGGGAGGGGTCAAAAGGTCAAATATCAATAAAATTCAATTACAAAGTCAATTTTGAAGATTTTGATGCCAAACTTTGCACATGTACTTAGTTATGAAAAAAGTAAAACATATTGAACGGGATTTTGGCTGTGACCCCTAGGTCACGCCCTGGGGGTCGGACTTGGGGGGGTCGGGGGTCAAAATTAAAGTTTTTCAGAACATAGTCATGTTGCATATCTATGCGAAGGGGATAATGGGTAGAATAAACTACAAGTAAAATTTTGACCCTGGGGTCAGATTGGGGCCCTGGGAGAGGGGTCAAAGGGTCAAAATTTAAGTTTTTTGGAACATAGTCATGTGGCATATGAAATTGAAGGGCATGATTAGTAGAATATAATACAGGTAATATTTTGACCATGGAGTCAAATTAGGGCCCAGGGTGAGGGGTTTTCGGTACTTGGCCCCTCTGTAGAAAACGTGGGGATTTGCGATGGCGCGCCATCGACAGTATTCTAGTAGTAATTTTGCCGTTATCCATGGACTATTTAATTATGTTTAACTGCAAATTATACAGTTGTCTCCAGGGCCCAAGCTAGCCCAAAAATTTTGGGAGAAGTGACTTCTCCCTCCTGGGAAAATAGGGAGAAGTTTGCTGGGTCTAGGGAGAAGTGGGTGCGGCTTAACGCCGAACAACAACAATGTAATGAGTTCTCCTGTAAACCCCTATTTGGAGATTTGTTTGTTTGATTTGAGGTTTAACATCCCCGTCAACACTGTAAAGGTCATTTTGGAGCCGTTGCTTCCAATTTTATGGGACTTTTACCCAACATTGAGATGAAATGACATCTCAAGCCCTGTCGCTCAATGAATCCCTATTTGGAGAGTGTATTTTATAGGGGTATCAATCAATTCTACTATTGAGACCACCTGAAATGAAGACTAATTCTGCTTTAAAAAGCTTATTTGGTTGGCTGCAGTTTTTCTTTCTGTTTTCTGCATACAGTGACCCCTGATCAGAGACCACTTTTGGGACTGTTCAATAGTGGTCTTAAAGACCAATTTTGAACTGTCCCAAAGGTGGTCTTCATATAGTAATTTTACTGTATTTGGGAAAGCTGTAACTTTTGTTATATCCAATAATGTTATAATGAAAGGTGTTATAAAGTAAGGAGGTTTCTATGTAATAGATCAGTTCACTATTAAAGTACCTGTCACAATTGTATTTTTGAAACAAGGGGGAACAACCTCGCTAGATGAAAACCAGTTGTTATTTTTTATGAATTTGGATAATTACTGAGTAACTGAATATTTACCGGCAAGTAATAATTATTTTCACTTACAAAATAAAAAATTGCTTCCTACTTTTGTTGTTGTCCATAAAAAAATGAAAACGATTGATGGATGCAAAAGTAATGTACAAACAAATCAATGGCAAATAAACCATCTATATTTAAAATTAATTAAATCCTAAAGCAGTGTCAGGGGTAGCCCCTATGTGCTTATAGCGCCCGGTTACCTTAAAAACCAGTTCAGTCAAAGCAGTGTCAATGTTACCGGTCGGATAAATCTTATTACTGTATACAACAGTACTTAATAAAGTACGTCCGCACCCGGACTTTGGCACGAGCTAACGGTACAAATATACCTGTTTAAGTTACATAATCTTGTGTAATCTTAATTGGCTCTTAATGCAATAAAAACTTTGTGCAATCAACCGAGATAGATTTATGACAGTACAAGACTACTAAGCGTGTTGCAAGTGGCTCGAGCTGCATGAGCTAACGGTAAGAATTTAATTACATAACAGTACCAAACTGCAACTGGGACGAACTGCAGAATAAACAGTTAGCTTTGTTCAGTGTAATTACTGAGATGTCTGACACCAGTGGATGAAAGATTATCGTCACCTTGTCAGTTTACCGTTACTTTTCACAAGAAAGACAAAAAAAAACGGGCGAAATTTCAGGGCGGAGTTTTTTTCGCTTTCATCGCCAAAGTCGGCGAAGTGAGCCCCAACAAGGCGACTTCTTCGCCCGAGTCGCCCTCTAGCTTGAGCCCTGGTCTCTATTTAATTAAATTCCTTCCACCGTAATTGAAGAGTTCTCAGAAAAACAGTTTTGTAATAAGATTCCTATGTAAAATGAGCTCAGGAATGAATGTGTATAACGATTTTATCATTTTGTCAATATACCGAGGCGACCACTCGCTTCGACAGACAGTTTTTCTGACTACTAAAATTGATGAAAGTTTCAGACGGACGAAAACGAAATGACACCAGTACCAAACTCATCTTATGTTCGACCTTTGACAGATATTTCCTCCCTTACTGCGGAGTTTCACGACATTTGTGGTCTAAGGGAAGGAACTGTGTTGTTTTATTTCTTAATTATTTCTATCATTAAAACAATATTAAAAGACAATAAAATACATGCAGTCTTTAGCAACACATGTTTTATCAATGAAATGAACACTGCGGCTGCATATGAGAATGCAATATTTTCGTGTTACATCATTTTCATGATTTTCCATTGTGTTACTCAGTGTTAGTCTTTAAATCTACAGACTAAAAAGTCTTTAATTTACAGACAGTCTTTAAATAAAACAACTTTCTTATACCTTTCTTATAGCTGACCTGATAAAATATCCTTATTTTCATACATTTTCTAGACACAACCATTTGTATGGATTATGGTGTTGTTCAAGTACGCTAAAATGCAAAAATAAAGAGACAAAAATCCAAGAGCTCAGTTTTGGACCAAATTCCGCTCTACTAACCGCAAGAAAGCTCTCCTGACCCCAAGTATCTGTGGGGTATGCACGTTTCAACACACCGGGGCTTGCCTCGGTGGCTTACATTATGATGACACTTCCATGTGACATACATTCTTTCATATCTCCAAAATAATTACGTAGTTTTCAAAATTTTCCTTACTATCTTTCTTTCTACTTATACTGCAGAAGCCTCCGTGGTGCAGTGGTTACGCTACTCGCCTTGTAAACCAGGGATTGCAGGATCGATCCCGGGCTTCTACAGACTTTCGGATGAGGCTTTAAACCGAGGTCCCGTCTCCGTATGACCTTAGCTGTTGGCGGGACATAAAACTAAAACTCACTCACTCACTCACTCTACTTATACTGCTATTGGTCACGTCTGACCATTACTCGCAGGTGTACTTTACATGCACACCAGGTTTGCAGGATGAAAGCCTACACAGTAATCATGTAATTACGTAGGGGTCTTTAACCTGCACAGGGCATGACTCTCCCTGCACAGGGGGCGTCCAGTAAATGTCCCGATTGGAAGGACGGTGCACTTTATGACATTCATCCCTGCAAATGATGCCAATGGAGCGTGTTCGAACATTGAAATTTTATCGCCGCTGACGGAGATGGAAACCCAGGACCTTTAGCATCAGAGGCAAGTGCACTAACCACTGAGCTATCACGCTCCTTATTGATTCTCCAAACATAGGTTGTGGCCCTGGTGGGCCAGGGTGCTCATTAACAATGTAGTCACTTTGATTGTCAACATCCACAATATTGATATGACAATAATGCGTCTTTTTTGACGTGACTGTACATGCATTAGAGGCAGTTCTATCAAGTATACCCACATCTTACGTTTTGGAGCAGAAATGACCCATTGTATGTAGGAAATCCCTACAGGGATATCTTGGCAAACAGTGCAGGTCCAGATCAGACGCCACAGATGCGGCGTCTGATTAGGGTCAGCACTATTTGTTGACAGAATTTTCTGCCAAAAATAGAATAAGAACGAAAATAAATAGGCCTTATACCCCTTATATGACAAATGGACTTGTCCAACATATCGCAATGGAAGAGTCCACTATAGTATACAATGGGATAAAGAAAATTATGTATACTCCTGTAAATTCCAGTTAAATCTGTATAAAGTGGAGTTAAAAGGGGTGTCCATTTCACAAGCTTGCATGTTAAAAAATTTTATTAGTCAGATGCGCATCTCACTCAGGTGATCAGGAGGTCACGGGGTTCAAAATGTTCAAGTTCAGCAAAATTCTTTCATGTTAGAGACTTTTATTTATAAACTGTGTATCAGACTGGATGTTTTGCTCATATCTTGCAGGTTTTTTATTCATGAGAAAGCAATAGAGATGTTACCCCTGGTGCCAGAGAAATGGCCCTTGTTCCTAGCCATTGTCTTCAGCTTCCTGAAACTTGGTATGTCAGTGTTTTGTACTAAAATTAATGAATGAATCTGTTTAAAGGCATTTATTCTTGATTGTTGAGGACTACCATTTCATTACATAATATTATGTAGTCCTCAGTGCTGACTGAAGAGAGTCCTCTGTTTTCAACAGGTAAGGGGCCTCCTTGGGGAAAATCAATAATTTACTAACTGTTGACTGGTGTACATTATTGATTTTCCCATTAAGTGCCTCAGTCAGGGGATACAACAAAAGCTACTAATCACCCTATAAGGGCCGCCTTTGATCTGCTATAGACAGTATATCACAAGGGGAAATAAAACAATTATGAACTCACAGTGTGTCCTACTGTTACAAGAATAAATGCCTTTAAGGGTAATGGGAACACTTTCAGGGGAGGCAACTCATGCACAAGTATTTCTGTCTCCCATATCAATAGGGGTCAACTCTTAAAGGAAAGAATCTGCTCCTTAGGAGCAAATTCTTTCCTTTAAGAGTAGACTCCTTTTTCAATGGGACAGGGCTTATAGAAAAGCGGACAGGAAGCTCCGAAAGTTGTCTCCCTTTGAAAAATGGCGGAAAAATCTGCCAGGTGTTCCCAATTCCCCTTAAATTCCACTTTATGTAGAGAAAGGTGGGGTTATTTCCGCTGCAAAACAGATCTCTATATGGACACTCACTAAATTATGTATATTAAATGAGGTAGCTCAGATGAGCACCTATAACAGACAAGCCTGGTAATCATCATGGAAACAAGTCTATATAATTTTGACCCCCTTGAACCCCACTTTTATATAGTAAAACTGGAGTTTGCAAGGGTAACTCTTATTTTTCTTATTTCTGCTCTAAAATATAGATTGTGGGTTCTTGTTAGAACCGCCTCATCGAGGCGGTTCTAACAAGTATCCACGATCTATATTTTGAGCAGAAATAAGAAAAATATCACACTTTTTCATCTTGAATTTTTAGCTTTTTCGGCGGCAAAGTTTACAGAGTTTTTGTACTGGCGTGTTTTCTTAATGTTGCAGGACATGACACAAGGGAGGATTTTTACTATCCGCCCATTGGAAAATTATTTCTTGCATACCAGATAAGGAAATCCTGGTCTTTAACCAGGGATAGAAATTCTTATCCTACGCCAGATATACTACCCAAGGATAGGATAAAAGCCGAAGAGTTTCAGTTGCTTATGACATGATGTTTTCCACTACATAACAGCGAGGTTATATGATAAGAATGAATATTCTTATAAACGTCACTGTTATGTAGTGGATAACATCAAGTCATTATGACATGATGTTATCCACTACTTAACCCTTAAAGGCATTTATTCTGAAACAGTAAAACACACCGTGTGTTCATAATTGTTTTATTGCCCCCTGTGGTATACTATCTATAGCAGATCAAAGGCGGTCCCTAATCGGGTGATTAGTAGCTTTTGTTGAATCCCCTGACTGAGGTACGTAAGGGGAAAATCAATAATATACACTCCAGTCAACAGTTAGTAAATTATTGATTTTCCCCCAGGGAGGCCCCTTACCTGTTGAAGACAGAGGAATTGTCTTCAGTCAGCACTGAGGGCTACATAATATTATGTAATGAAATGATAGTCCTCAATAATCAAGAATAAATGCCTTTAACCTGCTAAATATTTATATATGCCACACCCACTACTGATTATCAACCAATCAGATTACTCGATGCAAATTACTGCAACAAATTCCTAAGCTGAATGACAAACAATGAAGATCCTGATCAGATGGCTTCTTCAGAAGCCATCTGATCTGGATCTTCATTGTTTGAAAGATAAGACATATCCGGGCTCAGCAGGACAAGGGTTAACAGCATTATCCACTACACAGCAGCAAGATTATTGTCATATAATTTATAACACATGGTTATAAACTGGCGTGTAATGTCATGACACCGTGTGTGACAGCCCTATGCTTTCTATTGGAATTCTTTTAAACATCTTTGGCAGTACAATCCCTTGTATGATCAAAGCACTGAGAGTACTGGTGGCTCGATTGTCTCTGAGTGTAGATTTGGAACGAGGATTTACACTTAGACATTTAACCCTTAAATGCCTGTGCTGTAAGCAAACCATGTAGATCCTGATCAGACGCTGCATTTTTTTTGGTGGCTCACCCTTAAATTCCTGTACTGTAAGCAAACAGTGCAGACCTTGATCAGACGCCGCATTCTGTGGCATCTGATCTGGGTCTACACTGTTTTGCCAAGCCCAAACCATGATTCCAGCCCAGATTTTACAGATAACCCTTATACGCAACACGCTGAACTAACTCTGCTATTTTATATAAATAAGTTATATTGATTTCGAGCAGGACAACAGCACGAATTCTGTTTCTGTTCTTTATAACATTGGGTCGATTAATTGTAAACCAATCAACCCAATAAATAGAATCTTACTCAATGATCCTTTCATATGAAATTTAAAATTCACATGAAATGACCACTCATGTATGCATGATCCTCTATATCCCTACAGGTTGTTCTGAGCCGGTGATTAACACTCAAAAACAAGGATATGCAAAAACCACTGGCCAGAGTGTGTATATGGAGTGTAAGGTGACAGGGCTTCAGGCTGGACAGAGGGTAAGTGAATACATGTACAGTCAAACTTCCATGGCTCGAATCCCTTTGGGACCATGAAAATTTGTTCGAGACAGCGGTAGTTTGAGCCATAGAGGGTTACTATTAGTGCCATATCAGGAGACATAATGGCAATAATTGTGGATATCTTTTCAGTGTTCTGTATTATAAATGTATGTTGTGTGAACTCATTAGAATAGCCTCATGGAGGCGATTCTAATGAGTACACACAGCATACATTTGCAAGATAAATGGAGAAAATCTTCCTAAATTACCCCTATATTGTATTTGGAGGAATTCCCTGGGACACAAGAACGGATTCGACACATCCATAGGAAATGAGCCATCGGAGGTTGAGCCACTGAAGTTCTACTGTACCTACATTAACCCTTTTTGTATCTTCCTCCTTATATATGGCAGATGTCCATTTCAAAATTTAAGTGTGTCCGTTTCCGTTTTCTTCAAAATTGATTTGGGAAACAGCTTAACTTTCTGCAAACAGTGAAGGCCCTGATCAGACACCGTGATCTGCGGCGTCTGATCTCGGCCCACCCTGTTTGCCGATTACCCGTTTTTGGAGTTTCTGGTACTGAATGAGTTAAGTTCATGTAGTGTTACAAAAGAAGTTTGGCAAACAGGCCTCAACACTATTGGTCTTAAGAGCACTATCTTTTGAGCATTAGGTCTTTAGTCACTGAGGGTTCAAGTCTGTAATTTTGTAGAAAGTCACAGGTTTTTAGCTCCCCTGTAGGAAGTACAATACAAGGAGATAGAGCTATTGTTGTTCCCCAGGTTGTCGGTGTGCTCGCTTGCATTCCCGTCACACTTAAAGTTTTTCAGATGCTTATATTTCAACAATCACTCATCACAGAGCATTCATATTTGGAACTTGGGTATTTGGGAGGGTCTTCTGAGATTCCAAATGAACACACCCCTGGGTTCGTGCCCTTGGTTGGGGCTAGGGGTCAAAATCTAGGAAACCTTCATAATACTACGTTAAAGTTTTTCAAATACTTATATCTCAACATTCACTCAGTACAGAGCATTTATATTTAGAACTCGGGGTGTGTGTGTGTGTGTGGGGGGGGGTGTACCTGAGAGGGTCTTCTGAGATTCCAAAAGAACAGGCCTCTGTGTTCCTGCTTGGAGTTGGGCCTAGGTGTAAGAACCTGGGACACATTTGTAATGTTATATGCATTTCAGTTATGCAAACAAGTAACAGACATCAGCCAACTATGTGCCACTTTATGGTCCAGTGATTCTGCTTTATATTTTCGAGACTATTTGTTGGAGAAATGACATACCTTGGTTATAAGGTCATGTTGCCCAATGATTGACTTCAAAATACATGTAACATCTAGGTCATTGTGACATATATTTAATGATTTAGTGATTTTGCTTTTTATCTTGAATACTTTTTGATGAAGAAATGTCATACCTGGATTGTAAGTTCCCTGTAACTGGATGATTAACATAATATAACTCAGTTGATGAAATGTCATACCTGGATTATAATAGGTTGGCATGTGACTGGATGATTGACAAAAACATATCTAGATCACTGTGACCTATATTTCATGGCTCAGTGATTTTGCCTCATAGTTCAAAGACTATTTGATCGAGAAATGTCAGCCCTAAAATATATACCTAAGGTCCATGTAACCTGATGATTGACCAAAAATATATCTAGTTCAGTGTGACCTATATTTCATGGTTCAGTTAGTTTACCTTATATCTTGAAGACATTTTGTTGGAAAAAAAAAAACATACCTGGGATTTTAGTTCCATGTGACATGATCATTGGTCTTAAAATAAAGCTAAGTCAATATGACCTGTATTTCATGGTTCAGTGATTTTGCCTTATATCATGAATACTATTTGATTGAGAAGCGTAATACCTGGATTAGAAGTTTCATATGACACATTGATTGATATAAATATATCTAGGTCAGCTTGACCTATATTTCACAGTTCGATGATTTTGCCTTTTTATTCAGAGACTCGGCCCCCGTCCATCAGGGCTTAAAGAAATAGATGGGCTACATGATGCTTCCATGCAGTGCTGAAACCGACCCGCACACGAGTACTGGTAAACCGCTTAGAGGATCTAAGCCTGACCATTTGGTTTCATTAGGCCGCAGGGCTTGAGATTCCATTTCATCTCACTGTCAGGTAAAAGTTCCACAAAATTGGAAGCAATGTCTCCAAAATGACCTTTACAGTGTTGACGGGGATGTTAAACCTCAGATCAAACAAAACAAACAAAATTCAGAGACTACTTTGCTGATTCAAGAAGGGCAGTTGGCAGTTTCTGGGGAAAGAATGTGCACTATACTGGTTAACCACTTAAGTATAAGCCTGCCCAGGAAAGTGTGGATAGGTAAACTGACCGGCTCAAAAATGACCTACATGTAAATAGTGTTGACTGGGCCATTAAACTCCAATACAAACAAACAAACACTTCAGAGACTATTTGATAGAAAAATGTCATACCTGGAATATAAGTTCCATGTGACCAGATGATTGACCTCAAAATATATCTAGGTTATTGTGACCTATATTTTATGGGTCAATGATTTTACCATATATCTTGAAGACTATTTTGTTGGGGAAATGTCATACCTAGGTTATTAGTTCCATGCGACCCAGTGATTGACCTCCAAATATGTACCCTGTATGTAGGTCAGTGTGACTTATATTTCACAGATCAGTGATTTCGCCTTATTTCTTGAATACTATTTGATGGAGCAATTTCGTGCAAGGAATATATTTGTATTTGGAAAAAAAATCCTACAAAAATATTTCATGTAAGAGCTGTATTAAAAAAAAAACGGAAAGGCGCAAAACTGGCAAGCTATGTTGTTCTGCAACAGCTCTTGATTCTTTTGGCATTTCTTTTCTTGGTCAGCAAGTTGACAAATACTGCAAACCCAGACCAGAGTGCGGATGACTCAGAATGTGGAATCTGACCTCTGCACTGCATGAAAGGGAGACAACTTTTGGAACTTCCTGTTCGCTTTTCTATAAACTCTGTCCCGCGGAAAGAGGGGTCTACTCATAAAGGAAAGAATTTGCTCCTCAGGAGCAAATTCTTTCCTATAAGAGTTGACCCCTATTGGCATGGGAGACAAAAACACATATGCAGGAGCCGCTGCCCTGAAAGTGTATCCATTCCCCTTAAATTAAGAGAATTTTGAAATAAAAATTTAGAAGAATATAGAGCATCAATTGTTACAGGAGTGCAGATCAGGGTCAAGTTGATGTTGTTTTTAAACCCTCAAGATGCGGAGAAAAACTACATCTGAAAATGTCGTCTGCTTATGACGTCTGCTGAATTTTTTTGCAAACTTTTTAAAAATATTTTGCATACAGGCAAACAGTGTGGGCCCGGATCAGACTGCTCCTACCCGAGCAGTCTGATCTGGTTCCACACTGTTTGCAAAAAATAACTTTGAACTTAACTGGCAGACGTCAAAGTAGATGACAATTGGCGTGATTGGCATTGTATGGGTCAACATATTATAAAAACTTTGATAATTTCGTGTGGCGTATTTGCTAATATTTTTGTTGGAAAAATGCATTTGCTAAAGCTGCTCAAATTTTTCCAGCAAAAATGATAAAGTATTGGACATTGTACTTGCTAGAACAGTTAACATTTTAACTCAGAACTTGACATTGTTTTGGACGAAATTATTGGATATTTATCTTATTTCTACAGAAGCCTTGTAGTGTAGTATCTATCAAAATAGCTAAAATGGTTCTGCTCTGATGAACAAGATGGATGCAAGTTCTAAAAATAGAAAAAAACCTTTATGTGCCTATAGTTTGGTCCAATTTCATTTAAACTTCCTTGGAAAACTGCTTAGATGACCCTCTACCATACTAGCTAAAACTGTTATGCTTGGATAAACAAGATGGCCACCAGAGCTAAAAATAGAAAATCCTTTAAATTACAACTGGTACACCAATAGTCCACTTTCACTAATGTTGCTTTCTCGACCTTCCAAAATGGTTTTGTTTAAATGAAGTAAGTGGCTGGCAGATTTTAAAGGAGAAAATTTTTTAAATGACAACTTCTCCCAAACTCTTAAGCCATGGAGTTTCATTCAAACAGCAGAAGAGTGTTGCCCAGGTCATCTGTCTAAGTTCAACAATTATGTTTCATGGAAGAGGATGCCTGTTTATCCATATGACTTTTAGAAGCTATGTCACGTGACATCTTGAAATCGGGTTAGCAATTCAGGGCCATCTTGGCCCTCTTGTTTTAAATTGTTTCCCTGATAAATGTGAGGTAGTTCAGAAAATGTCACTAACTGTCAATCAAAATATACATGTACATGTTTTTGCATGACAGAATTTAAATTCAGTGTTCAATGTGTTTTACATGTAACAAAACTTTAACATGGTTTTGTAATTATCATTTTTTCCCCTCAGACTGTATACCTGCCTTTGTAATGACCAAATTGATGGGGCTCTTTCATCAACAACCTACATAAGTCCATTTATCATAATTATGACGTCACTTCTGAGAATGTAATAATGCCATGTAATAAATTCTATAATCCACAAGTGGATTAAATATTCATATTAGTTAGATATGCTCCGTAACGTTACATGAGCATTGGCTCTCAGAGAGTGTGAGAGAAAAATGGAGATAGTAGGAGAGAGAGAGAGAGAGAGAGAGAGAGAGAGAGAGAGAGAGAGAGAGACTAAGGATAAGGGAACAAACATGGATAAATAGGATAAAGAATCAAAGCTCTGACAGCACTAGTGGGTCAGATGCCTCCCAGTGTTTGTTTGTTTGATTTGAGGTTTAACATCCCTGTCAACACTATATAGATCATTTTGGAGATGTTGCTTCCAATTTTGTGGGACTTTTATCCAACATTGAGATGAAATGACATCTTAAGCCCTGTTACCTAATGAAACAAATAGGGTTTATAAGCATGGACGGCCGAACTCACACCGCTTTGCCTGGGCAGGCTTAAATCCTCTAAGCGGTTTACCAGGTCTTGTATGCGGTCGGTTTCAGCTCTATGTGAAAGCATCATGCAGCTCATCTGTTTCTGGGTGGGTGTGTTGTTATTTCTTCTGTTTCTTCACTTCCTTTCATTGTTCTCTTTATCTTCTGTCCCTCACTTTCATCTCCTGTACTCTGTTTTGTATCTCTTTTCCCCCTTTCTCTGAGAGACAACACAAAATGACTCAGGGACATTTTTGGCCCAATATATTGATGTGCCCTCAAAATGGGCCAAGGGCCCATCTACCGTTCATTAACATGAAAAAAATCAAAATTTTGATGGGCCTTTTGGAATTTTCATGGGCCTTTTGGGAAAATGGATGGGCTCAAGAATCCTTAATACACACCTTACATCAAAATTAACATCAATTTTGAATAACTTATATATGGGGCCCAAACAAAAATTAAATCAGAATCAGTCTATATCTAATAGTTTTCTCATAAAATAGCTCTGCCCATCCCAGAAATATCCCTGATGACACACAAGGGTTGACGTGTTCTCAGACTCAAAACAGTCAGTCTATCTTTATCTGTTGTAAGCCTTAATCTAGCTGATGTTGAAAGTAATATGACACCTTTGACCAGGGCTCGAGAAACTGAAGAATTCAAATCAGTCCAGCCAGATTACGCCAAAAAGTTACGGAAATTG
Organism: Lucinisca nassula; assembly: GCA_963580285.1. Classification (NCBI taxonomy): domain Eukaryota; kingdom Metazoa; phylum Mollusca; class Bivalvia; order Lucinida; family Lucinidae; genus Lucinisca; species Lucinisca nassula. Next base: position 37,627,848 of record OY757011.1, read on the forward strand.
GCGAACCATTTTCGGTAATTTCTGTAAACGTCAGTAGTGATTTGCAATTTCAAAATGTGTTATTAGCGTAATGAATGAATACAAATATTGCTTTTACACTTTTTCAACGAATATGAACATCAGCATCTCGATTATAAACAGCAATTATTGCTCACATTGTTCAGAGACGCCAGATTTCATCTACTTTCATTTCGCCAATATCCGGGTTACTCAGTATCGGGAAACAACCAGCGTGGAGTCAAAGACCAGTTTGTTGGTCACTACATTTTATGTCCCCGGTAGCGATAGCGGGGACATATTGTTTTTGCCCTGTCTGTTTGTTTGTTTGTTGGTTGGTTTGTACGTGGACAACTTAAAGGTTGGTCATAACTTTTGAACCGTTGGCGATAGAGTATTCATATTTGGCATGAACGTTCCTTGTGACAAGAGCTTCACATTCATGCAAAAAATTTGACCTGTGACCTTGACCTTTGACCTATTTAAAAGAAAAAAATAACATTGGTCATAACTTTTGAACCGCTTGAGATACAGCCTTCATATTTGGCATGTATGTTCCGTGTGACAAAAGCTTAACATTCATGCAAAAAATTTTGACCTGTGACCTTGACCTTTGACCTACTTAAAATAAAAAAATAACCTTTGGTCATAACTTTTGAACCATTTGAGATACAGCCTTAATATTTTGCACGTAGGTTCCTTGTGACAAGAGCTTTACATTCACACAAAATCTTTTGACCTGTGACCTTGACCTTTGACCTACATAAAAGAAAAAGTTAACATTGGTCATAACTTTTGAACCGTTTGAGATACAGCCTTCATATTTGGCATGTAGGTTCCTTGTATCAAGAGCTTTACATTCATGCAAAACTTTTTGACCTGTGACCTTAACCTTTGACCTACTTAAAAGAAAAAAATAAGATTTTGGTCATAACTTTCGAACTGTTTGGGATAGAGCCTTCATTTTTGGCATGTAGGTTCCTTGTGATAAGAGAAGCCCCTGTGGCGCAGTGGATAAGCTACTCGCCTTCTAAACCAGGGATCGCAGGATCGATCCCGGGCTTCTCCAGACTTTCGGATGAGTCTTTAAACCGAGGTCCCGTCTCCGTATGACCTTAGCTGTTGGTGGGACGTAAAACTAAAATCACTCACTCACTCACTCCTTGTGATAAGAACTTTACATTCATGCAATTTTTTTTTACCATGACCTTGACCTACTTAAAAGAACAAATAAAATTGATCATTACTTTTGAATCATTTAAGATAGAGCCTTCATATTTGGCATGTAGGTTCCTTGTGACAAGAACTTTACATTCATGCAAAGTTTTTTGACCTGTGACCTTGACCTACTTTAAAGAAAAAATATTATTGTTCATAACTTTCGAATCGTTTAAGATAGAGCCTTCATATTTGGCATGTAAGTTCCTTGTGCCAAGGGCTTCCCACTCAAACCAAAAATCTTGACATGTGACCTTGACTTTGAACTGTGTCCAACTTTGAAAAAAAAATGACCATGCCCGGGGATATGTTCGTGTTTCACAAACACATCTTGTTTTCTTTCTAAATCCTAAAATATTTAATTCATTCAAGGGCGTAATACAAACATGTTTTATGTTATTGGTTTCAATGGAGTGTATTTCTTAAATAAAATATTGTTTAGATTGGGTAAAAAAAAACGCTTTTTTTCTCGAAGGCTTGACATGCAATGTTCAGACATGACAGGTTTGGATTGAAAATTGCCCCTTGTGAAAAAATATACCGGTTCTATAGTTAACCATAAATAAATGACTTGAGTAAATAAACTAGCATATGTCCTGCATTGATTGACCTGATTTTTTCACCGTGTTACATTGTTTGGCACCTTACTGATAAAGCCTGAGGCCAGTGTTCACAGTTTAATAGTTTTATATTTTTGACACACAGGTCAAATTTCACTGTGATAAGATTAAAGGACCCGACATGGACTTTCTGATTTTCACCTAGTTAGATAATGAACCTTGTGCTCTAGGCGTTTTTTTTTTTCGAACCGATTTTTGTAAAAATGTTTCTGAATTATGGACATATTTTTGAATCAACTTCTGAAATCAAAATCAGTTCAGGGAATCCAAAAACGGTCCGGGGCCGGCAAACCGACATTTTCTCGAGCCTTGCCTTTGACCATATATGACATATGACAGAAGATCAAGAGGTCATGTCTTGAATACCATTGATCATGGAATCTTTTCTATGGTCATATTCTCTCCCTTCTACTGATTCATTACGAAAACACGCCTATACAAATACAGTGTCAATTTTACCGCCGAAAATATGAAAATTTCAAGATGAAAAATTTGATTTTTTTCTTATTTCTGCTCTAAAATATAGATTGTGGGTACTCGTTAGAACCGCCTCATCGACTGCTCTAAAATATAGATTGTGGGTACTCGTTAGAACCGCCTCGATGAGGCGGTTCTAACGAGTACCCACAATCTATATTTCTCTAAAATATAGATTGTGGGTACTCGTTAGAACCGCCTCGAAGAGGCGGTTCTAACAAGTACCCACAATCTATATTTTAGAGCAGAAATAAGAAAAATAAGGTTTACCCCTGTAAACCCCAGTTTTACTATATAAAAGTGGGGTTCAAGGGGGTCAAAATTATATAGGGGTGTTCACATGATGACATTGAGGGCAGCTGTCAGTTTCTGGTAAAAATGTATAAGCCTGTCCAGACAAAGGTGGGATTAGGTAAGCTGATCATGACTGGTTCAACATGACCTTATTTGTGTTGACTATGCCTTTAACCCTTAATATCCGAGAAAAACTACATCTGAAAATGTTGTCTGCTTATATTGTCTGCTGAATCTTCTTGCAAACTTTTTAGAAATATTTTTTTCATACACACAAACAGTGTGGATCCAGATCAGACTGTTTGCAAAAATAAAAACTTAAAACTTCTAAGGTAACTGGCAGACGGCAGAGCAGGCGACAGTTGTCATAATCGGTGTCTTACGAATTGTGATTAGGTATGCTGATCTTGACTGGTCCAACATGACCTAAACTGTGTTGTTAGTGCCCTTAAGCTCCAAAAAACTGTACCAATACTTAATACGGCCCCCGCCCATAGGGGCTTGAAGAAATATATGGGCTGCATGATGCCTCCACGCAGAGCTGAATCCGGCCAGCACACAAGTACTGGTAAACCGCTCAGAGGATCTAAGCCTGTCCAGGAACCGCAGTGCGAGGCGGACCGTCCATGCTAATAAACCCTATTGGTTCCATTGGGCTACAGGGCTTGAGATGTCATTTCATCTCAAAGTCGGGTAGAAGTCCCACAAAATTGGAAGCAACGTCTCCAAAATGACCTTTACAGTGTTGACGGGGACCGTTAAACCTCAAATCAAACAAACAAAAACCAATACTTAATACATGTGTAACCAGTACATGTTCAACACACTTACTTATGGTCTTAAAGCAAATAAATACCCTTGATATATTTTCTGTCCTTTTTTACCAGGGGACAACTTTTGGAACACTTTTATCTGAAACTTCCCCCAAAATAGGTCTAAGGTGCAAATTCTTACATGCTGAGAAAACAATATCTGAAAATGTTGTCTGCTTATGTTGTCTGCCGAATCTTCCCGGGCTTCTCCAGACTTTCGGATGGGTCTTTAAACTGAGGTTGAATCTCTGTATGACCTGTTGGTGAGCACTCACTCACTGCATACAGACAAACAGTGTGGGCCCAGATCAGACTGCTCCTACAGGAGCAGTCTGATCTGGGTTCATCCTACAGGAGCAGTCTGATCTGAGTCCACAGTTTGCAAAAAAGGACTTTTAACCCTTATCTTGCTGTTCACGACAACCCCTATCTTTGCAAACAGTGTAGATCCAGATCAGATGGCTTCTGAAGAAGCCATCTGATCAGGATCTACACTGTTTGACATTAAGTTAATGGCTTTGTAGCAATTAATTACATGAAGTAACTTGATTGGTTGATAGACAGAAATGGGTGTGGCTTAAATGAATATTCAGCAAGATAAGGGTTAAGGTAACTGGCAGACAGCAAAGCAGATGACAAATGTCATGATTGGCATTTTATGGGTTATCCCTTATCCTATTGAACAAAACATCCCCTACCTTTGGAAACAGTGTAGATTTTGATTATACTGTAATTAACACTGTTCGTCATGCTGTTGCAGGGATATTCCTTGTGTAACTTGGGGACCGGTAATCGGCCCCTATTTTTCCCAATTTGGAGACAGATATTCCCAAATTTCCCAATTTCTGATGTTGTGCTACATTTTGATAAAAATTTCAGGAAAATTGAACCAAAATTGACAGTTACAGCTGATTTAAATTCCCAACTATAAATATTAGCGAGCTGTTTTTCCCAAACCCAGCGCTCCTGGACCCTGATTCTGAAGGGTAAGAAAATCCCTGTGTTGGTGAACTGAAGCTAGAAGGATCACACTATATCCAATAATTTGATTGGTTGATAGTCAGAAATGCATCACGTGAACTAGTCAGTAAAATGAAAACGCCTATAACCCACTTTATATAGAGAAAACGGGGTTTACGGGGGTATACAATATTTTTCTTATTTTTACTCCAAGACATAGGTTGTGAGTACTTGTTAGAACCGCCTCAATGAGGCAGTGCTAACCAGCACCCACAAACTATATTTGCAGTATTTATAAGAAAAATATCAGGGATTTTCATCAGAAAAGTAGCCATTTTGGAGATAAGAAATATGCACTATGTCGCACAGGTGTGTTATCGTAATGGGTGTGGCTTAATTAATTCATTCAGCAGGATAAGGGTAAAGTGTGTAACATACCCCCAATTGGCGATGGAAACAAAATTATTTGAAAAAAGTTACTTCCCTTGAAGATCTATCTGTTCCCCTTACCGTATTCGTCCTAATTACCGCACCGTGCGCTTAGTTTTTTCAAAATCGTGCCATAAAATCATAGTAAAAAATCTACCTAATTAGCGCACACTTGATACGAAAACAACAGCTTCCAAGATGATGCATACTGATATTTAATGGGACGGAAAAAGATACTTAAGCATTGCCTTCACTGTTGGAAGAAATGATGATAAGTTTTTATAGATTTACTATGAGAACTTCAAGGGGAGATTACTGTAAAGTGTGCGCTTATGCATTTCCTTTTAAAAAATAGCTTAGGTGTGCGCTTATAGGAGCATGTGCGGTAATTAGGGCGAATACGGTAAATAATTATGAACGATGCCGTGTGAAAACCAATATTTGCTTCATTGTTTGCTTTCAAATACCGTTAAAATCCTAAAAGTTTGGACACCTTGAGGACTTGTTGTAATTCACCCTAAATTTTTATCAAATTTGTTCCCTGATCCAGCAACGGAGTCCTAAAGGTTCAGACAGAATGGCAAACAGTGTAGACCCTGATCAGACTGCTCCTTCAGGCTGCTCCATTTTGTAATGGAAACCCCAAAACGGGTACCCTTTCAAATAGTGCAGGCCCAGATCAGATGCCGCAGAATGCGGCGTCTGATCAGGACCTACACTGTTTGCAAAACTTTCAGCCACTTTCCAAATAAACTTTGAAGAAAACACAACCTATCAGCCCTAAATTTTTAAATGGACTCCTGGTATATATAAGAAGGAAGATTCCATTTGGTACCAAAAAATTAATGTTCCCGTCAACACAATTAAGGTCATTTTGGAGACATTGCTTCCAGTTTTGTGGGACTTTTACCCGACATTGAGATAAAATGACATCTCAAGCCCTGCCCCCCAATGAAACCAAAAGGGTTTATATGCTTGGACTGTCTGTCCAATACTTTGGATCATCATTACGGTAAGATTCAAACCAACCTGCTCAGCTGCACAGACAAGCTGGAGACATGAAATTGCATATATACAATCAAACTTCAATGGCTCGAACACCTTTGGGACCTCGAAAATCTGTTCGAGACAGTGGTAGTTCGAGCCACTGTAGACTACTGCCCGGAGGCATAACAGTATACTTTAGGACATCTTTTCGGTGTTATATAATGAAAATGTATGCTGTGTGTACTCATTAGAATTGCCTCATCGAGGCGATTCTAATGAGTACACACAGTATCCATTTGCAAGATAAAAGACTAAAACCTCCTTAATTATCCCCCACTATTTCTTATTTAGACGATTTCGCTAGGAGCTCAAAAATGGGTTCGACTCATCCATGGTAAACGAGCCATCGGTGTTTGAGCCATCGAAGTTCTACTGTAGTAACGAGGTGTGTGTACTATCCAAACAGTGAAAACTACAGAGTTTACCAGACAGCAGGAATATCCAGGCTTATCTACACCGGCTGTCATTGACCCTCCCATCAGGACTAGGAGAAATAGATTGGGCTGCATGATGCTTCCACGCAGACCTTAAACCGACTGCACATGAGTACTGGTAAACTGCTTTGAGGGTCTATGCCTGCACAGGCAAAGTGGTGGGAGTAAGACCGTCCCTGTAACATATAATTAAACCATTTTGGTTTTCTTAAGATGTCATTTCATCTCAATATTGGGTAAAAGTCCCACAAAATTGGAAGCAACATCTCGAAAATGACCTAAATAGTGTTGATTGGGGATGTTCAACCTCCATTCAAACAAACAAACAAAAATACCTTCATTTTTGTATATTACGAAAACACACCTATATAATTCTGATCATCTCAAACCCCACTTTTAAAAGTAAAATAGGGGTTTATGGGGTAAACCTTATTTTTGCTCTAAAATATAGATTGTGGGTACTAGTTATATAGAACTGCCTCCATGAGGCCGTTTTAAAGTGTACCCACAATCCATATTTGGAGCAAAAATAAGAAAAATATCACAATCAGACTTGAATCTCTCTTCTTAAATTTTTTTTGGGCGGCAAAATTAACAATGTATTTGTATAGGCCTGTTTTTGTAAGGAATGACAAAAACTGGTTTTCTCATGGCGTGATTCATGTAATGGTGCATTGTCATTTTATTTCTTCAGGAAAAGTGTTTACTCCATTAAACTACTCTATTTACCCTACATGTATTCTGACAGACAGACCTGTCAGTTAACAGTTGAGATGCAGATGAGACGCCCCCATATGTGACAGCATCTCATCAGGATCTACACTGTTTGCAATCCAATTGTACGTACACTTGTTCAAATTTAAATTTTAGAACAAGTATAGTAAGAAGCTGATGTGTCTCAGGTTCCCCGACACTTAACCTATAAAATGCCAATCACGACAATTGTCGTCTGCTTTGCCGTCTGCCGGTTACCTTAAAAGTATTTTTTTTTGCAAACAGTGTGGACCCAGATCAGACTGCTCCTGTAGGAGCAGTCTGATCTGGGTCCATACTGTTTGCCTGTATGCAAAAATATTTTTAAAAAGTTTGCCCAAAAATTCAGCAGACATGAGCAGACGACATGAGCAGATGACATTTTCAGATGTAGTTTTTCTTGGGTTAGGATGAATTATGGTAAATGTAGTTTCACATAGGGCATATTTACATGTACTGCAATCATGGTCATTACCCTAAAATTGTTAGTGCTTTTGTTTACAGTGCTTAAAACTTTTATATAAAACTGAATGTGCTTTCATAATAGCGTAAAAATCCTAAAACATTCAGACGCCTTGAGGTCTTGCTGTAATTCTCCAAAAATTTAACAAAATTGTTTCACGATTCAGCAAGGAGTCCAAAAAATGCAGATGGAATGGAAAACAGTGTAGACCCTGAGCAGACTGCTCCTTCTTGAGCAGTCTGATCTGGGTCTGCACTGTTTGCTCAGGCCTATCTGTCCCAATGCTTAGGATTATTACGGTATGGGCACCTGTCCAGGAACCGCGGTGCGAGGCGGACCGTCCATGCTAATAAACCCTATTGGTTCATCGGCCGACGGGCCTTGAGATGTCATTTCATTTCAATGTCGGGTAAAAGTCGCACAAAATTGGAAGCAACGTCTTCAAAATGACCTTTACAGTGTTGACGGGGACGTTAAACCTCAAATCAAACAAACAAAAAACTGTATTACTCTAAAAATTCAGGCACCTCAACTCCTTACCATACTTGTTCTAAAGCCAGCCACGGTATCTCAGTCGGATACGTGTCTGACTGGTCATCAGGAGGACGTGGGCTCAATACCTGCCGTGGTCGGCTGGAGATAGATCAAGAAATCTTTTCTATTGTCATTCTCTCCCTTCCGCTGATTCAAGAAGGGCAGGCTTATACATAAGCGGTTAAATTTTTTTACTATAGTAGGACTCATATTGGCAAGGAAAGTTGGTTGATATTGAGAATCTTCTCCAAACACACAGGCACACTGCCCCAAATTTATAAGGCCCTTGAATAACTGTTAACAACCAGTGCTTCAGCTGAAGTGCACGACCCGCCGGATGCTTTTAGCTTTATGAGTGTTACCATATATCGGTATGGCGGCCATTTTGGTCATGTGACCTGGACCTAAAACGGTTCCCCCAATAAATGCGCCTTATCGTAAGGAGCAAAAATATATCTTATACTTTAGTACTGTATTCTGAATCGTTTGCAGGATAAAATGCATTCTCACTTTTCCAATATAAAAGCATATGACTTTGTGTCAAAGTTTGACCTAGGCACAAAGAAGGTCAAGGTCAACCCAGGGTAACCATTTTAGCAATTTATGATGGGCCTACGTCCCAGATGCTATTTATCAAGTTTCGTTGAAATCTGCCCAGTAGTTCTGGAGAAGACTATTTTTGAAGGGTTTTTACCATATATGGCTAGGCGGCCATTTTGGTCATGCGACCTGGACCCCATGAGTAAATTTTGGTATCCCTATCCCATAGAGGCTCCATATGAAATTTGACTTCAATCGGCCCAACGGTTTCCGAGGAGAAGCAGTTCGAAAGCTTTCACATTTTTCGCCTTGGCGAGGCTATACTAAATGGAATGTAATATTTCGCAAGTTTATTGGTTAGATCTCATTGATATCTATCAGTATGCCAAAAATTGTATAAATATTCCAAGCGGTTAAGTAACTATCACCAATTTTCACAAACAGGTTACGGACGGACAGACAGACAGACCATATATGGCTTGGCGGCCATTTTGGTCATGTGACCTGGACCCCATGAGCAAATTTTGGTTTCCCCCATCCCATAGAGGCTCCATATGAAATTTGACTTCAATCGGCCCAACGTTTTCCGAGGAGAAGCAGTACAAAAATTTTCACATTTTTCGCCTCGGCGAGGCTATACTAAATGGAATGTAACATTTCACAAGTTCATTGGTTAGATCTCATAGATATCTATCAGTACGCCAAAAATTGTTTTAATATTCCAAGCGGTTAAGTCACTATCACCAATTTTCACAAACGGATTATGGCCGGACAGACTGACAGAATGACAGAATGACCGAATGACAGAATGACACGGTGATTTTAGGGCACTCTTAGAAATCAACCGACTTCAGTCGGGTTGCTTTTTCAGCGGGTTGTGCAATTTCCTCTGGAGGAGTTGCATCCCTTTACAGTATACACATGACTCAGTTCTCCTTAATTTTCAAATTAGATAGACAAAAATACATGAATAGACAAAAAGCATATGAGCTAAAAAAGAGTGTATGAACTTCTAAAGCTAGGTTGGTACAAGAAATTTCAATTTCCACTTTAAACCTTTTTATACCAAATGGAATATATGGGCCCCGTCAAGCGATTTTGGTACTTATCACCTATGCGAGCAGCGAAGGTTCAGGAGAGCCTGCGCATCCGCGCAGTCTCGCCAGAATCTTCGCTGCTCGCTCATACAAGCAGTGAATCAAGAGGAACCTTCAGACAGAAAGCAATATCCCTGGTCCCTCTGAATGGCTGGGCATGCGCAGTTAAAATTTGTCATGACGGAATGCTCGAAGACACAAATTCGCTTGGCGGGGCTCATATAACAGAAGTCCATTTCAAACTTCAGGGGTGTGTCAGGTTGTGTTTCATTAAAATCTACTTGGAAATTGGTTGAAGTTTTTGCAAACAGTGATGAGACGGAGGGTTTCTTTTTGTCGAGTATCAAGTATCGAGTCAAAATTGTCGAGTATCGAGTCAAAATTGTCGAGTATCGAGTGAAAAATTTCGAGTATCAAGTCAAAATTGTCGAGTATCGAGTTAAAAATGTCGAGTATCGAGTTGAAATTGTCGAGTATCGAGTCAAAAAAGTCGAGTATCAAGTCAAAATTGTCGAGTATCGAGTTAAAAAAGTCGAGTATCGAGTCAAAATTGTCGAGTATCGAGTCCAAAAAGTCGAGTATCGAGTCAAAATTGTCGAGTATCGAGTTAAAAAAGTCGAGTATCGAGTCAGAATTGTCGAGTATCGAGTCAAAAAAGTCAAGTATCGAGTCAAAATTGTCGAGTATCGAGTTAAAAAAGTCGAGTATCGAGTCAAAATTGTCGAGTATCGAGTTGAAATTGTCGAGTATCGAGTCAAAAATGTCGAGTATCGAGTTAAAATTGTCGAGTATCGAGTTAACATTAACATAATTCTGCAGCATGACTTTGCAGGTATGTGAGTCGTCTTATTTGAACAAGCAATGACTCAAAAATAATGACTTGTGTTTGTTTTATCCTAAAATATGTCATCATTTTAACAAGCTAATTTTGCTGATCTAGAGCAACAGTGGTCCTAAAGTGGTCTATCCCTAATATACCAAATGTTTATAAATTTAGTATGCAATACATCTACACTGACATTTTTATTTTTCCTCTTTTTTTATTGTTCATTTAACCCTTTTTGTACAGGAAACACCAAAACAGTAATTAGTAAGCAAACAGTGCAGGCCCAGATCAGAAGACGCAGAACGACCTTAACTCATCACGAAAACACACGTATATAAATTTGACCCCCTTAAACCCCAGTTTTATATAGTAAAACTAGGGTTTGCAGGGGTATAAATTATTTTTCTTATTTCTGCTCAAAAACATAGATTGTGGGTACTCGTTAGATCTGAAAATTGTCATTTTTCGGTGGTAAGAATTATAATGTATTTGTATAGGCATGTTTTCGTAATGATTTGCAAAATTTCCAGCAATTTTCAAGTAGTTTTTGAAGCAAACACAACATGACACCCCGAAATTTTGAAATGGACTTATTCTGTATATGGTGGAAGATTCCTTTTGGTACAAAATGGGCAAAGCAACAATTTTCCCCTTACAGATAAACAATATTTGGGTGTCTTGAAACATTAAATATTGTAATTAATTCCCAACTGATGTGCCTAGCATCAAAATTAACTAAAACAAACACTGGATGCCAAAGTTGATGTTAATGGACATTATATATGCTGCCCTAACAAATGCAGCCCATTTACTGGATAATTAATAGCTTTTACACCAAAACAATGATGAGTTGCTGATGGCCCAAATGGAGTGCTGGAACCACAAGATGACCAGAGGATCAGTTGAGAGAATACTTCCCATCTTGGAAGTGCTACTGAGGTTAATAAAATGGATTTTCACTGAAAACCTAAAAAATCTGCATGGCCCAAATCACTGATATTTGGTATGAAGCTTCGTCTAGTGGACCTCTACCAAGATTGTTCAAATTATAGCCCTGGGGCTAAAAAATGTTCCCACCCAGGGACACTTTGCTTCAGTTTACATAGACTTTTATAGGAAAAATCTTTAAAAATCTTCTTCTCTGAAACCGCAAGTCCCAGGTCTTTGATAATTTGTGTGAAGCTAGCCCTGGGGTCAAAAGTGCCCCTGCCCCGGGGCCCTTTGGTTTGACATTGACTTACACAGGAAATGTCTTTAAAAAAATCTTCTCCTCTGAAACAGCATGGCCAAGGTCTTTGATATTTGGTGTGTAGCTTCATCATGTGGACCTCTACCAAGATTGTTCAAATTATAGCCCTTGCATCAAAAATGCTCTTCCCAGGGCCATTTGGTTTTACATTGACTTATATAGGAAAAACCTTAAAAATCTTCTCTGAAACCGCAAGGCCCAGGTCTTTAATAATTGGTGTGAATGAAATTGGCCCAAGGGTACAACAGAAGTTGTCATTTTTTTTCTATTTTTAGCCGTGGTAGCCATCTTGTTGGGCAGAGCGGAACAATTTAGCTATTTTGGTAGGGAGTCACCTTGGCAACATTCCTGTGAAGTTTGAATCCAATTGACCCAAGGGTTTAGGAGGAGTTTGCATTTGATGCAAATTTACAATGTTTTTTCTGTTTTTAGCTCTGGTGGCCATTTTGTTCATCGGAGTGGGATCGTTTTAGCTATTTTGCACAATATTTTTCACCGTGATAACAAGTCTGTGTAATGAATAGCCCTCTAAACCCCACTTTATATTAGAAAACTGGAGTGTACAGGGGTATACAGTATTTTCTTATTTCTGTTCCAAGATATAGGTTGTGGGTACTAGTTGGAACCGCCTTGTGGTGGTTCTAATGAGCACCAATAACCCATGTTTTGAGTATAAATAAGACAAATACCGTATCACAAAAATTAATGTTAACCAGGAAAGCAACAGTTTTCAAGATATGTTAAATGCTCTATGCACAAGGTTGTGCTATCGTAATGTACAAGTGTGACCCAAAAAGGGAATGTCGGCGGGATTGGGATACAATTCACTCAGTTGCACTGACTCCTATAATTTTATATCATTTCTGTAATCACCCTAAAACATGGGCCTCCATGGCCTAGTGGATAAGAGTGCTGACTCTTAATCATCAGGTCTCTCACTGCTATGGTTTGAGCCTTGCTTGGGTTACATGTGAAAGGTCAAGTTCTGCAATGGATGGACCTTACAACTAAAACAAAAAAAATAAATTACCCTAAAACTTAGTTGCCAAACCGCATCGTATAGGGTTCAAAAGATGTTGGGTGAATGTCACAGAATTCAGATCTTTGTGGATCTGGATCTGCACTGTTTGTCCAGACACGTGCGTTGGTATTTATTAATTTTGTTGGGAGCAGGCTCTTTGGATTTCAAAGCAAACTATCTTGCAAAATTAATGCCATTGACATCAGTTACAACCTGATCAGGAGAACAACATAATAACTTAGCTTAATATTTAGATAGCTGGGGTCAGTCTGTAGCTTTTGGTGAAGCAGAGATTTAACCCATTTTGTACTGAAACCCCAAAACAGGTAGTTGGCAAACAGTGCAGGCCCAGATCAGATGCCGCAGAACGCTGCATCTGATCAAGGCCTACAATGTTTGTAAAACGTTCAGCCAATTTCCAAATAAATTTTGAAGAAAACAAAATCTGACACCTCTAATTTTGAAATGGACTCACGCTATATAAAAGGAGGAATATTCCATTTGGTACAAACTAATTAATTATCAACATCCATACCTATATTTTCTTGGGAATATTCATGTGGTTCAATCTGCTTTAGACTGATGCTCAGTCTCTATTTGTTCCCTCTTTAATAGAAGCGGAATACGCCTAAATCAAGCCAAAAAAAAACATAAACAATAACTAAGAGGGAAAAGGAGAAACAGAAAAAAAAAGATAATAAAAGTACTAAGTAGGAGACTTGTACAAGTGTATATAACTTAAAATTTGATCTAGAAGCCTGAGATTTTGACCAACTTTACTCGATACTCGACAATTTGAACTCGATATAAGACAATTTGAACTCGATACTCGACATTTTTGACTCGATACTCGACATTTTTGACTCGATACTCGACATTTTTGACTCGATACTCGACAATTTTGACTTGATACTCGACTATTTCAACTCGATACTCGACATTTTTGACTCGATACTCGACAATTTTGACTCGATACTCGACTATTTCAACTCGATACTCGACATTTTTGACTCGATACTCGACAATTTCAACTCGATACTCGACATTTTTGACTCGATACTCGACAATTTCAACTCGATACTCGACATTTTTGACTCGATACTCGACACTTTACAAACCGTGAATCTCATGAGACGCTAGGTTCTGCGGCGTCTTGCCAACTATCCATTTTGGGGGTTCCGGGACAAAATGGGCTAAAGAAAAACTCTAAAGATGCTAAGAAAAATGTAAGCAAAAAATATCATCTGTTATGTCATCTGCTGCAGCTTCTTGCAAATTTTTCAAGCATATTTTTGCATACAGTCAAATGATGTGGATCCTGATCAGACTGCTGTTCTGGGAGCAGTCTGACCTGGATCCACACTGTTTGCAACAGGAACTCTAAAAGTAACCAGCACACAAACAAAGCAGACAACAGTTTTTGGAAGGCATCCTTAGTGTTACAAGTGCCAAAGGATACTGTCTATAACAAATGACATCCTATTTTTTATGTCCCCAGTAGTGATAGCGGGGACATATTGCTTTTGCCCTGTCTGTTTGTTTGTTGGTTTGTACGTAGACAACTTTAACGTTGGTCATAACTTTTGAACCGTTGGAGATAGAGTATTCATATTTGGCATGAAGATTCCTTGTGACAAGAGCTTCACATTCATGCAAAAAATTTGACCGGTGACCTTGACCTTTGATTAAAAGAACAAAATAACATTGGTCTTAACTTTTGAACTGCTTGAGATACAGCCTTCATGCATGTATTTGGCATGTATGTTCCTTGTGACAAATCTTTACATTCATGGAAAAAATTATGACCCTGACCTTGACCTTTGATCTACTAAAAAAAATAAAAAAATAATATTTTGGTCATAACGTTTGAACCATTTGAGATACATCCTTCATATTTTGCATGTAGGTTCCTTGTGACAAGAGCTTTACATTCATACCAAAAATTTTAACCTCTGACCTTGACCTTTGACCAACTGAAAAGAAAAATTAACATTTTGGTCATAACTTTCGAACCATTTGGGATAGGGCCTTCATATTTGGCATGTAGGTTCCTTGTGTTAAGAACTTAACATTCATGTAAAGTTTTTTGACCATGACATTGATCTTTGACCTACTTAAAAGAATAAAATTGTTCATAACTTTTGAATCATTAAATGTAGGTTCCTTGTGACAAGAGCTTTACATTCATGCAAAATGTTTTGACCTGTGACCTTGACCTAAGACCTACTTTAAAGAAAAATAAAATTATTATTCATAACTTTTGAACCGTTTAAGATAGAGCCGTCATATTTGGCATGTAAGCTCCTTGTGCCAAGGGCTTCCCACTCAAACCAAAAATCTTGACCTGTGACTTTGACTTTGAACTGTGGCCAACTTTGAAAAAAATGACCATGCCCGGGAACATGTTCCTGTTTCACAAACACATCTTGTTTTTAATTATTTTTTGGAAAAAATCAGGGTTGACATAACATGTGAATCCTCTGCAAAATCAGGCTTGACAATACATATGAATCCTCTGTAAAATCAGGCTTGACATTACATGTGAATCCTCTGCAACATCAGGCTTTACATTAAATGTGAAACCTCTGCAACATCAGGCTTGACATCACATGTTAATCCTTAAAATTTAACTTGACATAACTTGTGAATCCTCTGCAAAATCAGGCTTAACAATTCATATGAACCCTCTTTAAAATCAGGCTTGACAATTCATTTGAATCCTCTACAAAATCAGGCTTCACAATTCATGTGAATCCTGTGCAATATCAGGCTTGACATTACATGTTAATCCTCAGGCTGGACATTACAGGTGAATCCTCAGCCAAATCAGGCTTGACATTACATGTGAATCTTCTGTAGAATCAGGCTTGACATTACATGTGAAACCTCTGCAACATCAGGCTTGACATTACATGTGAAACCTCTGCAGAATCAGGCTTGACATTACATGTGAAACCTCTGCAACATCAGGCTTGACATTACATGTGAAACCTCTGCAACATCAGGCTTGACATTACATGTGAATCCTCTACAGAATCAGGCTTGACATTACATGTGAAACCTCTGCAACATCAGGCTTGACATTACATGTGAAACCTCTGCAACATCAGGCTTGACATTACATTTGAATCCTCTACAGAATCAGGCTTGATATTACATGTGAATCCTGCAAAATCAAGCTTGCCATTACATGTGAATCCCCTGCAAAATCAGGCTTGACATAACATGTGAATCCTCTACAGAATCAGGCTTGATATTACATGTGAATCCTGCAAAATCAAGCTTGCCATTACATGTGAATCCCCTGCAGAATCAGGCTTGACATTACATGTGAATCCTCTGCAAAATAAGGCTTGACATTATATGTGAATCCTGCAAAATCAA
The DNA here is from genome assembly GCA_963580285.1 of Lucinisca nassula. Taxonomy (NCBI): domain Eukaryota; kingdom Metazoa; phylum Mollusca; class Bivalvia; order Lucinida; family Lucinidae; genus Lucinisca; species Lucinisca nassula. The sequence continues at coordinate 37,644,003 of OY757011.1, forward strand.
GCTTGACATTACATGTGAATCCCCTGCAGAATCAGGCTTGACATTACATGTGAATCCTCTGCAAAATAAGGCTTGACATTATATGTGAATCCTGCAAAATCAAGCTTGACATTACATGTGTATTCTGCAAAATCAAGCTTACCATTACATGTGAATCCTTCAAAATCAAGCGTGCCATTACATGTGAATCCTCCCCATAATCAGGCTTGACATTAAATGCAAATCTAGAAGCCTTATATGCTACTCGCCTTGTAAACCAGGGATCGCAAGATCGATCCCAGGCTTCTCCAGACTTTCGGATGAGTCTTTAAACCAAGGTCCTGTCTCCATATGACCTTAGCTGTTGGTGAGACGTAAGACTCAAACTCTCACTCACTTACATGCAAATCTTCTGCAAAATCAGGCCTGACATTACATGTGAATCCGCAGAGGATTCACATTTAATGTTTGGCCTGATATTCTCTTATTTACTTGAAAATCTCATCTGCTTCAGTCATGATGGGTGCTTCAAGATTCATTTATTGTTAGCTACAACTCTATTATGTATTAAAGTTCAACCGAATATATGTCGAGGTGCTCAATGACACAGAAATACTCAAGTTTTAGTATTTTTAGGTAAATAATTTCCATTAGGTAAATAATTCCCATTTTGTGTTGGTTTAATGCTTATCCTGCTGAATAAATTAATTCATCCACACCCATTTCTGACTATGACCAATCAAATAACTTGATAAAATGTATTCTTTCAATACACAAACTGCATGACAAACAGTGTAGATCCTGATCAGATGGCTTATGATGTGGATTTACAATGTTTGCGAAGTTATTTGGTTGTCAGTACTGTTTGGATCATAACTCACTGAACTGAGAAGCCTCTGTTGTGTAGTGGTTATGCTTCTCACCACTGACCTTATATATTAGTGGCCATTGGTTCGATCCCAGGTTTCTCCAGACTTTCAGACGAGTCTTTAAATCAAGGTCCTGTCTCTGTATGACATTAGCTGTTGATGGGATGTAAAACACAAACACACACACACACTTAACCAAGCTTTTCATAGGCAGACTTAAGGTAAATGGGAGCATCTAGCACATTTTCCCACTATTTTTCAAAGGGAGACAACTTTCGACACTTCCTGTTCGCTTTTCTATAAGCCCTGTCCCAATGAAAAAGGGATCTACTCTTAAAGCAAAGAATTCGCTCTTCAGGAGCAAATCCTTTCCTTCAAGAGTTGAACCAAGACTTTCGGATGAGTCTTTAAACCGAGGTCCCGTCTCCGTATGACCTAAGCTGTTGGTGGGACGTAAAACTAAAACTCACTCACTCACTCAAGAGTTGAACCATATTGGCATGGGGGACAAAATAGCTTTTGCATGAGTTGCCTCCCTTGAAGGTGTATCCATTCCCCTCAAGAATAAGTGGTAAACCAGAAACTGACAACTGCCCTTCTATAATCAGCGGAAGGGAAAGAATAACACTTGAAAAAGTCTCGTGATCATTCACCTTGGCAGAAAAATGATTCAAAGTTGCTAATCTGCACTGTTATATAATATTTGTTGTGTGTAAATGTATGTCTATACTTCAGCGATTTTGTTTAGTATCTATTACTATAAAGGGTATGAATACTCTTGGCACATTTTCCATCATTTTTGCATCAATTGTTAACCTCAACCCAAAGTTACTGAACCCTTGAAGGGGCATGCAGTTTATTTTAGTATGTTTTGTGAACAAGATATCTTGTGCGCATAAGATATTATCTTTTGTGGTAAGATATTACACAAGATGTTATCTTGTGCGAACAACATAATATCTTGTGCGAACAAGTTATAATCATGTGCACACAAGATAATATCTTGTTCGCCCAACATAGATCTTGTGTGGACCACATAATATCTTGTGCACACAACTAATTGTTTTGTTCGCACAACATAAAATCTTGTATATGCACAAGTTATTATCCTATTCACACAACATATTATCTTGATTGCACAACATATTACCTTGTTTGCACAACATATTACCTTGTTTGCTATTACCTTGTTTGCACAACATAGATCTTGTGCAGGCAACATATTATCTTGTGTGTACAAGACATTATCTTGTTTGCACAATCAATATCTTTTTTTGTGGAAAACATAATACGTTGTGCGCACAAGATACAAGATAATATGTTGTTTGCACAACTTAATACCTTGTTCGCACAACATATTATCTTGTTAGCACAATTTAATCAGACGCATAAGATATTATGTTGTCCGCACAAGATATATGTTGTCCGCACAAGATATTGTTGGCACAAGATAATTTCTTGTGAGCACAACATAATCTTGTGTGCACAAGATAATACTTAATATCTTGTTAGCACAACATATTAAAAAAAAAAATGCATGCACAGTCCCTTAATCCTGGGTTCTGTACAAAGTTGCTAATGAGGTAAAGTTATATTGTTGCTAGTGTCTACACACCATAACAACCAGCTATTGCGAAGATAGATTACTGCCTCAAAGACAGATCAAAGTTAAGACATCTGATCAGGATCTACACTGGTTGACAATGTTTGAAAATTTGTAGTATTAAATTACATCAAGTATTCTGATTGGTTCAAAGTTAGAAATGTTGGGCTAAATTACTTATTCAGGAGTATAAGGGAGAAGTAATTTGATTGTTTGAAAGTCAGAAATGGGTGTGGTTGAATTAGTTTATTCAGCAGGATAATTTCATCTCAATGTCAGGTAAAAGTCCCGCAAAATTGGAAGCAACGTCTCCAAATCATGACTTAGATAGTGTTGATGTGGATGTTGAACCTCAAATCAAGCAAACAATAAGTGTAGACCCATATGAGATGCCACTGGACAGGGTGTCTCATCAGGGTCTACACTGTTCACCATTCATCCAGCTATTTTTAGACACAACATCTGGTAGTAAAATGTACTTTTTCAATTATGGTCAAGAGGTGAGCTAGGTGTCAAAATACAATAAAATTCAGCTATGAAGACCACCTAAAAATAAGATAAATTCTTCTCAAATACCATATTTAAAATGTTTCAGTTATTCTCAGTTTGTGTGTTCTGCACACAGTGTAATCTTGTGACAGACCATTTTTGGGACTGTTCAGAAGTGGTCTTAAAGACCACTTTTGAACAGTCCCAAAGGTGGTCTTAATTTAGGAATTCTACTCTATTTAGGGTAAATATGGTAGACAGGTACTCTCATCATATGGTCCCCGCCCATCGGGGCTTAAAGAAATAGATGGGCTGTATGATGCTTCCATGCAGAGCTGAATCCGACCCGTACACGAGAACTGGTAAACTGCTTAGAGGATCTTAGCCTGCCCAGGCAAAGCGGTGCGAGTCGGACCATCTATGCTTATAAACCCTATTGATTTTATTGGGCGGCAGGGCTTGAGATGTAATTTCATCTCAAAGTAGGGTAAAAGTCCCACAAAATTGGAAGCAACGTCTCCAAAATGACCTTTACAGTGTTGACAGGGACGTTAAACCTCAAAATAAAACAAACTCATCATATGGCTCACATTGTACTGGAAATTTTCAGGTCCTGTGGAAATTTGTTGATCATGCTGTGACGATATCATCAGGAAACAACGTAACCAGTCACCCAGACAAATACGAGATTGTAAGAGCTCAAATTGGTAAGTAATACATGTACTAGTTTCGGATTTATCTCTCGCTGTTGTAAACAGTTTATAAAGTTACCGTAAAGATCAGAAAAATTCAGACACCTTGAGGACTTGCTGTTAGTTTCTCCTAAAATTTTATAAGGTTTTATTGTTCTGTGATCCAGAATTAAGGAGGCCAAAAAGTGCAGACAGAATGGCAAACAGTGTAGACCCTGATCAGACTGCTCCTTCAGTAGCAGTCTGACCTGGGTCTGCACTGTTTGCTCTGGGTCTGTCTGTCCCAATACTTAGAATCATTACAGTACTAATGCTATTCCATCAAGGCCTCTATGGCCTAGTGGATAAGAGTGCTAGCTGACTCTTAATCAATAGATCTCTCACCTCTGTTGGTTCCAGCCTGGCTCGGGTCACATGTGAGACGCCAAGTTCTTCAACCGAAGGTAAGGTTGTTTTTCTCCAGGTACTCCGGCTTTCGACCACCTCTGATTAACGATTGGCTCGATATGAGTGAATGAGTGAAATAATCTTGAATTAGGGCTGTAAAACCAAAAAAAAAAAAAAAACAAGGTTGCAGTCTGTGTATGAAAACTACATGAGTAAAGATACTTCTGGAACTGATCAAACCAGATCCAAAACATCAAAGGGCAAGACAGACAAACACATCTTAAGGCCCTCGTCACACTGCAATGGAACTGCGTTTAAGATTCTAGAATGTCGCAAGACCTGATATTTTTCGTGAAAAGGGACCTTTCATGGCATCCTTAGGAGCGACCAAGACGTTGCTATGGAGCTTATATGGCGATCTGTCACATTCCTACTGCGTTTAACTTGATGACCATTGTACATGCTCACGGCACTTCCACTGCGCTTGACATTCACACTACACAAGACATTCACACTGCATGCACTGTGCTTTTGTGGCACAAACACTGCGTGCACTGTGCTTTTACGGCACTCACATTGCACTGACTGCATGTTGAAGACGTTGGTTTGCACTATAAAGCAAAGTGTATACAGACATCTTCATCAGTGGAACAGTTAAAAAGAGGTAAAAAGTTAAAAAATGCATTGAAAGAAAATTGCCCATTGCAAGCACAAGCAAGTCCACCGGCATCACCACAAGCAGGAGCAAGTCCATTCCTATTACCTCATCAACCCCGGGATGAGACACTGCAGAAGCAGGCTTTTCGGGACAGCACTCAATCCAGCAAACTCTTTGTCCCACAGTCTACTCTAGCCACTGTTGGTACAAGCGGAGCTTATATGGAATTGTAGGAGACCTCAGTGTGCACCCCTGCCTAGCTCCTGTGGTGCTGTAGGATACTTTTACTGCACTGCTATGGCAACCTTATGGTGACCCCACTGCGCTCTGATCAGAATGCCATTTGTTTTGTGCATGCTCAAAATGAGCGCCATCGCTTGGCGTTCGCCTACTGGCAATACGCCTGCTGGCAATGTACTGCCAATGTCACTGCGTTGCTATGGAGATGTTTGCAATCATACTGCACGCACCTTGGCGTTTGCATTTTTCGTGGACGCCGCAGGATCGCCATGAAAACGCGACCCTGGTGTGACAGGGTTTTTTACAAACAACCAAATCACAGGCAACAATCTGAGTTAGCAGCTCTTCCCCAAACATTGTGGCAACTCAGTTACAGTACACCCACCGCAATTCTTTTTTAGCCAGTGCAACCCCGCGGTCTAGTTTTGGTCTGCCGCATTTCCACGTCCTGCTGCAAGCCATCACAATGACATGCTGTACACACTGGGGATCCGCCGCATTTCACTTATATACCCATGAGGAAATACAGTAAAATTCCTATATTAAGACCACATTTGGGACTGTTCAAAAGTGGCCATTTAGACCACTTTTAAACAGTTCCAAAGGTGGTTTCTTGTTAGGAGACACTGGGTGTAGAAAACACAAAGAAAGACTGACTGAAACTTTCTTAAGAAGCTTTTTAAAGCAGATTTTGTCTTAATTATAAGACAGGTAACGCTGACAATCAATTTTATACCTGTATAACGCTGCGGAAACACTCCAATAACCCTGTGTTCTCCTCCCCCCCACTACCAACCCCCCCATCCACCCAACCCCAAAAACTGTTTAGACGACAATCTTACATCTTAAAATTGTTTTCTTAAACTTCAATGTAAAATAGAAGAACTAAAATTTTTATTGTGATAAAACAAAAATGTGATGGTACAGTAACCAAACTTACACCTCATTCAGTGGTTATATCCATGTTATCTTTGTTTCAACGCTGCCTCCAAGTTTAACATCATACATTCTAAACATTGTTGACACCTTCCGAAATGCCGTTGACGTCACGTGAAGAACAATGCGTCGAGGTGGATTAAACTTTCCTGCGTCTAAATATAATGATTGCATCGGAAAAGTAGAACAGGCTGCTGGGAAATATTTCCTTAGAGGAAACAAATCTTCCTAGACCAGAGGTGACTATCAGTTTTAACCCATTTAGTACCAGAAACCCCAAAACGGGTACCCTGGCAAACAGTGCAGACCAAGATCAGACGCCACAGAACGTGGCGTCTGATCAGGGCCTACAGTGTTTGCAAACTTTTCAGCCAATTTCCAAAACGTTTTTGAAGAAAACACAACCTGACACCCCTAAAGTTTGAAATGGACTCCTGCTGTATATAAGGTGGAAGATTCCATTTGGTACAAAAAGGGTTAATTCTTTGATAAATTGTGGTATATCTTCATTATGCTCTATCCACTAAGTAATGGTGATATTTTTGATATACCTGCATATGAATACATTACCATCACGAAAACACACTTGTATAATTTTGACCCCCTTGAACCCCACTTTTATATAGTAAAACTGGGGTTTAGAGGGGCAAACCTTATTTTTTTTTATTTCTGCTCTAAAATATAGATTGTGGGTACTCGTAAGAGCCGCCTCGATGAGCCGGTTCTAACGAGTACCCACAACCTATATTTTGAGCAGAAATAAGAAAATTATCACAATTTTTCATCTTAACCTTTAACCTGCTGAATATTCAATTAAGCCACACCCATTTCTGACTTTGAACCAATCAGATAACTTGGTGCAATTAATTTTTACAAATTCATAAACTGAATGTCAAACATTGTAGATCCTGATCAGATGGCTTCTTCAGAAGCCATCTGATCTGGATCTACACTGTTTGCAAAGATAGGGCTTGTCGCCTACAGCAGGCTAAAGGTTAAAATTTTCATTTTTTTTTTGGCGAAAAAGGCTACAAGGTGTTTGTATAGGCTGTTTTCATAATGCTTTATACTCTTTCAGGTCAAGGGAGCCAGAGTTACTGGAACTTGAGAATTTACGACCTTGAACCAAACGACGGTGGCTCCTACTCATGTATGGTGGGCGGAACAAATATCCAGGTCACACACACTCTGAAAATAACAGGTACTCTTATTCCTGTCATGAAGGCCACATTCTGGCCATTGAACAATGGCCACTTTCCAAGATTTTTGTACGATAAATTAATATAACCATTTTTGTACCAGAAACCCCAAAACAGGTACTCTGGCAAACAGTGTAGGACCAGATCCAATGAATGTGGTGTCTGATCAGGGCCTACACTATTTGCAAGAAGTTCAGCCATTTTCCAATTAAATTTTCAAGAAAACACAACCTGACACCTCTAAAAGTGGGTGAGTGGACTCCTGCTATATAATAAATTATAAGGAGGAAGATTCTATATGGTACAAAAAGGGAAAAATAACCTGTACTATGCAAACAAATGTCTTAACCCTCCCCATGCTGAACTGGGTCAGTTTCTTGCCCGGAGGAGAAATGGGACAGCCCAGCTCTTTCCTGGGGTAGAACCAGACTTGGTAGCTCAGTCGGATGCGCATCTGACTTGTGATGAGGATACTGTTTCGATACCTGCTGGGGTCTGCAACATTCTTTAGTGGAGGTCGATCATCAAATCTTTTCTACAGTCATTCTCTCCCTGCCACTGATTCAAGAAAAGCAGTTGTCAATTCCTGTCGAAAGGATGTGCACTGAACTAGTTAACCATTTATGTATAAGCCTGCCCAGGTAAAGTATGGATAGGTAAACTGGCCATCTCAAAAATTACCTAAATAGTGTTGACCAGGCCATTAAACTCCAATACAAATAAACAAACCAGGCTGGGGCAAGAAACTGACCATTACACTGGATAAATCCTTATTGGAAAACAGTATAGATCCAGATCAGCTGGCTTCTCAGAAGCCAGCTGATCAGGATATATACTGTTTTCAATTCTTCTCCTTAATCCATTGTAAAAATTGAAATCATGCAACAAAAACTGGCTGAATTTCCGGAAGGAGTGTAAATTTTACCATGGTCAGTGTTAAAGAAGCAGGCTTTCCACAAAAGGGTTAGCTTAACCCTTATCCTGCTATTCATGACAAGCACTACCTTTGCAAACAGTGTAGCTCCATATCAGCCATCTGATCAGGATCCACACTGTTTGCCATACAGCTTGTGAATAGAAGCCTCTGTGGTATAGTTGTTACGCTAGTCGCCTTGTAAACCGGGGGTCGCAGGATCGACCCGTGCTTCTCGAGACTTTCGGATGAGTCTTTAAACCGAGGTCCCATCTCCGTATGACCTTAGCTGTTGGTGGGACATAAAACTCAAACAGCAGGATCGACCCGTGCTTCTCGAGACTTTCAGATGAGTCTTTAAACCGAGGTCCCATCTCCGTATGACCTTAGCTGTTGGTGGGACATAAAACTCAAACACTCCCTCACAGTTTGTGAATTGAATGAATATAAAATATCAAGGAATCTGATTGGCGGATAGCTGGTAATAGGTGTGGCTTGGTTAACCCATTCTATGCAGGAAACCCCTAAAGGGGTACCTTGGCAAACAGTGCAGGCCCAGATCAGATGCCACAGAAGGGGGCGCCTGATCAGGGCCTGCACTATTTGCTAACAGAATTTTCTTTCAAAAATAGAATAAAAATGAAAAAATAGGCCTGCCACCCCTTATATGACAAATGGACTTATCCAACATATAGCAATGGATAAGTCCACTAGCATGCAATGGGTTAATATATTCAGCAGGATAAGAAGGACTAATGAGGATAACTAAGTGTTATATTTTCCTTATATTCCAAGTTAGTAATATAAGTTAAGGGTACTTGTTTGAATCTCATTGTTAAGGCAATTCCAACATTAGTAACCACAAACTAAGAAGCCTCCATGGTGTTGAAGGAAGGCCACTTGTGTCAAACTTCAGCGGTGGCAGGCTGTCGTGTTCTGCGGGATAAGGATTAGGCTCTGATAATTTAAATAAACCATGCTAATTCAAAGTGAGTCGCAGTCAAATCAAATATATCATACACCTAAAATACCTATCAGTCACCTCAAATACAGCATATCAGACACCTAAAATACCTATGAAGTCACTCAAATACAGTATATCAAACAGCTTAAACACCTATCAGTCACCTTAAATACAGTATATCAAACAGCTTAAACACCTATCAGTCACCTTAAATACAGTATATCAAACAGCTTAAACACCTATCAGTCACCTTAAATACAGTATATCAAACAGCTTAAACACCTATCAGACACCTAAAATACCTATCAGTCACCTCAAATACAGTATATCAAACAGCTTAAACACCTATCAGTCACCTTAAATACAGCATATCAGACACCTAAAATACCTATCAAGTAACCTCAAATACAGTATATTAAACACCTAAAATACCTATCCGCCACCTCAAATACATTATATCAGACACTTTAAATACCTATCAAGTCACTCAAATACAGTATATTAAACACCTAAAATACCTATCAAGTCACATCAAATACAGTATATCAAACACCTAAAATACCTATCAAATCACCTCAAATAGAATATATCAAACATCTAAAATACCTATCAAGTCACTACAAATAAAGTATATCAAACTCCTAAAATACCTATCAGTCACCTCAAATACAGAATATCAAACACCTAAAACACCTATCATTCGCCCCATATACAGTATATCGAGCACCTAAAATACTTATCAAGTCACCTAAAATACAGTATATCAAACACCTAAAATACCTATCAGTCACCTCAAATACAGTATTGCAAACACCTAAAATACCTAACAATCACCTCAAATACAGTATATCAAAGCCTCAAATACAGTATATCAAACCCCTAAAATACCTATCAGTCACCTCAAATACATTATATCAGACACCTAAAATACATATCAAGTCACTCAAATACTGTATATCAAGCACCTAAAATACCTATCAAGTCACCTCAAATACAATATATCAAACACCTAAAATACCTATCAGTCACCCCAAATACAGAATATTAAACATCTAAAATACTATCAAATCACCTCACATACAGTATATCAAACACCTAAAATACCTACCAGTTACCTCAAAAACAGTATATCAAACACTTAAAATACCTATCAGTCACCACAAATACAGTATATATAACACCTAAAATACCTATCAAGTAACCTCAAAGACAGTACTCGTATATCAAACACCTAAAATACCTATCAGTCACCTCAAATACAGTATTGCAAACACCTAAAATACCTAACAATCACCTCAAATACAGTATATCAAAGCCTCAAATACAGTATATCAAACCCCTAAAATACCTATCAGTCACCTCAAATACATTATATCAGACACCTAAAATACATATCAAGTCACTCAAATACTGTATATCAAGCACCTAAAATACCTATCAAGTCACCTCAAAAACAGTATATCAAACACTTAAAATACCTATCAGTCACCACAAATACAGTATATATAACACCTAAAATACCTATCAAGTAACCTCAAAGACAGTACTCGTATATCAAACACCTAAAATACCTATCAAGTCACTTCAAATACAGTATTTCAAATACACTGTAGAGTCGTTATAACGCTGATGCTTAAAATGCAGAAATCGTTAAAACGCTGTTGGTCTGTGGCTCCCGTTTTTTTTTTTTACGTTTTTTCCCCAGTTTAGAAAGTTTGGCTCAAAATTTTACCCTTTTTTCGCGGAACTCGGCAGTCAAAACATCGTCAGCCGTGATAAGATATGTATACTCGCCGATTTACTCAAGCTGTCAACACTATGAAACTGTGAATATTCGCCTAAGGCATTAAAAATAAGCTGGACAAGGTGTGAAATTAAATTGACACCTGTATATGCTAAACATTTTTCGCGCCAAAACAGAGCAATGCAGACGCTGTTTCATCTGTGCATCTGCATGCGGAAAATCCGTGGGGCCGTTTGTTGGTGGGGAAATCGTTATAACGCTGTTGATCTGTCGCTCTATTTTTTAGCTCACCTGGGCCGAAGGCTCCAGGGGAGCTTATAGTATAGTGGGTCCTCCGTCGTCCGTCGTCTGTCGTCCGTCGTCCATCCGTCTGTCGTCCGTCCGTCCACACTATTGAGCAGCTTTATCTCTGTATCCTGCAGGCTGATCTCAATCATTTCTCATCTGTAGCATGCCTCTGGTGAGGCATTGATGACATAAACTTTTTTTTGAAATCGCTCTAAAACTTTGGTTCCTATGGCAACCACAACGTCCCATAGACTTACTATGGGAAAATGCTTGTCATCACCGTAGCGCCTTTAGTTTTGATCGGATCTTTCTGAAACTTATATGTAAGGTGACTGGTAATAAAAACTCGGATGAGTTCGAAAACTGGCCAAGTCGGCCCATTTATCATAGAGTTACGTCCCTTTGATTGCTTAAAATGTCCATTTTCGACCTTGTCATCACCGTAGCCCCTTCAGTTTTGATCGTATCTTTCTAAAACTTATATGTAATGTGGCTGGGGATAAAACCTCGGATGAGTTCGAAAACCGCCCAAGTCCGCCGATTTATCATAGAGTTACGTCCCTTTGATTGCTGAAAATGCCGATTTTTGACCTTGTCATCACCGTAGCCCCTTCAGTTTTGATCGGATCTTTCTGAAACTTATATGTAAGGTGGCTGTGGATAAAATCTCAGATGAGTTCGAAAACCGACCAAGTCGGCCCTTTTACAGTAGAGTAACGTCCCTTTGATTGCTGAAAATGCTGATTTTTGACCTTGTCATCACTGTAGCCCTTTCAGTTTTGATCGAATCTTTCTGAAACTTATATGTAAAGTGGCTGGGGATAAAATCTCAGATGAGTTCGAAAACCAGCCAAGTTGGTCCATTTATCACAGAGTAAGGTCCCTTTGATTGCTGAAAAGCCGATTTTTGACCTTGTCATCACCGTAGCCCTTTCAGTTTTGATCGGATCTTTCTGAAACTTATATGCAAGGTGGCTGGGGATAAAGCCTCAGACGTTTTCGCATACCGGCAAAGGTGACCTATTTATCATAGAGTTAGGTCCCTTTGATTGCTGAAAATGTTGATTTTTGACCTTGTCAACACTGTAGCCCCTTCAGTTTTGGTCGGATCTTTCTGAAACTTATATGTAAGGTGGCTGGGGATAAAATCCGGATGAGTTCGAAAAACGGCCAAGTTGCCCCATTAACTATATAGTTATGTCCCTTTGATGGCTGAAAATGTCAATTTTTAGCTCACCTGGGCCGAAGGCTCCAGGGGAGCTTATAGTATAGTGGGTCCTCCGTCGTCCGTCCGTCCGTCGTCCGTCCACACTTTTGAGCAGCTATATCTCTGTATCCTGCAGGCTGATCTCAATCATTTCTCACCTGTAGTATGCCTCTGGTGGGGCATTGATGACATAATTTTTTTGAAATCGCTCTAAAACTTTGGTTCCTATGGCAACCACAAGGTCCCATAGACTTACTATGGGAAAATGCTTGTCATCACCGTAGCGCCTTCAGTTTTGATCGGATCTTTCTGAAACTTATATGTAAGGTGACTGGGGATAAAAACTCAGATGAGTTCGAAAACCGACCAAGTCGGCCCATTTATCATAGAGTTACGTCCCTTTGATTGCTGAAAATGCCCATTTTAGACCTTGTCATCACCGTAGCCCCTTCACTTTTGATCGGATCTTTCTGAAACTTATATGTTATGTGGCTGGGGATAAAACCTCGGATGAGTTCGAAAACCGGCCTAGTCCGCTGGTTTATCATAGAGTTACGTCCCTTTGATTGCTAAAAATGCCGATTTTTGACCTTGTCATCACCGTAGCCCCTTCAGTTTTGATCGGATCTTTCTGAAACTTATATGTAAGGTGGCTGTGGATAAAATCTCGGATGAGTTCGAAAACCGACCAAGTCGGCCCTTTTATCGTAGAGTAACGTCCCTTTGATTGCTGAAAATGCTGATTTTTGACCTTGTCATCACTGTAGCCCTTTCAGTTTTGATCGAATCTTTCTGAAACTTATATGTAAAGTGGCTGGGGATAAAATCTCGGATGAGTTCGAAAACCAGCCAAGTTGGTCCATTTATCACAGAGTAACGTCCCTTTGATTGCTGAAAATGCCGATTTTTGATCTTGTCAACACCGTAGCCCTTTGAGTTTTGATCGGATCTTTCTGAAACTTATATGCAAGGTGGCTGGGGATAAGGCCTCAGATGAGTTCGCATACCGGCAAAGGTGGCATATTTATCAAAGAGTTAGGTCCCTTTGATTGCTGAAAATGTTGATTTTTGACCTTGTCAACACTGTAGCCCCTTCAGTTTTGATCGGATCTTTCTGAAACTTATATGTAAGGTGGCTGGGGATAAAACCTCGGATGCGTTCGAAAACCGGCCAAGTTGCCCCATTAACTATATAGTTATGTCCCTTTGATGGCTGAAAATGTCGATTTTTTACCTTGTCATCACCGTAGCCCCTTCAGTTTTGATCAAATCTTTCTGAAACTTATATGTAAGGTGACTGGAGATAAAACCTAGGATGAGTTTGAATACCGGCCAAGTTGGCCCATTTATCATTGATTTACGTCCCTTTGATTGCTGAAAATGCCAATTTTTGACCTTGTCATCACCATAGCCCCTTCAGTTTTGATCGGATCTTTCTGAAACTTATATGTAAGGTGGCTGGGGATAAAATCTTGGATGAGTTCGAAAACAGGCCAAGTCAGCCCATTTATCGTAGAGTTCTGTCCGTTTGATGGCTGAAAATGTTGATTTTTGACCTTGTCATTACCGTAGCCCCTTCAGTTTTGATCGGATTTTTCTGAAACTTATATGTAAGGTGGCTGGGGATGAAACCTCGGATGAGTTTGAAAACTGGCCAAGTCGGCTCATTTATTTTAGAGTAACATCCCTTTGATTGCTAAAAATGCCAAATTTTGACCTTGTCATCACCGTAGCCCCTTCAGTTTTGATCGGATCTTTCTGAAACTTACATGTGAGGTGGCTGGGAATAAAATCTTGGATGAGTTTAAATACTGGCCAAGTCTGATCGGATCTTTCTGAAACTTACATGTAAGGTGGCTGGGAATAAAACCTCAGGTGAGTTTGAAAACTGGCCAAGTCGGCACATTTATCATAGAGTGACGTGCCTTTGATTGCTGAAAATGCCTATTTTCGACATTGTTATCACTGCTGCCCCTTTAGTTTTGAACGGATCTTCATGGCACTTACAAACAAGGAAGTCAGGCAGAAAGCTTGGAGGAGTTTGAAAACTCTTGTTTTTGAACTTGTCATCACCATAGCCACTTCAGTTTAGATCGGATCTTCTTAGCAAGTCAGGAATAAAAGCTTGAATGAGTTTGAAAACCGGTGAGGTCAGCCTGTTTATCATAGAGTTAAATTCTACTTGATTTTCAGAAAATGCTTACCCTGTCATCACCATGTCCTCCCATAAAGCCTTCAGTAAAGGTTGGCACTTCCTTAAACTGAATCTGTTAGCTCAGGTGAGCGATACAGGACCAAGCTAGCTTGGTCCTCTTGTTTACCTTGTCATCACCGTAGCCCCTTCAGTTTTGATAGAATCTTTCTGAAACCTATATGTAAGGTGACTGGAGATAAAACCTAGGATGAGTTTGAATACCGGCCAAGTTGGCCCATTTATCATTGATTTACGTCCCTTTGATTGCTGAATATGCCGATTTTTGACCTTGTCATCACCATAGCCCCTTCAGTTTTGATCGGATCTTTCTGAAACTTATATGTAAGGTGGCTGGGGATAAAATCTTGGATGAGTTCGAATACAGGCCAAGTCAGCTGATTTATCGTAGAGTTATGTCCCTTTGATGGCTGAAAATGTTGATTTTTGACCTTGTCATTACCGTAGCCCCTTCAGTTTTGATCGGATTTTTCTGAAACTTATATGTAAGGTGGCTGGGGATGAAACCTCATATGAGTTCGAAAACTGGCCAAGTTGGCTCATTTATTATAGAGTAACATCCCTTTGATTGCTAAAAATGCCAAATTTTGACCTTGTCATCACCGTAGCCCCTTCAGTTTTGATCGGATCTTTCTGAAACTTACATGTGAGGTGGCTGGGAATAAAATCTTGAATGAGTTTGAATACTGGCCAAGTCTGATCGGATCTTTCTGAAACTTACATGTAAGGTGACTGGGAATAAAACCTCAGGTGAGTTCGAATACCGGCCAAGTCGGCACATTTATCATAGAGTGACGTGCCTTTGATTGCTGAAAATGCCTATTTTCGACATTGTCATCACTGCTGCCCCTTTAGTTTTTTACGGATCTACATGAAACTTACAAACAAGGAAGTCAGGCAGAAAGCTTGGAGGAGTTTGAAAACTCTTGTTTTTGAACTTGTCATCACCATAGCCACTTCAGTTTAGATCGGATCTTCTTAGCAAGTCAGGAATAAAAGCTTGAATGAGTTTGAAAACCGGTGAGGTCAGCCTGTTTATCATAGAGTTACATTCTACTTGATTTTCAGAAAATGCTTACCCTGTCATCACCATGTCCTCCCATAAAGCCTTCAGTAAAGGTTGGCACTTCCTTAAACTTTGAATCTGTTAGCTCAGGTGAGCGATACAGGACCAAGCTAGCTTGGTCCTCTTGTTTGCTTTTGGCCGCCAGTTTTGAAAATGGTCAATTTTTTTTCCCCAATTTTCCAACGTTCTCGGCAGTCAAAATACCATCAGCCAAGACAATACCTGTATTCTTGCTTATTTACTCAAGTTGTCAGCACTATTAAACTGTGAATACGTATACTCGCCTATGGCTTATTGATAAGACGGCAATTAACTGTGTGGTAAGGTGTGAAAACTAGGTAATCAAGGTATTTGTACCAGTTTGTCTCAATTAATCCCTTTGTAATTGTCACTTGCAGACACTAAATATTTTTCCCGCCAAAACAGAACATAGCAGA
Organism: Lucinisca nassula; assembly: GCA_963580285.1. Classification (NCBI taxonomy): domain Eukaryota; kingdom Metazoa; phylum Mollusca; class Bivalvia; order Lucinida; family Lucinidae; genus Lucinisca; species Lucinisca nassula. The sequence continues at coordinate 37,659,886 of OY757011.1, forward strand.
TGTTTTTTTTTCTTTTTTTTTTATATTTATTTATTATTCACTAGATAAAAACAAAACAAACGGAAATCAAGCAAGGTACAACAATAAACATTCATAATCACCATCTTAAACATTAATAGCCCCTCTTTCAAGCTAACCTTTCAGAATTGTCAAGTTGCATTTTTTGTCACTATTTAGTGATACCTTCTTGAGACCGGAAGTGGTAAATAAATATGGCAGCCAGAGATACAGAAATGAAAGTACAGTAATAAATAAATTCGGCAATGGTTTGAATGAAAAGCTAAATGACCACTAGAAGTATAGAATCAGATTAACATTTAATCTAGTAACTATATAACTTATAAAATACATGCAGTATGTAATATTCATAATAAACTGGCAGAAACAGTAGCCATGCATGCAGAAAAAGTGGGTGGGGTAACAATATAACGCTATATTTTTGGGATCAATATAGCGCTGGACCACATATAACGCGGTCGACGTCGATGGATCCCGATGACAGAGTTATAACGACGCTACAGTGTAACTAAAATACCTATCAAGTCACCTCAAAGACAGTATATTAAACACTTAAATACCTATCAAGTCACCTCAAATACAGTATTTCAAACACCTAAAATACTTATCAGTCACCTCAAATACAGTATATCAAAGCAGAAGAAAAACAATGATCAGGAATCAATACAATAAGCTTACTCCACCCATCAAAGACACCAAAGGGAAAGAAACACAAACATGAAGCGACCAGACCATAATGGAAACCTAAACAAAGGAAGGCCATAAGGACAGTTACTTTCCCACAAAATGGCCAAATGGCCGTCCAAAATAAAAAGACACAAGTGATACACACAGTAAGTAACAAACAACAAAATAAATAAACCGCCACAGAAGAACCGCCTTGGAACTGTCAGTGGAAAGAATTCCACTGGGGGGGGCTTAAATCGATTTTACATGGCCATAATCGTATCAAGTCACCTCAAATACAGTATTTCAAACACCTAAAATACTTATCAGTCACCTCAAAGACAGTATGTCAAACACCTAAAATACCTATCAGTCACCTCAAATACAGTATATCAAGCACCTAAAATATCTATCAAGTCACCTCAAATACAGTATATTAAACACCTTAAATACTAAACACCTTAAATACCTGTCAGTCACCTCAAATACAGTACAGTATAGCTCCAATATATCGCTTTCCGATATTTCGCGATGTCCAATCTATCGCGGTTGCGCCGTGGATCCCTTTTTTTCCCCCTTAAAAATTCTTAATTAAAAAAAAATAGAGTTTTAAATTGTTAAAATTTATTTAAAACCAGGCGCCAACAGCGTTTGACTTTTCCCGCCGAGCGTCTGCTACCCTATTTGGCGCCAAAACATAACCATTCACAAGATCGCAGAAAAGTCTGTTTTTATTATGCAAACATCTACCGTTAGATGTAGCTAATTGTCTGAGGAGCGATTAAATCATTTTCACATTGATTGTGGATTATATTTATGATTGGAGGATAAACGCCAATTAGAGACATAACTTGACCATATTTTCACACCTTATCAACACACACTGCAGGGTGGCAATTATATGACAGGGATTAACATAGTGTCATACTTGAACCGTAATAACTACACAGATGGTTTGTCTCTCAATTGACAGTGCAGCAATTATTGCGATTTACTTACTGGTCTAGTTTTACCGTATTTAAGGACTCAAAACGACTGACAGTTGTAGACGATTTTTTTACACCTGCCCGAAATCAAAACACAATAAAATGATAGTTTTGTTGTTGTACAGTTTTTCGGCCTGTGGTTGACATTAAATAATATTTTTCCAACCGCTACTTTAAATGATTCTGAGAAATGGCAAGCCAAGGGAAACAACTAGAATTGCTTTAGCGCTTAGCGCTTATGGTTGTTGCACCCCTTGGCCGTCACCGTTACAGACAACCAGGGAAACCCGCAAATCCAAAATGGCGTCCTGTTTTGACATTTTAGCAATCACATGTTTTCAGACACAGATTTTCAGCTGTTCTCGAATGTAAGTTAATTGGTAGACATAGTCCCCTTTGTTTGTTCTGTCACTGAGTAATTCTGAACCTACTTTAATGGTGAAATATGGCCGATAGCATAACTGACAGCCATTAGTGTGGATTGATAAACGGTATCTCACCAAACTATCACCGCGACTTGTATTGGCATCTCGGCAAACTACCGCGACTTATATCGCGCTCCGACCACATCGCGGTTTTCGGGCTATGGACCCTGACTACCGTGATATATTGGAGCTATACTGTATATCAAGCACCTAAAATACCTATCAAGTAACCTCAAATACTGTATATCAAGCACCTAAAATACCTATCTAGTAACCTCAAATACAGTATATCAAGCACCTAAAATACCTATCTAGTAACCTCAAATACAGTATATTAAACACCTTAAATACCTATCAAGTCACCTCAAATACATATGTAACACCTAAATCGGTTTATAACACTGTTCAGCATAATGGTTTTAAATACAACATAGTTTGAAGATTGATCCTAAAATGTATAGATTATATAGAAAAATTACGATTAAGGGGAATGGGAACACCTGGCAGATTTTTCCGTCAATTTTCAAAGGGAGACAACTTTTGGGACTTCCTGTTTGCTTTTCTATAAACTCTGTCCCATGGAAAAAGGGGTCAACTCTTAAAGGAAAGAATTTGCTCCTTAGGTGTAAATTCTTTCCTTTAAGAGTTGACCACTATTGACATGGGAACTAAAAATACTTTTGCAAGAACTGCCTCCCCTGAAGGTGTATCCATTCCCATTGAGCAGTCATTTTTGTTTTGCCTGCTTTTGATAAGGCACAATATAGGAGTCTGGTTTTCCATCCATTCATTCATCCATTCCTCAGTTTGTCAGTCTGTCAACATAAGCGACAAATCCAACTTTTACCCTAATGTTCAAGTTCGTTTCTCAAGAACTATAAGAGCTTCATTACTGATACTTGGTACAAACTTGCATTTAGGGATGGCAACTTAAATGCAACATCCATATTTAACCTTGATCTACATGTTATGGTTCACTGACTTGTGAATTATTGCCACAACCCTTGCATGAACCCTTATGTTCAAGTTGATTTCTTAAGACCTATAGGAGCTTCATTACTGATACCTGGTACAAACTTGCATCTAGGAATGGCAACTTTTATTCAACAACCATATTTGACCTTGACCTACTTGTTATGATTCACTGACTTTGTGAACTATTGCCACAATCCTTGCTTTAACCCTTATGTTCAAGTTGATTTCTCAAGAACTATAGGAGCTTCATTACTGATACCTGGTACAAACTTGCATCTAGGAATGGCAACTTTTATTCAACATCCATATTTGACCTTGACCTACTTGTTATGATTCACTGACTTTGTGAACTATTGCCACAATCCTTGCTTTAACCCTTATGTTCAAGTTGATTTCTCAAGAACTATAGGAGCTTCATTACTGATACCTGGTACAAACTTGCATCTAGGAATGGCAACTTTTATTCAACATCCATATTTGACCTTGACCTACTTGTTATGATTCACTGACTTTGTGAACTATTGCCACAATCCTTGCTTCAACCCTTATGTTCAAGTTGATTTCTCAAGAACTATTCCGCTGATTCAAGAAGGGCAGTTGTCAGTTTCTGGTGAAAGAATACACTGTACTGGTTAACTGCTTACATATAAGCCTGCCCAGGAAAGTGTGGATAGGTAAACTGACCGGCTCAAAAATGACCTAAATAGTGTTGACTGGGCTGTTAAACCCCAAAACAAAGAAACAAATTCTCAAGAACTATAAGTCATTACTGACACTTGGTACAAACTTGCATCTAGGGATGGCAACTTTTATGCAACATCCATATTTGACCTTTACCTACATTTTGTGGTTCACTGACTTTGTGCGGCCCCAGCCCATAGGGTATTGAAGAAATATATGGGCTGCAAGATGCCTCCAGGCAGAGCTGAATCCAGCCCTCACACTAGTACTGGTAAACCGCTTAGAGGATCTAAGCCTGTCCAGGAACCGCTGTGCGAGGTGGACCATCCATGTTAATAAACCCTATTGGTTTCATTGGGCGACAGGGCTTGAGATGTCATTATAGCCCCGCTTTGAAAAAGTGGGGGCTATATTGGATTTGGCTTGTCCGGAATTCCGTCTGTCTGTCTGTCTGTCTGTCTGTCTGTCTGTCTGTCTGTAATCTTGTCCGGAATTCCGTCTGTCTGTCTGTAATATTTGATAGTGGGTACCTTGTTACCGCAACTCCTCTTACAGTTCTAGGTCAATCCTTTTGAAACTTTACAGGTGTTTTCATACAGGTCTGAAGATGTGCATATTCTTTTTTCATTATCCTTAAATAATTTTTTTCACTTATTTCACCTTTTTTAACTTAGACAATTTTTGAGATCTACTAATGTTAAAATGTATAGGGAGTAGCTACCTTGTTACCGCAACTCCTCTTACAGTTCTAGGTCAATCCTTTTGAAACTTTACAGGTGTTTTAATATAGGTCTGAAGATGTGCATATTCTTTGTTCATTATAGCCCCGCTTTGAAAAAGTGGGGGCTATATTTGATTTGGCTTATCCGGAATTCCGTCTGTCTGTCTGTAATATTTGATAGTGGGTACCTTGTTACCGCAACTTCTCTTACAGTTCTAGGTCAATCCTTTTGAAACTTTACAGGTGTTTTCATATAGGTCTGAAGATGTGCATATTCTTTTTTCATTATCCTTAAATAATTTTTTTCACTTATTTCACCTTTTTTAACTTAGACAATTTTTGAGATCTACTAATGTTAAAATGTATAGGGAGTAAGCTACCTTGTTACCGCAACTCCTCTTACAGTTCTAGGTCAATCCTTTTGAAACTTTACAAGTGTTTTCATATAGGTCTGAAGATGTGCATATTCTTTTTTCATTATCCTTAAATAATTGTTTTCACTTATTTCACCTTTTTTAACTTAGACAATTTTTGAGATCTACTAATGTTAAAATGTATAGGGAGTAGCTACCTTGTTACAGCAACTCCTCTTACAGTTCTAGGTCAATCCTTTTGAAACTTTATAGGTGTTTTCATATAGGTCTGAAGATGTGCATATTTTTTTTTCATTATCCTTAAATAATTTTTTTCACTTATTTCACCTTTTTTAACTTAGACAATTTTTGAGATCTACTAATGTTAAAATGTATAGGGAGTAGCTACCTTGTGATCGCAACTCCACTTACAGTTCTAGGTCAATCCTTTTGAAACTTAACAGGTGTTTTCATATAGGTCTGAAGATGTGCATATGCTTTTTTCATTATCCAAAACTTATTTTTTGACTTAGACAAGGCGTAGGTACCTTGTAAGGGATTTAACCCTCTCACAAGTCTTTACCTTTAATTCATGAGTCTTTCTCCTCTGACAGGGCTATAGCGGGGCTATAGTCAGATCCTCTGACAGTTCTAGTTTTATCTCAATGTCGGGTAAAAGTCTCACAAAATTGGAAGCAAGGTCTCCAAAATGACTTTTACAGTGTTGACGGGGATGTTAAAGCTCAAATCAAACAAACAATCAAACACTGACTTTGTGAACTATTGCCACAATCCTTGCTTTAACTCATATGTTCAAGTTGATTTCTCAAGAACTGTAAGAGCTAATACCCCCGACATACGAAGTATGTCAGGGGGTATATAGTTTTCGTCTTTCCGTCCGTTCGTTAGTTCGTTCGTTCGTTCGTTCGTTAGTTCGTTCGTTCGTTCGTACTTCCGTCCGTCCCGCCGTTCGTCAACCTTTACGTCAAAGTTTTGCGTTAAACCTTTTTGATAGCTCATATCTCTGTAACCACATGTTAAATTCTCTTCATATTTGGTTAAGGATATCTCTATAGCATTACCTTTCATATGGAATAACTAAGCCCCTGGGTCAAGCCCCTGTGTGGGCTGTCTGTCTGTCCGTCTGTCTGTTCATCTACTTTTACGTCAAAGTTTTGTTAAACCTTTTTGATTGCTCATATCTCTGTAACCGCATGTTAGATTCTCTTCATATTTGGTAAAGGATATCTCTATAGCATTTCCTTTCATATGGAATATCCAAGCCCCTGGGTCAAGCCCCTGGGTGGGCTGTCTGTCCGTTTGTCAACTTTTACATCAAAGTTTTGTGTTAAACCTTTTTGATTGCTAATAACTCTGTCACCACATGTTGGATTCTCCTCATATTTGGAACAGGATATCTCTATAGCATTACCTTTCATATGGAGTATCTAATCCCCTGGGTCAAGCCCCTGGGTGGGCTGTCTGTCCGTTTGTCAACTTTTACGTCAAAGTTTTGTGTTAAACCTTTTTGATTGCTCATATCTCTGTCACCACATGTTTGATTCTCTTCATATTTGGTACAGGATATCTCTATAGCATTAACTTTCATTTGGAATATCTTAGCTCGCGGGTCAAGCCCCTGGGTGGGCTGTCCACCCGTCAGTCCATTCATCAATATTTACGTCAATGTTTTGTGTTAAACCTTTTTGATTGCTCATATCTGTGTAACTACATGTTAGATTCTTTTCATATTTGGTAAAGGATATCTCTATAGCATAACCTTTCATATGGAATATCTAAGCCCCTGGGTCAAGCCCCTGGGTGGGCTGTCTGTCAGTTTGTCAACTTTTAAGTCAAAGTTTTGTGTTAAACCTTTTTGATTGCTTATATCTCTGTAACCTCATGTTAGATTCTCTTCATATTTGGTACAGAATATAGCTATAATATTAACTTTCATATGGAATATCTAAGCTCCTGTGTCAAGCCCCCGGGTGGGGCTATGGGTCAATAATAAGGACTTACACACTTTGATCACGTCCAAGTTTTGTGTTAACTGTTTTGGTTTAAACAATATTTATTAGAATAAATTCACATATATACATCGCATAATAGTATATGGTACAGGATTTGATAAACTGTTTTCATTATACTCCTTGCATACAAAGTATATCAAAGGTTATAGTTTTTGTCTTTCCATCTGTTCATCATTAGTTAGTTTGTTGTTTCTTTATGCTGTGACCCTTGTCAGATTTGTCAGTTTATACATGTATATTGGTCCTTGTGATCTTAGAAACAACAGCGACTAGAACTGTTAAATTTTGCATAATATTTTCTCTTGAAATGCAGACAGTAATAAATGCAAGTAATAATAAAAAATGCATTGCTTTATTATATCATTATACAGCTACTTTAATTCAGCAAAGGTTCTATGACAGCCTATTCTATGTTTGTTGTTTCCAGTTGAAATTGTTTGAATTGAAAAACTTTGAATTTTTATTATTCAGCAAAGACAAGCAGTCTCATCTTTGGATATGATAAATTATTCTATTTTTGTTGAAATGCAATAGTTATTCTCAGTGGACTTAATGGAAAGTTTATATGGAAAGGTTCAATGCTACAAACAAATTTTCATTTCCACTAAAAGGGGATGGCACTGGTCGGGGGTATACGTGCCCCACTGGGCACTTTCTCTAGTTAAATAATACTTGCTACAGACTTGCATCTAGGGATTGCAACTTTAATGCAAGCATTCATATTTGACCTTGACCTACATTTCTCAGTTCACTGACTTAGTGAACTATTGTGACAACTCTCGCTTTACCCTAATGCACAAGTGCATTTCTCAAGAACTGTAAGAGCTTCTTTAATGATACTTAGTACAGACTTCCATCTAGGGATGACAACTTTAATGCAAGCATCCATATTTGACCTTGACCCACATTTGATGGTTCCCCAAAGGTGCAACATAGCCTTTGGCAGAAATTTTGTTCTATATTCTCTGTGGTACACCTTTTTAGCTCACCTGTCACGTAGTGACAAGGTGAGCTTTTGGGATCACTTTTTGTCCGTCGTCCGTCGTGCGTCCGTGCGTCCGTGCGTGCGTGCGTGCGTCCGTGCGTGCGTCCGTAAACTTTTCTTCAAACGACATCTCCTCCTAAACCACTGATCGGATTTTGACCAAACTTCACAGGAATGATCCTTAGGAGGTCCCCTTTCAAAGTTGTTCAAATGGTTCCGGTCCGTTGCACATATAGGTCACAGTAGCCAAAAATAGATTTTTTTCACCGAAAACTTAAAAAATCTTCTTCTCTGAAACCGCAAGGCCCAGGTCTTTGATATTTGGTATGAAGCTTCATCTAGTGGACCCCTACCAAGATTGTTCAAATTATAGTGCTGGGGCCAAAAATGCCCCCACACGGGGGCCCTTTGGTTTTACATAGGCTTATATAGGGAAAATCTTTAAAAATCTTCTTCTCTCAAACCGCAAGGCCCAGGTCTTTGATATTTGGTATGAAGCTTCATCTAGTGGACCCCTACAAAGATTGTTCAAATTATAGTGCTGGAGCTAGAAATGCCCCCGCCCCGGGGCCCTTTGGTTTTACATGGGCTTATATAGGGAAAATCTTTAAAAATCTTCTTCTCTGAAACCACAAGGCCCAGGTCTTTGATATTTGGTATGAAGCTTCATCTAGTGGATCCCTACCAAGATTGTTCAAATTTTAGTGCTGGGGCAAAAAATGCCCCCGCACGGGGGCCCTTTGGTTTTACATGGGCTTATATAGGGAAAATCTTTAAAAATCTTCTTCTCTGAAACCGCAAGGCCCAGGTCTTTGATATTTGGTATGAAGCTTCATCTAGTGGACCCCTACAAAGATTGTTCAAATTTTAGTGCTGGGGCCAAAAATGCCCCCACATGGGGGCCCTTTGGTTTTACATGGGCTTATATAGGGAAAATCTTTGAAAATCTTCTTCTCTGAATCTGCAAGGGATAGGTCTTTTATATTTGGTATGAAGCTTTATCTAGTGGACCCCTACCAAAATTGTTCAAATTATAGTGCTGGAGCTAAAAATGCCCCCGCACGGGGGCCCTTTGGTTTTACATGGGCTTATATAGGGAAAATCTTTAAAAATCTTCTTCTCTGAAACCGCAAGGCCCAGGTCTTTGATATTTGGTATGAAGCTTCATCTAGTGGACCCCTACCAAGATTGTTCAAATTTTTGTTCTGGGGCCAAAAATGCCCCCACACGGGGGCCCTTTGGTTTTACATGGGCTTATATAAGGAAAATCTTTAAAAATCTTCTCTGAAACAGCAAGGCCCAGGTCTTTGATATTTGGTATGTAGCTTCATCTAGTGGACCCCTACCAAGATTGTTCAAATTTTAGTGCTGGGGCCAAAAATGCCCCCACACGGGGGCCCTTTGGTTTTACATGGGCTTATATAGGGAAAATCTTTAAAAATCTTCTTCTCTGAAACCGCAAGGCCCATGTCTTTGATATTTGGTATGAAGCTTTATCTAGTGGACCCCTACCAAGATTGTTTAAATTATAGTGCTGGAGCAAAAAATGCCCCCGCACGGGGGCCCTTTGGTTTTACATGGGCTTATATAGGGAAAATCTTGAAAAATCTACTTCTCTGAAACCGCAAGGCCCAGTTCTTTGATATTTGGTATGAAGCTTCATCTAGTGGACCCCTACCAAGATTGTTCAAATTATAGTGCTGGGGCCAAAAATGCCCCCGCACGGGGGCCCTTTTGTTTTACGTAGGCTTATATAGGGAAAATCTTTAAAAATCTTCTTCTCTGAAACCCCAAGGCCCAGGTCTTTGATATTTGGTATGAAGCTTCATCTAGTGGACCCCTACCAAGATTGTTCAAATTATAGTGCTGGGGCCAAAAATGCCCCTGCACCAGGGCCCTTTTGTTTTACATAGGCTTATATAGGAATAATCTTGAAAAATCTTCTCTGAAACTTCAAGGCCCAGGTCTTTGATATTTGGTATGAAGCTTCATCTTTTGGACCTCTACCAAGATTGTTCAAATTATAACCCTGGGGCTAAAAATGCCCCAGCTCCGGGGCCCTTTGGTTTTACATAGACTTATATAAGGAAAATCTTGAAAAATCTTCTTCTCTGAAACCACAAGGCTTAGGTCTTTGATATTTGTTATTAAGCTTCAGCTAGTGGACCTCTACCAAGATTGTTAAAATTATAGCCCTGGGGCCAAAAATGCCCGCACTCCGGGGCTCTTTGGTTAAACATAGACTTATATAGAGAAAATCTTGTTTTACATATACTTCTATATGCAGGGTAAACCTTTAAAATCTTCTTCTCTGAAACCAGAAAGCCCAGGTCTTTCATATTCGATAAGAAGTTTCATCTTGTGGACCTCTACCAAGATTGTTCAAATTATAGGCCTGGGGCCAAAATTGACCGTGCCCGGGGCCCACTTGTTATACATTGGATCAGGTGAGCGAACCAGGGCCCTCTGGGCCCTCTTGTTTTAACTAACACAGTTGCTCTTTGGACTCCAACAATAATGTTACATAGAGGGTTGTAGTGTGTGTACAATTTTATCATTTGATAGTGCTATTAGATAACTTTCTTTCTTTGTTATAATAGAATAATATTTATTTTCAGACAGACCACCGCCACAGCCTGTCATACCTTTGAACGAAACAGGTAATGTATGAACCAGAAATTACAGTTGCCCCCATAATATTTGCACACCCTCCCGTAAGCCCATTTATTTTATACTCTGCAGTGAAATCAATGCATATCTGAAACAAATAAAAATGATATTTTCACAGTTTTCATAGTGTGAAAATATATATGAGCTTGTTACACTGTGAAAAATAACACGAGCTTGTTATTTTCACAGTAGCAGTTCGACCTACTTTTTCTCGCCAAAATTTGCGTTATCGATATAATAATTCTGTAAAATACCTTGAAAAGCCCTCTTTGAACAGTAAAAATGCTGTATTCAAACTGGCGATCTGTTTATGTTTAGAAACTGACAGTTGCGTCATCATAGCCAGGTCAAAATTTTGATGTAGATAAGATTGATCAATTACAGTAAATATCCACATAAAATTATAAAATAAAAAGAAAATTTCCTTTTTTTATCGGCGTATACCAACAATATTTCATCTCGTGTGTTGAAAGCATCCAAATTCGCACTCTTGAAAATTTGGATATTTTCAACTCACGAGATGAAATATTTTTGGTATCCACCTCAAAAAGTAAATATCCTCTGTATACTGTATTTGCCACACTTAGCACACATACTATAATAAGTGCCCACCAGTATTTTTTCAAGAAGTGTATTTGGTGTCAATTAAGAGTGCAAAATTTTAAAATATGTTCATTTTGCTGAATGATTACTCTGACATATCAGTTAACCCATTGTATGTGGGAAACCTCTAAAGGGGTACCTTTGCAAAAAGTGCAGGCCCAGATCAGACGCCGCAGAACGCGGCGTCTGATCAGGGCCTGCACTATTTGCTAAAAGAATTTTCCATCAAAAATAGAATAAAATTGAAAAAAATAGGCCTGACACCCCTTATATGGCAAATGGAGTTGTCCAACATATAGCAATGGAAGAGTCCACTGGTATACAGTGGGTTAATATGCTTTTGCGTTAAAGAGGGACATGTTACTTACTTGTACATGTACAGTAAAATTCCTCTATTAAGACCACCTTTGGGACTGTTCAAAAGTGGGCTTTACGACCACTTTTGAACAGTCCCAAAGGCGGTCTCTGACCTGAGGACAATGCATGCGGAAAACACAAAGAAAAAATAACTGCAACCTACTAAAATAGCTTTTATAAGCAGAATTAGTCTTAATTTTAGGTGGTCTTAATAGCGGAATTTCAATGTATTAATTAAGAAACTAGCAATGTATTGATACATAGACTCCTTCTGCCATCTTTGGACATGTTTGGTACAACCAAACATGGGACTGTCCATGCTTATAAACCCGATTGGTTTCATTGGGTGGCAGGGCTTGAGATGTCGTTTCATCTCAATGTCGTGTAAAAGTCCCACAAAATTGGAAGCAAGGTCTCCAAAATGACCTTACAGTGTTGACGGGGACCTTCATAAACCAAAAAACAAACAAACAAACACGACAACAAACAAAACTACCAAACATGTCCAATGTCTGCATAAGAAGCAGACAATTCTGCACTGGGTGAACAAGTCCGTGAAATGAACACCCCACTAAACCCCGCTTTATATAGAGAAAACTGGAGTTTATGGGGGTATACATTATTTTTCTTATTTCTGCTCCAAACATAGGTTGTGGGTACTCATTAGAACCGCCTCAATGAGGCGGTTCTAACGAATACCCACAACCTATGTTTTGAGTATGCATAAGACTAATATCACAAATTTTCTTCGGGAAATTGACCGTTTTGTAGATGTGAAAAATGCACTATGCCGCACTGGTGTGTTGTCATAATGTGCATAAGAAACATACAATTACACCTGTCTGTGTGCTTAATAGAAGGGCCTTCTAGGACTTGTTTTTATGATAAGAACGAAAAGTCCAGTTGCATTGTGCCCTTAAATTGGAAATACTGCATTACCATAACATATCCATGCGACATAGTGCATTTTTCACATCTTCAAATTACCAGACAAATTTTCTGATAAAAATCTGTGGTATTTTTTAGCTCACCGTCACGTAGTGACGAGGTGAACTTATGTGATCACATTTCGTCCGTCGTGCGTCAGTGCGTCCGACCGTCAGTGCGTCCGTGCATCCGTAAACAATTTCTTTAAACGACATCTCCTCCTAAACCACTGATCGGATTTTGACCAAACTTCACAGGAATGATCCTTAGGTGGTCCCCTTTCAAAGTTGTTCAAATGGTTCCGGTCCGTTGCACATATAGGTCATAGGAGCCAAAAATAGATTTTTTTCACCAAAAACTCAAAAAATCTTCTTCTCTGAAACCACAAGGCCCAGGTCTTTGATATTTGGTATGAAGCTTCATCTAGTGGACCCCTACCAAGATTGTTCAAATTATAGTGCTGGGGCCAAAAATGTCCCCGCTCCGGGGCCCTTTGGTTTTACATGGGCTTATATAGGGAAGATCTTTAAAAATCTTCTTCTCTGAAACCGTAAGGCCCTGGTCTTTGATATTTGGTATGAAGCTTCATCTAGTGGACCCCTACCAAGATTGTTCAAATTATAGTGCTGGGGCCAAAAATGCCCCCGCTCCGGGGCCCTTTGGTTTTACATGGGCTTATATAGGGAAAATCTTTAAAATTTTCTTCTCTGAAACCGCAAGGCCCAGGTCTTTGATATTTGGTATGAAGCTTCATCTAGTGGACCCCTACCAAGATTGTTCAAATTAAAGTGCTGGGGCCAAAAATGCCCCCGCTCCGGGGCCCTTGGGTTTTACATGGGCTTATATAGGGAAAATCTTTTAAAATTTTCTTCTCTGAAACCCAAAGGCCCAGGTCTTTGATATTTGGTATGAAGCTTCACCTAGTGGACCCCTACCAAGATTGTTCAAATTATAGCCCTGGGCCAAAAAATGCCCCCGCTCCGGGGCCCTTTGGTTTTACATAGACTTATATATGGAAAATCTTGAAAAATCTTCTTCTCTGAAACAGCAAGGCCCAGGTCTTTGATATTTGGTATGAGGCTTCATCTAGTGGACCCCTACCAAGATTGTTCAAATTTTAGTGCTGGGGCCAAAAATGCCCCCTGCCTCTGGGCCCTTTGGTTTTACATGGGCTTATATAGGGAAAATCTTTAAAAATCTTCTTCTCTGAAACCGCTAGGCCCAGGTCTTTGAAATTTGGTATGAAGCTTCACCTAGTGGACCCCTACCAAGATTATTCAAATTGTAGTGCTGGAGCAAAAAATGCCCCCACTCTGGGGCCCTTTGGTTTTACATGGGCTTATATAGGGAAAATCTTTAAAATTTTCTACTCTGAAACCGTAAGGCCCATGTCTTTGATATTTGGTATGAAGCTTCACCTAACAAGGCCCTTCTTCTCTGAAACCACAAGGCCTAGGTCTTTGATATTTGGTATGACACTTCAGCTAGTGGACCTCTACCAAGATTGTTCAAATTATAGCCTGAGACCAAAAGTGACCCTGCCTCTGGGCCCTTCGGTTTTACATAGACTTAATTATATAGGGAAAATCTTTAAAAATCTTCTTCTGTGAAACCACAAGGCCTAGGTCTTTGATATTTGGTGTGAAATTTCATCTACTGGACCTCTATCAAGATTTTTCAAATTATAGCCCTGGGGCCAAAAATGCCCCCGCCCCGAGACCCTTTGGTTTTACATAGACTTATATAGGGAAATCTTTAAAAATCTTCTTCTCTGAAACAGCAAGGCCCAGGTCTTTGATATTGGGTGTGTAGCTTTATCTAGTGAACCTTTAACAAGATTGTTCAAATTATAGCCTTTGTTGATATTTGGTATGAAGCTTCACCTTTTTAGACCTCCCTCAACATTATGCACATTATAGCCCTGGGGTCAATAATGGTCCTCCCCGGGCCCACTTGTACTCTATGGATCAGGTGAGCGATCCAGGGCCATCATGGTCTTATTTATACTACAAACATAGTTTGTGGGTGCTTGTTAGAACCACCTCAGACCATTCGTATGTACGTCGGTCTGTCCGTCCATCTTACCGGATAACTCCTCCTTGATGGTTATAGACAGAAACTTGAAATTTTGGGAACTGACAGATCTTTGGTCTGGGGAGTGCATGACACTTTCAGAGTTTTGATCATACCCCTAGGGGTGGGCCGCAGGGGGTCAAAAATAAAAATTTTCAGAACATGGTCGTGTAACATATCAAAGCGAACGGCATGATGAGTAGATTATGTAGTGGCGTGGGGATATGTGATGGCATGCCATCGTACTTTCTGTTGTAATAATTGTAACATGATAAACAGACTCTTACACATGTGGTCATTACATTTGAAATTTATGAAACTCGCCAAAGGCTTGTTTCATTAATTTCATTTGAAATGGTTGCCTCTTGCCCATCGGGGCTTGAAGAAATAGATTGGGCTGCATGATGCTTCAGTATTCCAATTTGGGGGACAATGTTTATGATGATCAATGCAGTTACCTTTTAACCTGTTGCCAAGAAAACTGTATTTGAAAATGTTGTCTGTTTATGTCATCTGCTGCTTTTCATGCAAAGTTTTCAAATGTAATTTTGCTTATTATATACCCAGAAAATGACCCGTTTACTTTGTACAGAAGTTACCGGTCAATATTTTTCCATATTGCCCGTAGTCATGTTGATATTGCCCGGAGATAAGCAGTCTCGTGCATAACAGGACTACTTTCAAATGTATGTAATTCAAGATGAAACATCGGCAGCCATCTTGCCGTACGCATCGACAGAAAGAACACAAAACAAAACAAATACAGGTTCTGACAAAGTGCATACAGCGCATTTTATGCTGTCCAATATGACCTACCTGCAATCTGTTTAAATTTTTAATACTTTCTTCAAAGAAATCAGGAGTATTTCGAAAGAAATATAACCGACGCTTTCGGAAAAAATGGCGTCCTGCTTTGGGAAACGTCAATGTTTTAATGACGTCACATCCACAAACGTTAACGTCGTATTCGCTTTGGCGCCATTGGGCGTGGTTTTCAACGTGTAGGGAGACACTTAGCGACCTTCATTGTTTTCCATTTCAAACCACTTAAATATATATAATCTGATTTTACGTTCAGATTTCTATACCAGGCAATGCTGAATTCTAGTAGACAGTTCAAGTTTTGGGTATATAATAAAAAGGTTATTGACTTTATAGTGTGAAATATTCGGCACTCGTTCATATGGCGAAGACGCACTCGCAAGCTCGTGCGTCCTTCGCCATATGAACTCGTGCCGAATATTTCACAATATAAAGTCAATAACCTATAAATACAGGCCATTACGATAACACACCCGTGCGACATAGTGCATTTTTTCACATCTCCAAAATGGCCATTTTCCTAAAGAAAATCCGTGATATGTTTCTTATAAATACTGCAAACATAGGTTGTGAGTGCTCGTTAGAACCGCCTCATTGAGGCGGTTCTAACGGGTACCCACAACCTATGTCTTGGAGCAAAAATAAGAAAAATAATGAATACCCCCGTAAACCCCAGTTTTCTCTATATAAAGTGGGGTATAGGGGGGTCTTCATTTCACGGAGTTGTTCACGTGATGTTACAGGCAAACAGTGTGGAATCCTTATCAGACTGCTCCTTGAGGAGTTTGAACTTCATCCACTCTGCTTCCAACATTTTCTTTTAAAAGTTAACAGCAGACAACAAAGCAGATGACATTTGTCAGGGCTCTCGATCTGCATAATTTAGGCCCGAAATTCGGCCCCATTCCCAGTGGGAAAAAGTATCCTATTTTCCCAATTGGCTGGAAAAAAATCCCAATCAGAAGTTAAAAAAAAAAAAAAAAAAACAGCCCAAAAATTGTCCGTTTTCAAAAGCCACGAAAACTGATGACATTGCAATGTTTTCTATTGTTGAAGTTAACAGCTGGCGCAAGAGTAGTTTGACTTGTACTTTTATCAACTTCTCTTAGATTTCAAGGAGAAAAACACTCATTTGTAGGTTTTGGCTGATAATACTTGCACAAAATTTCAACCGAAATTGCCGAATCTGTGCCATTTTTTCAAACGGTAACGGTCGTCAACAACATCATTTCCAGTGTGTTACATGTAAAACTAGGATTGTAAACATCATGCAAAATATGCAAAGAGCCCAAGTATAAACTTTATATGCTCATTTTAACCAAATATAGAAGGTATTTCAAAGAACAGAAAATGTGTCTCATCCATTTTGGAGAAAATAAAAAAATAAAATAAAAAAGCCCTGGCTCCCTCAGTGTCCGAGAATCTAATATATTTTTTATTTGGTGTTACTTCATTTTTTCCCATTTTCAGTCAAAATGTCACTAATTGTACAGGCCCCAACCCCATTCCCAAAAAGTGGTGTGAGAGCCCTTATTGTTGTTACTGGCATCTCTAGTTTTAATATAAGATAGTAATGTTATCCACCCATTCTTTTTTTCTATATTTTTGCAGATTGTTGCATTTCAAGTGGTGTTCAAGAATGTGCTCTGCCTATCTGTGACATGCAGAGCAATTCAAATAAGCTGTTTGATATACTTAACGCACCAGGAAGTTGTATTGAAGATAATTTGTTCAACATACTAAAGTGCGCCCAAGGTAATTCCTTTGAGAACTCAATATTTGTGTCAAAAGTACTCATGCAAATGCCAAATTATGCTTGTTTATTCACCATATTTGCATTATTTGCTGGCTCCCAGCTTGCACATTGTCAATATTGGAAAAACAGGTAACCAGACGCACCTGACCTTGAAAGGTCAGGAGGTCTGGTTACCTGTTTTTCCAACACTGATAATCTTCAGACTAGAAACCAGCAGATAAGGCAAATAAGGTGAATACCGCAATTAGCCATTCTAGTAACCTAATAAATGGGGTCGAATAATTGCACATTATAATCGGTAGAGACCTACAACCCCTTCTTCTGACCTATAATACGTCTAGTGACCATTTATAGACTGGACCTACCTTTCAGGGAAGAAATTTGCAGGTATCAGCAATAACATGCAATCCTTTTTATCTGAGAAAACAACCAAACTGCAAGTTATTATTTTTGCTATATTCATTTAAATGAATTTTCTGAAATTTCACCTAGATTCCTACCTTCTTTCCTGGTTTGAATGGTCTGTTGTAATCTCATACATGTTAAAATATTCGTTGGCTTCAGACATATCATTAAAACCTGTTATCACCAACTTATTAAAGGGTTTTGCACTATGCCGACAGGTTTCCAGGACTTTGACTCCATATTGGAATCTTACATGCGTGTTTTGGTCTTTAACTAAGCCACATTACGATCCTTAAAATCACATTACGATAACACACCCGTGCGACATAGTGCATTTTTTCACATCTCCAAAATGGCCATTTTTCTGATGAAAATCCCTGATATTTTTCTTATAAATACTGCAAACATAGGTTGTGAGTGCTCGTTAGAACCGCCTCATTGAGGCGGTTCTAACGAGTACCAACAACCTATGTCTTGGACCAAAAATAATGTATACCCCCGTGAACCCCAGTTTTCTCTATATAAAGTGGGGTATAGGGGGGTCTTCATTTCACGGACTTGTTCACGTGATCAGCCTCCTTTGTTCATTTGACTCATTAGGCTGTGTTTCTATTGACCTTCGCTTCAGCTCGCATAAGTGAGATTCATGCTATGTCAATTGCAGAGGGTTGTTTCAGGCATGTCAAGAACAATGACTCCATTTCACTTCTCACTTAACCTGGGTTTCTGGCTAAAAATCAGCTACATGTTTCTCTGCCTGAACCTATTATTATTCCTGGTATTTCCAGGATTCGTGGATCGGATGCTGATGAGAAACTTTTGTGTCCTGTTCGAGCCTTACGCTTTTGCATCAGAGCGTTTAGAGCTATGCGAGCTGATCTTCATAGACTTTTCATTTCAGTCAAGGCGGTTCTGGAGATATTTCTCCGTCCTCGATATCAAGGTGGATGTGTTAAGTGATTAAGCTTGTTTATGCTAATCTCACTTTTATCCAAATATCATTCCTGAATATCTCGACCCATGTGTTTAGAGCTCTGTTTACATCTTGGGCAAACTGGAACTCCATTTCTCATTTGCAGTGCCGCTTATTGGCGTTCCAATCCCATTTTCTCATCCTTTTACCTGAGGAATTTGGCCCCATTCGTAATGATACTCATTCCTTGGGTAGATTGGTAGCTTCTCAGTCTATTACTGAGCAGCACTTATTGTGGGATCTTGTTTCCTTGGTTGTTTTTTAGCCTGTTTGAATAGGTGTGAACCTTCTAATTTGACTCTGGTCCCTTTCCATTTATCTTCTCCACTTAGGGCAATTCCAGAATTAGTCAGGGGGGGTGGGTGGGAGGCACTTTTTTAAAAACCCCACCACCCGTAAAATATAATTTTCCCTGACCCCCAGTACCCATGAATTTAAAAAAAATGAGAACCCCGCCACACCCTATTTAAGAATAAATTCAATACCCCATCCACAGTCCATAAAAATTTTGTTTTACCCCCACCAACCGTAAAAAAAAATGTATGTATAAAATTACCCCCCCCCCCCCCCCCCACAAAAAAAAAAAATCAATGAATAAATAAAGAAATGTTAAAATGGTTAAAGGCCGGAGTGATTTGACTGTACTCAACAGCTATATACTTTGTTTCCTTTTTAGAACATGTCATAGAAGAATATATAGGTTTTTCAAAGTAGAAGTAAAACAAAGATCAGGAATTGATACAATTAACTTACTCCATCCATAAAAGACACCAAAGGGAAAGAAATACAAACATTAAGCGACCAGACCATAATGGAAACCTAAACAAAGGAAGGCCATATGGACAGTTACTTTCCCACAAAATGGCCATATGGCCATCCAAAATTAAAAGACACAAGTGATACACACATTAAGTAACAAACAACAACATAAATAAATCGCCACAGAAGAGCCGCCTTGGAACGGTTAGTGGAAGATTTCCACTGGGGGGCTTAAATCGATTTTACGTGGCCACAATCCTCGCCCTTACTTCCGTCGCGATTTAGACAAATAATTTGTTCAGTCCGCATGAAGGCCTCCTAACTCATCAGTGCAACATCTCCGTGAACACAGAAATCAAAGAACCACAGAGGTGAGACAACGGTGAGGACTCGACAGCAAGAAACCACTGAAATGCTGGAGCAAAAGAAAACCAACAGTTAGACTCCGATGAGCCCGACCAGAGACAGAGCATCAGGCACCAACCAACATTATCTCTTTAATTTTCAATAAGCCTTTACGTTGGAGCCGTCATAGAATCTGAGGCCTGACCCACCGGCGTGCAATTAAAGAGGGAAGCAAAGTTGCCAACCGTGATTGGGTTAACTACCATGCATGCAGTCTGTCGTATAATATCCATGTTGTACCCAATCTTTTTATATCGAAGAATGATTTTACGAAATTGGGTGCTGAAGTCATTGCCTATAGTCACATCTGAATTAGTATAAAGAAGCCTATAGTCACATCTGAATTAGTATAAAGAAGAGGGATGCTGCTCAGGGGTCCCTTCAAGAATGAGAAATATCTGCATATCAGAAGAAATGAACTGTCCAGTTTCCTGACCAGTTGATTCTGGAGACTTACATCAAAGGGATAAATCGGGCTAGAAGGCAGACATTTTGCAAGAACCTCTGTCTAGTTCTGTACTGCATATGTGCAAATAGTGAAGGCTCTGGTGATACTGTACAAATGCACAAGCTCACAAGAGCCTTGGCTGGTGATATATGTGTTTAGTACCATTACTCATAGGAATGTCCATCAAGGTTTTTGTGTTTGGGTTGTATGTTTCAACAACTCTTAAGATCATATGTAGACTCATCCAAAAGTCTGGTAAGTTCAGTAATTGAACGGACAACTCTTACTTTATGAAGCGAGTACTCAACCACTACAACACATCATGGTTGTTGAAATCAGAGGGCCACATGAAGGATTAGTTTTTAATTTAATAGTGAAATTAAAAACAATTTAGACATCTGAAAATATGCTATGCTATTCTAAACTTTTTAAAAAATAGATTTGTACCTGGCAGTGTTGTTGCTTGTGTTTTTGTTAGTCACTTAAGGTGACATGGAACACCTGCAGGTTTGGTAGCTTTTTTTTTCTTAGTTTTCAAATAAGTAATACTTTTTCTATGTATGGGGCTACTGTTGCACAAAAAGACTGGGTAGGGTAAAGAAGTTGCAGATTCTTAAGCAAAAGAAACCTTTATAAAATTGGGGCCAACTTCAAGACAAGATTTACCTTCTCTGTTGGTGTTCTCACTCGCCTTGACAACTGTAAACCTTCAGAATTTTGCAATTTTCTCTACTTTTCTAAAGAAGAATTTCTACAGCGTCATATTAATGTTTCATGCAAGGTGTGATGGTTGTAGTCGATTAGAATACTAACTTTGAAGTAAATGATGACATAAATGTCGAACCTCGACGTAAATGTTGACAGACGGACGGACGGTCGGACGAACGAACGAACGGACGGAAAATCGGACGCCTATATCGCACCATGCTATAAGCAGGTGCGACAAAAACAACAGGAAACAAATGACCAATATTAAACTACTTTAATAACCAAACCAAACTGTAAAATGTCAACACACATGGCTTATAAGCTTATAAGCCCTTAAGATGCCAATCACACCAATTGTTGTCTGCTTTGTTGTCTGCAGGTATAAAACTTTACAAGTCATTGCTGGAAACAGTGTGGACCCATATCAGACTGTTTTTCCTAGAAACAGTCTGACCAGGGTTCACACTGCTTGCCTGTACATGCAAAAATGTCTGAAAGGTTTGCAAGATGAAGCAGACAACAAAGACAACATTTAGGTACAGTTTTCAAAAAATCCTTCCTATAAAATACCCGTGTCTGGGTGGGCCTTGGGTGTCATAGATTTGTACCCGACATGGCCCATATTGGAACTTAGCCCAGACACTGTCAAAACAAACAATCTGACAAAGTTTAATGAACATTCATTACAAAATATGAAGCCTCAATTATGTACACAATATTTTTCAATGATTTGACCTAGTAACCTAGTTTTTGAATCCACATGACCCATATTTGAATGTAACCTAGATAATAATCGTTCAAACAAACATTCTGTCAGATGAAGTTTCATGAAGATCGAATGGAAAATGAAGCTTCTATTGTGAAGGTTTTTCTATTAAGATTTGACCTAGTGACCTAGTTTTTGATCAGACAAGGCCCAGATTCCAACTTGGCCAAGACACTGACAAAATAAATTGTTTGACAAAGTTTTATGAACATTCATTGAAAAATGAAGCCACTATTGTGTAGACAATAATTTTTAATGAACTGACCAAGTAACCTAGTTGTTCAACGGACATTTTCGAACTAACCTTGATATTTTGTGAACGAACATTCTAAGAGTTTCACAAAGATTCAATGGAAAATGGAGCCTCTATTGTGTACACAAGGTTTTTCTTCGATTTGACCTAATGACCTAGTTTTTAACCAGACATGAATCAGTTTCAATGGCCTAGACTTTATATAGATAAACATTCTGACAAAGTTTCATGAAGATTGGATCAAAACTGTGCCCTCTAGAGTGTATACAAGCAAAAGTTGACGGCCGATGTTGGGATGTATGACAGACATCACTGTATCCCAAAAGCACACCTATTTCTAAATAATTTAACAGAAATACTACTTTGTGATCCTCTGCCGAAATTGCAAAAATGTTCCGGGAGAACAAAATGGCCCTCAGAGATAAAAATAGAAAAACTTTGAAACAACATCTCCTCCTAATCTAATGGCCAGATTTCAAAATAATTTCCAAGAAATGTTCCTCTTATGACCTTTTATTAATATTCTGTTCTGCTGAACAAAATTGTTGCCAGAGTTAAAGATAAAAAAAACATTTTTCTCCTAGGCAAATGGCTCAATTTCAAAGTATTTTCACAGTTTTTTTCTAAGATTTGACCTAGTAACCTAGTTTTTGACCTGACAGGACTCAGTTTCAAACTTAGCCTGGATATGAGCCTAGGCACAGCAATGCCCAAAATTTACCTGTAAAGTAGAAGTAAAACAAAGATCAGGAATCGATACAATTAACTCACACACCCCACCAAAGACACCACAGGGAAAGAAACACAAACACGAAACGACCAGACCATAATGGAAACCCAAACAGAGGAAGGCCAAAAGGACAGCTACTTTCCCACAAAATGGCCTAACGGCCATCCAAAACAAAAAGACACATGTGATACAATAAGTACGAACAATAACATAAATAAACCGCCACAGAAGAACCGCCTTGGAATGGTCAGTGGAATGAATTCCACTGGGGGGCTTAAATCGATTTTACGTGGCCACAATCCTCGCCCTTACCTCTGTAGCGGTATAGACATTAATTTTGTTTAGTCCGCATGAAGGCTTCCTAACTCATCAATGTAACATCTCCAAGAACATACAAATCAAAAAAACCACAGAGATGAAACAAGGTTGAGGACTCGACAGCATACACCAACAGAAATGCTGGAGCAAAAGAAAACCAACAGTTAGACTCCGAGAAACCCAGGCAAAAAACTCAGATTAGCAATTCAGAACCCCCTAAAACCCCTAAAAATTGACAAATTTTTTCTGCATGAAAAAACTAAGTCCACACCTAAAAAAAAATTGAGCAGGGGTTCCCCCCACTAGGCGCTGGCCAGCTTTGTTCACCCCCCGCCCATAATAATCCCGGCCTTCAAAAGAGTTGGGCAAAGACAGAGTGAAGAAGAAGTGGGTGGGGTGTCTGAAATGCAAAGTAAACAAAGTTTCCAGAACACCTTCTTCTTCAATTGATAGAACTTTTGGAAAATTGATAAATGTAATTAAATGCCACATACCTTAAACGCCCCTTTTTGTGCCTCCAATCCAACAAATTTATCATAAATATAACAATGATGGCTGATTTTTCCACTCGTTTTCCTAGCGTGTTCACAATAAATGCCTGTCCTTTACTGTCTATCTATCCATCTATCTTCTAATACTGAGTCGGTCATACTTAGCCATTACCTCAGAGTCATACTTGGTCATTACCTGGGAGTCTTTTTTCGGAAAATCGTCACCCCCCCCCCCCCCAATTTTCTCCTCGGATCTGCATGAATCACAAGATCGTCAAAATCGGACCTCCGATCCGCGGTTATATGCGTTTCCGCGGAACTATCACATCCCTGAATTATAAAAGATGCGCGAAACCTCTCGTGGGGCGAAACCTCATAGTGGCGAAACTCTTGGTGGCGAAACCTCCGATGGCGAACTTGTTTGGTGGCGAATCCTCTGTAAACGCTGTGTTTCACCCAAAGTTCTGTGTTTTACCCAAAAACATGTAAGCAAACATTCGGAATCATTCGGGCTTTTCACCGCCGTTAAAAAAGAGAGAAGTTGAATTTCTACCCGTAATTAATTAATTACCGTTAGAGTAGTTTTCTACCCATAATGATTTAATTGTGGGTTTGACAATGACCCCCACCAGGCATGGAATTCAATTTTCTCTGGACCCCCCCACCCGTGAAATACAATTTTCACCCGACCCCACCACCCGTACAAAAAATATCGGGTGCCCCCCGCCCTCCCCCCCCCCCCCAATTTTCTCCTCGGATCTGCATCAATCACAAGATCGTCAAAATCGGACCTCCGATCCGCGGTTATATGTGTTTCCGCGGAACTATCACATCCCTGAATTAAAAAAGATGCGCGAAACCTCTCGTGGGGCGATACCTCATGGTGGCGAAACTCTTGGTGGCGAAACCTCCGATGGCGAACTTGTTTGGTGGCGAATCCTCTGTAAACGCTGTGTTTCACCCAAAGTTCTGTGTTTTACCCAAAAACATGTAAGCAAACATTCGGAATCATTCGGGCGTTTCACCGCCGTTAAAAAAGAGAGAAGTTGAATTTCTACCCGTAATTAATTAATTACCGTTAGAGTAGTTTTCTACCCATAATGATTTAATTGTGGGTTTGACAATGACCCCCACCAGGCATGGAATTCAATTTTCTCTGGACCCCCCCACCCGTGAAATACAATTTTCACCCGACCCCACCACCCGTACAAAAAAATATCGGGTGCCGCCCGCCCTCCCCCCATGGCTAATTCTGGAACCGCCCTTATGGGATTTTTGGATTTGGATCACTTGCAGTCATGGTGGATCCCTCCCTTACGTTACCATCATTGGAGGGATCAAAAAAGGGATAAACAACCAAGGTCAGAGGAGTTGGGTATGCATAACTTTAATTTTTCATCCAACCCCTCAATTGCTTTGAATTCAGGCTTTAATTGTAGTGATGGGTAGGTTTATTTGACATTAAAATGAAATTTTTAATGTAAAATTAATTTTAATTAATAATATACCTACCCATCACTACAATGGCATGTCCCGCCTCCTAGCCCCGTCTGAAATAATATAGTTAACTGATTGAAATATGAGCTTTTTATCCATGCTTGGCACGAACGCCAGGGTCACGTGACCTGTATCGTCTGCCCATTGGTCTGATAAGTCATGTGACCTCAGCAACCAATCAGGACTCGTCACTAGGTAGGTCACATGAAGCGTCTATGGAAATGGGACATGCCAGTGGCATTTCTGGCTAGATTTTTTTTGTCAGACTGACCCAAACCTGTGTCTGGTCAAAAGGCTTTAATTGTAGTGATGGGTAGGTATATTATTAATTAAAATTAATTTTACATTAAAAATTTCATTTTGCATACAGGCAAACAGTGTGGGCACAGATCAGACTGCTCGTACAGGATCCACACTGTTTGCAAAAATGATTTGTAAAGTAACCGGCAGACGATAAAGCAGACGACAATTGTCGTGATTGGCATATTATGGGTTAACAGCCACTTCTCTTCAGCAGCTATAATCAATCCCAAAGGCATTTGGCTAGTTACAAACTTCTTGTGAGTATCCTGAGAAGCCTCTTAGGCCAGGCACACTTTACTGAACCTAAATTCCCTCCATTAACCCTTAAGGTGCTGAGAAAAACTACATCTGAAAATGACGTCTGCTTATGACGTCTGCTGAATCTTCTTGGAGACCTTTTGAAAATATTTCTGCATACAGGCAAACAGAGTGGACATAGATCAGACTGCTCCTAGAGGAGCAGTCTGATCTCGATCCACTCTGTTTGCAAAAATGACTTTTAAATTAACCGGCAGACGACAAAGCAGACGGCAATTGTCGTGATTGGCATGTTATGGGTTAACAGCCACTTCTCTTCAGCAGCTATAATCAATTCTAAAGGCATTTTACTAGTCACAAACTTCTCCTGAGTATCCTGAGAAGCCACCTCTCTCAGGACAGGCACACTTTACTGAACCTAAATTCCCCCCATTAACCCTTAAGGTGCTGAGAAAAACTACATCTGAAAATGACGTCTGCTTATGACGTCTGCTGAATCTTCTTGGAAACTTTTTAAAAATATTTCTGCATACAGGCAAACAGTGTGGACCCAGATCAGACTGCTCCTAGAGGAGCAGTCTGGTCTGGAACCACACTGATTGCAAAAATGACTTTTAAAGTAACCGGCAGACGACAAAGCAGATGACAATTGTGGTGATTGGCATGTTATGGGTTAACAGCCACTTCTCTTCAGCAGCTATAATCAATTCCAAAGGCCTGAAAATGTCGTCTGCTTATGACGTCCGCTGAATCTTCTTGGAAACTTTTTAAAAATATTTTTGCATACAGGCAAACAGTGTGGACCCAGATCAGACTGCTCCTATCTGGATCCACACTGTTTGCAAAAATGACTTTTAAATTAACGGCCCGACGACAAAGCAGACGACAATTGTCGTGATTGGCATGTTATGGGTTAACAACCACTTCTCTTCAGCAGCTATAATCATTCCAAAAGGCATTTTACTAGTTACAAACTTCTGAGTATCCAGAGTAGACACCTCTCTCAGAACAGGCACACTTTACTGAACCTCAATTCCCTCCATAATACAGCCAGATCTGATTCATACCAATGTATACACTTCCACTCTGCATCAACACCATCTCTTTCTGAATCCTAAATCAGCCTAGGCTGTTCAGAAACTTAATCAGAAGCATCAAGATAACATGCAGATTCCGAATTGCTAAAGGCAATGTGATCTGATAGACAAAATGGCCACCATGGCACAATGTAATATATGATCAGCCTCATCCAGGTGAGCGATTCTGGCCCACTTTGGTCTAGTCTAGTGCATAAGGTGATGCCATAAGAATGATATGACCATGCATATATTTTGTTTGTTTGATTTGAGGTTTAACGTCCCCGTCAACACCATTTAGGTCATTTTGGAGACGTTGCTTCCAATTTTGTGGGACTTTTACCCAACATTGAGATGAAATGACATCTCAGTCCCTGCCGCCCAATGAAACTAATAGGGTTTATAGCATGGACGGGACGACTCGCAGCAGTTTTCCTGGGCAGGTCTAGTTCTAAGCGGATTACCAGTACTCATGTGCGGTCGGTATCAGCTCTGTGTGGAAGCATCGTGCAGCCCAATCTATTTCTTCAAGCCCCGATGGGCGGGGGCGGACCATGCATATAATGACACATACATGTAGTTACTGGTGTGTAATGTCATAAATTTCTCATAATGCCTTCCATCACAAACCTGTGTTTTCTATCGAAATGCTTTTGAACTTCTTAGAAGCCTCCGTGGTGTAGGGTTATGCCACTCGCATTGTAAACCAGGGGTTGCAGGATTGATCCCGGGCTTCTCTAGACTTTGGGATGAGTCTTTAAACCGAGGTCCCGTCTCCGTATGACCTTATCTGTTGGTGAGAAGTAAAACTCAAACACTCACTCACTTTTAAAGTTCTTGGGCAGTCATCACAAAAAACACACCTATATAATTTTGACTCCCTTTAACCCCACCCACTTTCAACTGGGATTTACGGGGGTATAGATCATTTGTCCTATTTCTGCTCAAAAACATAGATTGTGGGTACATGTACTTGTTAGAACCACCTCAATGAGGTGGTTCTAACAAGTACCCACAATCTATTCTGCTCAAAAACATAGATTGTGGGTACTTGTTAGAACCCCCTTGATGAGGTGGTTCTAACAAGTACCCACAATCTACTTTTTGAGCAGAAATATGGGAAATATCAGGTTTTTATCTGAAAATTCTCACTTTCTTTGGTGATAAAATTTTCAATACATTTGTATAGCCGTGTTTTCATAATGAAAATCTGTTTTAAAATCATTGTATGATAAACAGATCTTACACTAGCGGTCATTTTTGTATCGTATTTGTGAAATTTGACAGACTTGAAATAAGCACTGGTGTAAGATCTTCTGTACATCACAAAAACATGCCTATATAATTTTGACCCCCTGGAACCCCACTTTTATAGTAAATCTTGGGTTTACAGGGGTAAATCTTATTTTTCTTATTTCTGCTCTAAAATATGGATTGTGGGTACCCGTTAGAACAATCTATATTTTGAGCAGAAATAAGAAATAAGAAAACTATCACAATTTCTCATCTTAAAAATATAGTTTTTTCGGCAGTAAAGTTTACAATGTATTTGTATAGGTGTGTTTTCATAATGATACACACACAAAAACCTTTTCTACTGTTTTAGATGGTAGAAATCATATGGGTTGCTGTACGAGGCTTGGGGTATCAGAGTACTGTCGGCCTTTGTGTAACTACGAGGTAGCAGATCCTGCTCATATGGAGAGAGACTACACGCAGTGTATTATCCAAGGCGCTCTAATACTACAGTGCTTTACTCAAGGTCAAGGTATGCTCATCTTTAAATAATGTTATTAATCAAATAATTTCGTATTGGCCCAGTTATAGGTCCGAGGTCTGCTGTATTGGCACGAGGCCGAAGGCCGAGGCCAATACAGCTGACCGAGGACCTGTAACTGGGCCAATACGAAATTACTTGATTAATGACAATTTTATTAATTGACGTAATTAAAAACATGATTTATGATTTTTGAATATTGGTTGACCTTGTGTAATATAGGATAATCAATTAATAACCCATTGTACACTGGTGGACTCTACCATTGCTATATGTTTGTTTGTTTGATTTGAGGTTTAACGTCCCCGTCAACACTGTACCGGTCATTTTGGAGATGTTGCTTCCAATTTTGTGGGACTTTTACCCGACATTGAGATGAAATGACATCTCAAGCCGTGTCGCCCAATGAAACCAGTAGGGTTTATAAGCATGGGTGGTCCGACTCGCACTGCTTAGCCTTGGCATGCTTAGATCCTCTAAGCGGTTACCAGTACTCGTGAGCAGTCAGTTTCAGCTCTGCGTGGAAGCATCATGCAGCCCATCTATATGTTAGACAAGTCCATTTGTCATATAAGTGGTGGTAGGCCTAGATTTTCGTTTTTATTCTATTTTTGACGGACAATTCTGTTAGCAAATAGTGCAGGCCCTGATCAGATGCCGTGTTCTGCGGCGTTTGATCTGGGTCTGTACTGTTTGCTAAGGTACCCCTTTAAGGGATAACATTTATCCTGCTGAATAAAACAAGACACACCCATTTCTGACAATTCACCAATCAAATTATGTGATATAATGTATTCATTTAATTCACAAACTGCATGACAACCAGTGCAGGTCCAGATCAGACCGCTTCTTCAGAAGCTGTCTGATCTGGAGCTACACTGTTTGCAAAGGTAGGGGCTGTCATTTTCAGGAAAGTAAGGGTTTACCTATTGCATTTTAATTATACACTTATAGCTAGTTGATGATTTTTTTTAATTTTATGCTTTCTCGTGAAATTGGGGGTTTGAATTTAATTGAAATCTGTTGGTCAGAATATGGATATTGTGAGGCAATTTGTGGGGACACACAAATACATGCTGACACACACAGGCACACACAAGCAGGGTACACTCACTCACTCACTCTCTCGCTCAAAACTAACAATGTTGTTAATGTGTCATTGATTTTGTTTGTTTGAGTTGAGGTTTAACGTCAGCGTCAACACTATTTAGGTCATTTTGGAGATGTTGTTTCCAATTTTGTGGGACTTTTACCTGACCTGAGATGAAATGACATTCAATCTCTGCTGCCCAATGAAACAAATAGGGTTTATATGCATGGGTTGTCCGACTCTCACCACTTTGCCTGGTCAGGCTTAGACCTTCTAAACGGGTTACCAGTACTCGTGTGGTTGGTTTCAGCTCTGCATGGAAGCATTATGCAGCCCAGGCTATTTCTCCAAGCCCTGATAGGCAGAGCAAAATGTGTCATTGAATGTTTGGTCATTTTATATGCCAAATACGCTAAAATCTTTAGGGAAAAATATCAGTTAGCTTAGAATGTCGGGCCACTGTTGTGTCAATAGCTATACGAAGTTGCACGTCGTATCCCTGTCAGCCCAACATTAGCCTGTCATTTCCTGCTAGCTGGATTAATTAATTAATTAATTAATTATGCATTCATTACGAAAACACGCCTATACAAATACACTATAAACGTTACTGCCAAAAAAAAGGAAAATTTTGAGCTGAAAAATTGTGATATTTTTCTTATTTCTGCTCAAATATAGATTGTGGGCACTCGTTAGAACACTCGTTAGAACCGCCTCATCGAGGCGGATCTAACAAGTCCCCACAATCTATATTTTAGAGCAGAAATAAGAAAAATAAGTTATACCCCTGTAAATGCCAGTTTTACTATATAAAAGTGGGGTTCAAGGGGGTCAAAATTATATATACATGTTTTCTGATGTGACCACTAAGCTAATTATACTTTGAACATCTGGGTCAAAGCTAATGATGCATTGAACAATAGGGCCCTGATTTCTGCTGAAAATATCCTCACAGAAGAAAGATGAACATCCATCCACATAAAAAAATCTTAATCAAGAAAAAAAAATGCTACTGTAATCATCCTAATTATTGGGAGAGACAGGCCTATGTAAACAGTGCAGACCTAGATCAGATTGCTCCAAAGAGGCAGTCTGATCTAGATCTACACTGTTTTCCATTTCTTCTGTACTTCTTGGACTCATTTCTAGATTGTGAAACTAATTAGTTAAAATTTTAGAAGAATTACAGCAAGTCCACAAAGAGTTGGAATGTTTAATATTTTTTTGGAAGTTAGTGTTTTATCAGTTACCCCCAATATATATTGCATTGTAACGCATTGATCTGATAAAGATACGCTATCTCAGGACAAGACAGCTTTATCACGCCAACGTGACATTGCACTTTTACGAATGAACCGGACTACTGGGAAAATGACAAAAATGTTATTGTTACTGGGAAAAATGGAAAAAATTACCTGAAAAAAAAATACCATAGGAAAACATGGTCAGCTGATACTAAATATATCAACCGCTAGAATGCTCAGATGCACTGAGGATCATAAATAACTGATCGTAAATTTTTAATTTAATTTAAGAGTGTAGAAGGGGTTAAATTGATAAATAGAATAAAAGATTCGTGTCATTTGATATGAAGTTTATCAGGCTCGACTTCGAGAACGCATGTAGAATCGCTCGGCAAGCCTCGCGATTCTACAAGCATTCTCGAAGCCTTGACTGATAAACTTGATATCAAAAGACACGAACCTGGTATTCTCTATTTACGCTGCTGTTAAGGTCCCACCACAGACCCTTCTTTAATAACATTACACGTAGGTCTAAAAATGATAGACTCAAACAGCTGTATGGAAAGGTAAGAGTCGATATCCTCCACCAGCCTCTTTGTAGCAGGGGCATGAGAGCCATTACAATACATCTGTGTGACAAATTGCATTCTTTCATTTCTAAAAAAAAAACAGTCATTGTCCTGATGAAAACTTATTATATGGGCCCCGCCAAGCGATTTTGGTACTTATCGCCTGTGCGAGCAGCGAAGGTTCAGGCGAGCCTGCGCATCCCCGCAGTCTCGCCAGAACCTTCGCTGCTCGCTCATACAAGCAGTGAATCAACAGGACCCTTCAGACAGAAAGCCATATCCCTGGCCCATCTGAATGGCTGGGCATGCGCAGTTAAAATTTGTCATGATGGAATGCTCGAAGACACAAATTCGCTTGGCGGGGCCCATATGTTTCTTACTTATACTCTAAAAATAGGTTTTGGGTGCTTGATCAATGAGGCAGTTCTAACGAGTACCAACAACCTATGTCTTGGAGCAGAAATAAGAGAATGTTTACCCCTGTAATTCCATGTTTCCTCTATAAAATATGGGGTTAAAGGGGTATTCCTTGCAAGGAATTTAATTTTCAACTCGATGAAATATATTTTGCCTTTGTTTTCAGCTAACTTGCCAAGTCCGCCAGTGTCTGTATCTTATGTGTCTCTTGGTGACGGTTTCTTAATAAGCTGGCGTCAGCCTGAAGAAAATGTGGATCTTGTGACTGGTTACAAGGTTCAATATAAATTGAAGCCAGACACAGAGTTTAAAACAGTAGGTATTCTGTTAATCGGTTTAATCTTATATTACAGTCTAACATCAATGGCTCGAACACCTTTGGGACCTCGAAAATCTGTTCGAGACAGGGGTAGTTCAAGCCACTGAGGATTACTGCCAGGAGGTATAACGAGATACTTTTAGACATCTTTTTGGTGTTCTATAATGAAAATGTATGCTATGTGTACTCATTAGAATCGCCTCATCGAGGCGATTCTAATGAGTACACACAGCATACATTTGCAAGATAAAAAACTAAAATCTCCTTAATTATCCCCCACTACCGGTAATTCTTAAGAAGAGGATTTCGCTAGGGGCTCACGCATTAGTTCGACACATTCATGGTAAACGAACCATCGGTGTTCGAGCCATCGAAGTTCGACTGTATGGTTCTTCATAGCCTAGTAGGCACTGTCTCTCAATCAATAGCTTTCTCACTGCAGTGAGTTTGAGCCTCACTCAGGGTCATATGTGACACCCCAAGTACTCCAATAGAAGATCAGGTGTTTTCTCTCGGGGGAGTACTTTGGTTTTTGTCCACCTCTAATTGACAGTTGGCTCGGACAAAGAGAAATAATTTTGAAAGAGCTGTAAAACAGAAAAAAAAAAAGAAACATATGTAAAAAATCTTACATGCTCATTTTAGCTTAATCAACTCTGATAGGATATTGTTGAAATAAAACTCTCTGTGGATATAAAGAATAATTTTTTGAATCAAGTTTTGCATTGAACATAAAGAATAACCTCATGCGCGGCATTGTCATGCGTAACGTCACTAAACATTCCTGTTGTGTCATCACAAAATGGCGGATGTCGGTAACCGAAGTGACAGCAGCATTAAAAATTCGCAATAGAAATGGAAGGTATGTAAAAAAAAGAATCCTATATGGGTGTGAGGGGAGGATAGAAAAATCTGTCCCTCGGGTTCACTGTCCGGCGTCACTCGGCAAGCCTTGTGATGCCGGAGAGTGACCCACGGGACGGATTTTTCCATCCACCCCTCACACCCATATAAGATTCTTATAATCTCACATGGGTGTGTTATCTTAGATGCTTTATTTTCTCTTTTAGACCCCTCAGCAAGCTGCTTTGGTGAAAAAATTCTCTGACATGCTTGTCAATGTCGTGTATGAAGTGAGAGTAATAGCCTTGACTGACCATGGAGCAAGTGCCCCTTCTTACACTGTTGAGGTGGCAACCAAACGTAAGTAATAATTTTGTTGGCTGTATTTAACCCTTATCTTGCTGAATATTCATTTAAGCCACTCCCATTTCTGTCTATCAACCAATCAAATTACTTGATGTAATTTATTGCTACAAATTCATAAACTGAATGTCAAACAGTGTAGATCCTGATCAGATGGCTTCTTCAGAAGCCATCTGATCTGGATCTACACTGTTTGCAAAGATAGGGGTTGTCGTGAACAGCAAGATAAGGGTTAATCACAGGACTTTAATCACACCTACCCATAGCTCCAGATAAAGCACCTTTTTCATCTGAAAAGTCATTACGAAAACACACCTATACAAAAACAGGTGACTCTCGCTATCCCGACTTCGGCTGTCTTGATGTCATCACTTATGATCGTGAAATCTTTACTGTCATTCTCTCCCTTAAGCTTTTTCAAAAAGGGCAATTGTTAGTTTCTGGTGAAAGAATCAGCTCTGTACTGGTTAACTGTTAATAATACAGTCAAACCTGTATTAAGCAAGCACCTAAGGGATAACCAAAATGTGCTTGCTTAAGACAGGTGCTTGCTTAATACAGGTGAAGTTTAACACATTTGCCTTTTGGGGATACTGAATGCCTGATTGCTTAAGACAGGTTGCTTGCTTAATACAGGTGGCCACTAAGACAGGTTCTAGTGTATAAACCTGCCTAGGAAAAATGACAGATTTGTAAATTGAATGGCTTGATATATCCTACCATAAAAATTTAAAAAATTTGGACGCCTTTAGGACTTGCTGTAATTCTCCTTAAATTTTAATAACTTTGTTTTACAATCCAGCAAGGCGGCCATAAGGTGGAGATGGAATATCAAACAGTGTAGACCCTGATCAGACTGCTGATCTGGGTCTGCACTGTTTGTCAGGCCTATCTGTCCCAATACTTAGGATCATTACTGTAAATAGTGTACAGAATCAGATTGTTACTGGTGTCATGTCGAATGCAGGGCTGGAAAATTCTTTAAAATTTCACTCGTTCTGCATTACCAAGGCATGTAGATTTTGGTAAATTTTATACAGCCAAGACAAAATTTTTACTCGTCCTCCAAAATTTTTCCTCCTCATGCCTAGCGGACAAGTGGATTTTTCTCACCCTGCAATGACTTTTATTTGCCAGGACCTGTGGTATGGGAAGTAAATTTCTTACATTCACCAAAGTGGTAAACATAGCTATGTATCCTCTGCACTTTTGGCTGTGGAAATGATAAAATCTGGAAGGGCATTCCAATCTCTAATGGTCCGATGGAAGAAGGATTCTTTGTAAACGTCAGTTCTTGCAATAGGCAAATTAGTGTTGACTAGGCCATTAAACTATAAACAAACAAACAAATGCAATAATATTCTGCAACAGAAGGTCAGGTGGTTTTTCTGCGGGTACACTGGTTTTCGCCCACCTCTGATTCACGATCAGCTTGATATGAGTGAAATAATCTTGAAAGGGTCATTAAACCAAAACCAAACCAAATGCAATATATGATGTTATTTATCAAATTATTTCGTATTGGCCAAGTTACAGGTCCGAGGTCTGCTGTATTGGCCGAGGGCCAATACAGCTAACCAAAGACCTGTATCGGGGCCAATAAAAAATTGCTTGATTAATGACAATTTTTATTAATTGACACAATTAAAAAAAACATGATTATTCGTGTTTGACCTCAGCTTGACCTCAGATTAATATAAGTTGACCTGGTGTTAATACAGATGATCTCCTTTCAACACAGGATAGTCAGTTAATAATATTCATTTATTGCCCTTGTGTGAGGGGAATATGACAGTTTGTACACCCTTGACAAGCAATATAGGAATGTGAAGATTTGTTCACCCGAGCAACTAATATTGCCCTATGGCAAAGCCCGATTGCAATATTACCTGTCAAGGGTGAACAAATCGCCATATTCCCCTCACACAAGGCAGCATGATTTATTATACTGAATTCTGACTTCTAGAAATTCTTTCAGTGAATGCACTTGTACTTTTGACCAGTGATGTCAGAGGGGAATATGATAATTTATGGCCCTGTGCTTAACTTCTAGAGATTCTTTCAGTGAATGGACTTGTACTTTTGAACGGTGACTTCAGAGGGGAATATTGCAGGGGAATATACCGTATTCGGGTGTGTATTACCCGCATTTGCGTACTACCCGCACCCCTTTTTTTCCAAAATCTGGGGGAAAACTGTTACTCTGTTGTATTACCCGCATGGAACATTTGCTGAAATTTTGGTGGATGCATATGTGAGAAAAAGTAAGAATTTGGCCAGTTTTTGTAACACACAACGGAACCCGCTATCGTCTTCAAAAGGCGGGAAAATGAATGTGCGTGCGAGTATCACCAGAAAGCATGTATTTTACATTAAAATGTTAAAAAAACTTTACCTGTTCACCATTGTTATTTATTTATTAACCCACATTATGCCCGCAGCCCTTTTTTGGGACATCGGCAAACAGTGCAGTCCCAGATCAGACACCTCAGAAAGATGCCGCAGATGTCTGATTTGGATTTACACTTTTTGATGATTTATAACGGTTCAATTATGACACTATTGTTAATCCCTGTCATATATTTGCCACCTGCGGTGTGTTTCGATAAGGTGTGAAAATATGGTAAAGTTATGTCTCTAATTTGCGTTTATTCCTCAGTCATAAAATTTAATCCGCAATCAATGTGAAAATTATTTAATTGCTCCTAAACGAGTTGCTACGACTATTCTACTATCTCGTGAATGTTTATGTTTTGGCACCAAATAGCAGACGCTGCGAGAAAAGTTAAACGCTTTAATTTGTGTTAACACATCTGTATGCTGTTGTTGGTTATTGACTCGGAGCTTACGGACAGCGCTGTTTTTCACAACCGTTTTGCTATCAAGAATTTTTTTACCGTTTCCAAACATTTTTTTATGAAAGAGATACGCCCCGTTAAGATAAAACAATAGACACGTGTGGGGTTGCTGGGGTCTGATGACATCATTTACCGATGACGGTACAGAAAAATTTAAAAACTGTAGCAGTAGTTTGTGGTCGGCGGTTTGGATGCCGGAAAACTTTCATGTTCGCTTGCTTATTTTGT
Organism: Lucinisca nassula; assembly: GCA_963580285.1. Lineage (NCBI taxonomy): Eukaryota > Metazoa > Mollusca > Bivalvia > Lucinida > Lucinidae > Lucinisca > Lucinisca nassula. The sequence goes on from OY757011.1 coordinate 37,696,035, forward strand.
TTAAAATCAGAGTTTGAGGAATAATACTCACAAAATCGGGCTTGCTAGTAATGGAGATTGTTATATTACTCATGTGTAAGTAAAATTGAGTGGACAATTAAACGTTATTTATGTCGTGAATCGTAAAAGGATAGAGCATAACATGAGATGCATCGTATTTTCAGCTGACAAAAGTAAAAATAAAATGGTCCAAAAATAATTCGGGCGGATTACCCGCACCCTGAACTTGGCCTGTAATTTGAGGGAAAAAACTGCGGGTAATACACGCCCGAATACAGTAATAATTTATTGCCCTGCATATGGCATGGCATGCTCTCAACCAACCAGAATTGTAGAATAGCTCATGAATATTAATGAGGTATAACAATGTTTTTAGCTATTATTATTATTATTATTTTACAGCTGCCATAAGCAAATCAAAGAGAAATGAAACTATACAAGGTAAGTGATAGTCTTGGTCCTAGGATCATAAAACATTTTTCATAATCAGCTGAACTGTCAGCTTGAAATTTGTATATATAATAAATTTCAAATGCTTTCTCACATTTTATAAACCCATTATGAAAACATGCCTATACAAATACATGGTAAATTTTACCACCTAAAAAAAAAAGCGAAAATTTTAGACAAAAAATTGTGATATTTTTCTCATTTCTGCTCAAAATATAGATGTAGGCACTCGTTAGAACCGCCTCATCGAGGCGGTTCTAACGAGTACCCACAATCTATATTTTAGAGCAGAAATAAGAAAAATATGAGGCAGTTCTAACAAGTACCCACAATCTATATTTTAGAGAAGAAATAAGGCAAATAAGGTTTACCGCCATAAACTGCAGTTTTACTATATAAAAGTGGGGTTGAAGGGGGTCAGAATTATATAGGCATGTTTTCATGATGCTCTAAGGACTCTTGACAATTATTTATATACTGTATTGTGGTATTACGAAGCCTTTTCCAGTAAGTCTACTTATTAGTCATTGCTGTGAACATGTCTAGTGGATAAGAGCTCTGACATTGTGGGCCCCAACCTTAATTTTTTTTTTTTTGGTTTTGGTTTTACGGCCCTTTCAAGATTATTTCACTCATATCGGGGCGATCGTTAATCAGAGGTGGGCAAAAACCGGAGTACCCAGAGAAAAACCACCTGACCTTCCGTTGCAGAACTTGGCGTCTCACATGTGACACAGCGAGGCTCGAACCACAGTGGTGAGAGACCTAATGATCAAGAGTCAGCGCTCTTAACCACTAGGCCACGGAGGCCCGTACAACCTTACTTGGGTCACATGACGGAAGGTCAGGTTGTTTTTCCCTGGGCACCCCAGTTTTTGCCCATCTGTGATAAACAATTGGCTCAGATATACACAACAACCTCATTGTATCACTGTTCGTTACAACACGGTTACGGATACAACTCAGTTTCAAGATGGATCACAAACATGTATAGATTATATAGAAAAAATGACCATTTTTGTCGTGCTGCTTTAAGCATGGCACGACATAGGAGCTGAAATTTCCATCAGTTCATCTGTTCGTCAAGCCGTCAACATTTGCGACCACTTTAACTAAACTTGAAAGAGCCATAAGACCCCCTCCCCCACCATAAAAGAAAAAATAATTAATAAACAAAGATATTTTGTATCATTCTTGGGCCAGTTATTCAAAACTCATGATCTCATTAGTTAACGTATCGTTAAAACTTTGATCGTTAAATATGGCAAATAGGCTCAAATTTATGCTAAAAAAATGTGAGCAGCTTTTGTGCACGCAAAAGCTGCTCACATTTTTCAGCAAAAATACCAAAATTTACGATATTGTACTTGCTAGAAGAATTAACAATTTGACCACTAACGAGCTCGTTAAGCTAAAGATGCTTTGAACAACTGGCCCCTGATGTTGTCAGTGTATTTCAGCATGTTGCCAGAGAAGTCGTGAAGTGTCAGATAAGTGTATAGATTTCTGCCATGCTGATGCCCTACAGACAGGCATTCACCCTGATAGAGTTCTGTCATGCTTTGGTGAGCTGAATGCAATCTATTCCTGCTTGTTAGGTAAGTACAGGGGACCCTCATTATAATGACAGTACATCACAACCTCGTTATAACACAGTTTATTATAACATGGTTTTGGATATAATACAGGTTCAAGATGGATCCCAAAAATGTGTAGATTATGTAGAACAATGACCAAAAATGGTCATTATGTCCAAAAAATGTGTCGATTTTATAGAAAAATGACCACAATCTGTACATTTTTGTTTGGATATAACATGGTTGTTTAACTAACACAGTTTCTGCTATGGACCCCATTGATAGTGTTATAAAGAGGTTGTGGTGTATTTCTCTCTGACATTTCTTTACAATAACACACCCGTGTGACGTAGTGCATCCTTTCATATCTTCAAAATTTTCATTTTTTTTGTGGAAAATTCGTGACACTTTCTTATCTTTACTCCAAATATAGGTTGTGGGTACTCAGTACAACTGTCTTGTTGAGGTGGTTCTAATGAGTTCCCACAACCTATGTCTTGGAGCAGAAATAAGAAAAATAATGTACAAACCTGTAAACCCATTATGTTAACACACCTGTCCGACATAGTGCATTTTTTCACATCTCCAAAATTGCTACTTTTCTGGTGAAAATTGATGCTTATTTTTCTTATTTATATTGCAAATATAGGTTGTGGGTGTTCATTAGAACTGCCTCATTGAAATTAAAAAAAATAATGTATACCCCCATACACCCCAGTTTTCTCTATATAAAGTGGGGTTCAGGGGGTTATTGGTTTCACAGACTTGTCAAAGTGATGCCCATTTTTCTGTATATAAAGTGGGGTTTAGAGGAGTGTTCATTACCCAGACTTGTTAACATGATATAACATTATAATGCGTTTTCTTGTAAAAAGAATCCCAATAAAGAGTAGAATAAGAGGTAAAAATGTTTTTTCTCCTATATTAATAAAAAAAATCAATTGCTGTGGATATTCATTAGAATGGCCATGCTGAGGCAATTCTAACAAATTAGAATTGCCTTTATTAGAATTGCCCTACAGAGGCATTTGTAACAAATAGCCATAACATGTGTTTTATCCACAACATTTGTTTTATTCACAACATTTGTTTCTAGATCTTGGCAGTATTAACCCTAAAGATGCCAAGAAAAACTACATCTGAAAATGTTGTCTGCTGAATTTTTTTGCAAACTTCTTAAAATATTTTTGCATACAGGCAAACAGTATGGGCCCAGATCAGACTGCTCCAGGAGCAGTCTGATCTTGGTCCACATTGTTTGCAAAAAATTACTTTTAAGGTAAGCCACAGTGCATGTGGTAAAGCAGGCGACAATTGTCATGATTGGCATTTTATGGGTTAAATAATAAGACTATTCTTGAATTCCCCCCATTAATCCATCTCATCTTTAGTTGAGGATTCATTTTATTGAAATTGTCGTTGCAGAGAGTTTTGTCATTGTATCGAATGTTGGTATAAAGAAGGCTGACTGTAAAAAATTGTCTCCCTCATACCTGTGATAATCTTATGTTGACCATGAGGGAGATTTGCTTCTCAGATGAGGGAGATTGGGGTCCCAATGAGGGAGACTTTCTGACGGCATGTTTAAGTGTTTTTTCTTGTCATTTTTTGTGGTTTAAATGTACAAAGGAACTGGAACTACTTAATTAAAATGATAAGAACATATTTTGTGAAGTTTAATTTCAAAATAGCAAGTTGTAGGTTGTTTACAAACAATGCTGTAACCACAAGAAATGAAATGGTAGGTAATATAGTACGGTGCCTTGTCAGAAGAAGCATACATGCCAAATATGAAGGATCTATCTCAAATGGTTCATAAGTTATGAAAAAGTAGGTCATGGTCAAACTTTTTGTATGAGTGGGAAGCCCCTCTCACAAGGAATATACATGCCAAATATGAAGGCTCTATCTCACATGGTTCAAAAGTTATGATTAAGTAGGTCATGGGTCAAGGTCAAAATGTTTTGTATGAGTGGGAAGACCTTGTCACAAGGAACCTACATGCCAATTATGAAGGCTCTATGTTAAATGGTTAAAAAAAGTTATGACAAAAATGGTCAAGGTCACGGGTCAAAAATTTTGTATATGTGGGAAGCCCTTGTCACAAGGAGCCTACATGCCAAATATAAAGGCTCTATCTCAAATGGCTCAAAGGTTATGGTGAAGTAGGTCAAAGATCAAGTCGCAGGTAAAATTGTGTGTATGGGTGGGAGGCCCTTGTCAGAAGGAACATACATGCCAAATATGAAGGCTCTATCCCAAATAGTTCAAAACTTATGATTAAGTAGGTCAAAATTGTTGTATGGGTAGGAAGTCCTTGTCACACAGAACAAACATTCCAAATATGAAGGCACTATCTCAAATGGTTCAAAAGTGATGATGAAGAAGGTCACATGTCAAGGTTACAGGTCATCTTTGTTTGAGTGGAAGCCCTTGTCACAAGGAACCTACATGCCAAATATGAAGGCTCTATCTTAAACGGATCAACAGTTATGACAAAATAACCTAATTATCTACTTTTTGATTTTTAAACTTGACCAAGATACATGTATTGTCAAGATGATCATTCTGGGCAAGTTTGATAATAATCCGACTAAAATTGTGGCCTCTTGTGTGTTCAGAACGTTTTTCTATGATTTGACCTACTGACCTACTTTTTAACCCAACATGACCCATATTCAAACTTACCCGAGATATTGTCAAGAAGATCATTCTGAGCAAGTTTGATGATGATCAGACCAAAACTGTAGCCTCTAGTTTGTTCACAAGGTTTATTAATGATTTGACCTACTGACCTACTTTTTGCCGAACTTGACTTAGATATTGTCAAGATGAGCTTTCTGAGCAAGTTTGATAAAAATCAGATTAAATCTGTGGCCTCTAGTGTGTTGACAAGGGTTTTCTTCAATTTGACCTACTGACCTACTTTTTGACCCAACATGATCCATATTCAAACTTGACTGAGATATTGTCAATATGATCATTCAGATTAATGATGATTGGACCAAAACTGTGGCCTCTAGTGTGTTCACAAGGTTTTTCAATGATTTGTCCTACTGACCTACATTTGACCCAACATGACCTATTTTCGAAATTTACTTAGATATTGTCAAGATGTTCATTCTAGGCAAGTTTGGTGATGATCAGACTAAAACTGTGGCCACTAGTGTGTTCAAAAGGTTTTTCTTTGATTTGACCTGACCTACTTTTTGACCCAGTATGACCCATATTCAAACATGACAGAGATATTGTCAAGATGATCATTCTGAGATAAATTGATGACGATTGGTCCAATACTGTGGCCTCTAGTGTGTTCACAAGGTTTCTCTATGATATGACCTACTAACCTACTTTTTGACCCGACATGACCCATATTCGAACTTGACTGAGATATTGTCATGGTGATCATTCTGACCAAGTTTTATGATGATTGGCCCAAAACTGCGACCTCTGGTGTGTTCACAAGTAAAGTTTACGCACGGACGATGGACGACGCACGACGACGCCGGACATCTCACATTCACAAAAGCTCACCCTGACCTTCGGTCATTTGAGCTTATAAATGCACATTAATTATAGATTTCACTAACATGAAATTCCCGGTCACAAATCTTTTTAAATACAGTGCTTGTAAAAAGCTTACTCAAGGGGAGCAAGTTCCAAATAAGAAAATCTGCTGTTGATTTCATGACTTTTAGTAATTACTCGTTATTGATTAGTAAATAATAACTATTTTCCACTTTCAAAATCAAAATTTCTAACTTTACATAAAGTATTAAAACAAAAGACTTATGGGAGAGTGATATATAAGGAACAAACAGTGATAAAAAATGGGAAAATAAACCACAATTTCAATTTAAATCTAAGCTAAATATGAGTAAAATAGTACTGTTACTTCACCATACTTTCGTCTTGCTGTGCCACTATGGAGCAAGTGCGTGGGACCATAGAGACGTAAAACACCAGAACATTACTACTACTACTACTTACTTCACCATACAAAAGCTGCTCATTATCTGTACTACTGAGTGCAGATGCACCTCTCTCGTAACGGTAAATAAATTACGTCAGCTTATGTAATCTTTACTGGCAGCCAGATCATGTTTATTCTGTGCAGTCAGCTAAGAGAGAACAAAGGATTATCGGCTTTTTGAAGTTGATGTTTACCGTTAAGTGTCCGATATATTTCTCCTGCTTATTGGTTACTTGGCTTCAGCAGTGACAATTTTAAGTCGGTTACCGCTTAATACCGCAAATGGTAGATCTGGAAAAAATCGGTGACTGGAAAATTGCAAATGCGGGAGATTCTGTCTCCCGGACGGGAGAGCGGGAGGTATGCTTCAAATGCGGGAGCTTCCCGCATGATCCGGGAGATATCACAGGTTTGCTCCCTTTATGGCTATGCAAAAGAAAATATATGAAAATTTATTAATGTTAAACATCAATCACTCAAATACATTATGGACCATGAAAATGTGTTCCAAAATTGGTACACCATAACCTCTTTATAACACTATTAATGGTGTCTAAAGCAGACACCGTGTTAGTTAAACAACTGTGTTATATCCAAACAAAAATATATAGATTATATAGAAAAATGACCATTTATGGTAGTTTTTTCTATATATTCTATACATTTTTGTGATCCATCTTGAAACCGTGTTATATCCAAAACTGTGTTATAATGAGGTTGTGGTGTACTTTGATCCACTGATTGCTACTCCTAGTGCTAGGCAATGAGGCACATGTGGGGGTGTAATTTTGACCATAGCACTAGGCAAGGAGGCATAATGCGGAAGGGGTTAATCTTGATCATAACACTGGGTAAGGAGGCAATATTTGGTAGTGGGGTGCGGGGAGGGTGGGGATGGCAGAAAGTTAGGTATATCTTTTTGATTATAGCCCCGCTTTGAAAAAGTGGGGGTTATATTGGATTTGGCTTGTCCGGAATTCCGTCTGTCTGTAATTTGTCCGGAATTCCATCTGTCTGTCTGTCTGTCTGTCTGTAATATTTGATAGTGGGTACCTTGTTACCGCAACTCCTCTTACAGTTCTAGGTCAATCCTTTTGAAACTTTACAGTTGTTTTCATATAGGTCTGAAGATGTGCATATTCTTTTTTCATTATCCTTAAATAATTTTTTCACTTATTTCACCTTTTTTAACTTAGACAATTTTTGAGATCTACTAATGTTAAAATGTATAGGGAGTAGCTACCTTGTTACCGCAACTCCTCTTACAGTTCTTGGTCAATCCTTTTGAAACTTTACAGTTGTTTTCATATAGGTCTGAAGATGTGCATATTCTTTTTTCATTATCCTTAAATAATTTTTTCACTTATTTCACCTTTTTTAACTTAGACAATTTTAGAGATCTACTAATGTTAAAATGTATAGGGAGTAGCTACCTTGTTACCGCAACTCCTCTTACAGTTCTAGGTCAATCCTATTGACACTTTACAGGTGTTTTCATCTAGGTCTGAAGATGTGCATATTCTTTTTTCATTATCCTTAAATAATTGTTTTCACTTATTTCACCTTTTTTAACTTAGACAATTTTTGAGATCTACTAATGTTAAAATGTATAGGGAGTAGCTACCTTGTTACTGCAACTCCTCTTACAGTTCTAGGCCGATCCTTTGAAACTTTTCAGGTGTTTTCAAAGAGGTCTTAAGATGTGCATGTGGTTTTTTCATTATCCAAAACTTATTTTTTAACTTAGACAGTTTTTCAGATCTAATAACGCGAAAAGTCTATAAGGCGTAGGTACCTTGTTAGGGATTTAACCCTCTCACAAGTCTTTACCTTTAATTCATGAGTCTTTCTCCTCTGACAGGGCTATAGCGGGGCTATAGTCAGATCCTCTGACAGTTCTAGTTTTCTATAAACTGAAGGTATGCTGTGTGTATAGCTCAATCAAATTGACCTGAGACTAACCGTTATGCATGGAATAAATTTGTCAATGTTATCACCAAATACGTTGGCTTTCGTAACCTTCTCGTGAATTTTCGGCATCACGTGAATTGAGACCCATTTACAGACCTCTATGTATTGAATAACAGTATCGTCATTTTCGGGAGACGGCGAAGATAAATACATGCATTCAGTCGGGTGTGAAATTATTTTAATAGAGGTCACCAGTTTCAGGTCAATTTGTTCGAACTATACACATTAGAATTGCCCGGAAATTGCCTTGAAAAATTGCTGAGATTCTCGGTGAAAATTTGACCGATTGTTTGCATTGAAATGAATTTACCCGCATTTTGCAAGGAACACACAATGCAGTAGAATGCCCTGGTACTGAAAGCTGTAATTCTCCTAAAATTTTTAACAAATTCGTTTCATGGTCCAGCAAGGAGTCCAAGAGGTGCAGACGGAATGGCAAACAGTGCAGACCCTGAGCAGACTGGGAGCAGTCTGATCTGGGTCTTCACTGTTTGCACAGGCCTGTCCGTCCTAATGCTTAGGATAATTATGTCTCCCCCGAACATTTTTTTTTCGGAGAGACATATTGTTTTTCCCCTGGGCGTCTGTCTGTCTGTCCATCTGTCTGTCCGTCCGTCTGTCACACATTCGTGTCGGCTCTATAACTTGAAAACCGTTTGAGCTATCTTCACAAAACTTCATGTAAATATTAATCAGCATTAGACGATGTGCAGTGCGCAAGAACTATAACTCTCGCATTTATACTTTTTGAATTATTTTCCTTGGAAGTTTGCCAGTATGTATATATGTATGGGCAAATCATGTCTGGTCAATAACTTTCTTATTTACAGATAGATTTTAAAATTACTTGGCAGAATAATTAACAACCATAAGACGATGTGTGGTGCACATGAGGCAGGTCGATATCTCAAAGGTCAAGGTCATACTTAGAGGTCAAAGGTCAAAAAAGGGGCATTTTTTCGTGTTTGGTCAATAACTTTATTATTTTGAGATGGATTTTAAAATTACTTGGCAGAAATATTAACTACCATAAGACGATGTGTGGTGCGCATGTGGCAGGTTGGTACTTCAAAGGTCAAGGTCATACTTAGAGGTCAAAGGTCAAAAATGGGGCCTTTTTTTCGTGTTTTGTCAATAACTTTCTTATTTTGAGATGGATTTTGAAATCACTTGGCAGAACTGTTAACCAATATAAGACGATGTGTGGCGTGCATGACCCAGGTTGGTACCTCAAAGGTCAAGGTCATACTTAGAGGTCAAAGGTTAAAAACGGGACCTTTTTCGGGTTTTGTCAATAACTTGCTTATTTATAGATAGAATTTGAAGTAACTTGGCAAAAATGTTAACTATCATGAGAGGATGTGTTGCATGCATTATTCAGTTAGGTTTCTAAAATGTCAAGGTCATACATAGAGGTCAAAGGTAAAAAAAGGGGCCTTTTTTCATGTTTGGTCAATAACTCTTATTTTTAGATGGATTTTGAAATTGCTTGGCAGAAATGTTAACCACCATGAGATGATGTGTTGCACGCATGACCCAGTTTGGTACCTGAAAGGTCAAGGTCATACATAGAGGTTAAAGGTAAAAAAAGGGGCCTTTTAGTGTTCTGTCAATAACTTGCTTATTTTTACATGGATTTTGAAATTACTTGGCAGAAAGGTTAACCACCATGAGACGATGTGTTGCGTGCATGACCCAAGTTGGTACCTCAAATGTCAAGGTCGTACTAAGAGGTCAAAGCACAAAAAGGGGCCTTTTTTAGTGTTCAGTCAAAAACTTTCTTATTCCTGGATAGATTGTGAATTTACTTGACAGAAATGTTAATCATCATGAGAGGATGTGGTGCACGCTAGACCCAGGTCGGTACCTCCAAGATCAAGGTCATGCTAAGAGGTCAGAGGTAAAAAAAATATTTTTTTGGTGTGTCCAGTCAATAACTTTTTTATTTCTGGATGGACTTTATAAAGTAACCATGCAGAAATGTTCACTGTCATTAGACCATGAGTCATGTGCAAGACCAAGGTCCATACCTCCAATGTCAAGGTCATACCTAGAGGTCAAAGGTAAAAAAGGGACAGTCAATAACTTCCTTAATTTGGTGGATTATGAAATTACTTGACAGAAATGTTAACCATCATGAGACGATGTGTTATACCTTAAAGGTCAAGGCTATACTTAGAGGTCAAAGGTAAAAAAAGGGCTTTTTTGTGTACGGCCAATAACTTTTTTATTTTTCTATGAACATTTTTAAAGTTACTTTGCAGAAATGATCATCTTCATTAGATGATGTGTTGCACACAAGACCCAGCTCAATACCTCCAATGTCAAGGTTATACTTAGAGGTCAAAAACGGGGGAGACATCTGTGTTTTTGTAGAAAAACAAATTCTAGTTATAGTATGTGTTTCCAATTTTTTGTCTTCAGGTGCGGATGTGACACCGTGTTGTAACAGAACGCAGGTACATGACGAATGCTTAGGACTGTGTTCAGGCAAACATTTGTCTGCAGTGCTATCTGAGATGCCCTGTATGATGTACCTGCCACTTATATCAGCCTGTGCCATTGAAGGAGGATGTAAGTAACTGTATTTACCCTATATATTGAGACACCTCAACTACATACTGTACCCATTATACCCGCTTTTTTTATGTCCCACCATTCCAAAAATGGCAGGGTATTATGTTATACCCTCCAAAGTTTAAAGTGTCCATCCATCCGTATGTCCGCCCCTCCGTACGTCCATCCATCAGTGCCTCATAGTTTCGTGTCTGCTCCATAACTCTGATATTTTCATGAAACTTCACAGATAAGTAGAGCACTATCAGACGACGTGTGGAACATATGAACGTAACTCTGATTTTCCTACTTTTGGAGTTATTGCCCTTTGAGCATTGAACATAGCCATTTCTGACATAGTTTTGTGTCCGCTCCATAACTTTGAGACCGGCCCCGATAGCTCAGTTGGTAGAGTGTCCGCTCCGGGGAACGGGAGGTCACGGGTTCGATCCCGGGCCGCGACATACCAAAGTCGTTAAAAATGGTACTAGCTGCTCCTCGCTTGGCACTCAGATTGACGGGGTAGAGCTAGGACTGGTCGACCCAGTGTCAGGATAATGTGACTGGGTGTGGTATCATGTAATGTGTCTGGGACATGATACTTCAGTGAGGCAGCACTATAAAAGTGAGAATTGAGCTCCCTGTCGCAACCAGACACCGTCGTGATATAACTGAAAAATTGTTGAAAGCGACGTTAAACCCGAATTCACACACACACACCATAACTTCGATACCGATAAAGATATTTCCATGAAACTTCACAGATATGTAGAGCACCATGAGACGATGTGCAGAACATATGAACCGTAACTCTGGTTTTCCTACTTTTGGAGTTTTTGAACCTTGAATGTAGCTGCCGCTATCTGTTTCGTGTCCTACCCATAACTCTGATTCTATTTGAGATATTTTCATGAAACTTCTCAGACTTTAAATGAGACGACGTGCAGAACATACTAACCATACCTCTGATTTTCCTACTTTTGGAGTTATTGCCCGTTGAACATTGAAAATAGCCATTTTGGTCATAGTTTCATGTCCGCTCCATAACTTTGATACCATTTGAGATATTTCCATGAAACTTCACAGGTGTGTAGAGCACCATGAGATGACATGCAGAACATATGAACCATAACTCTGATTTTCCTACTTCTGGAGTTATTGCTCTTTGAGCTGCTGCTATAAGTTCTGTGTCCGCTCCATAACTCTGATACCATTTGATATTTTCACTAAACTTCACAGGTATGTAGAGCACTATAAGATGACATGCAGAATGTATGAACCGTAACTCTGATTTTCCTACTTTGGGTTTTTTTGCCCTTTGAACATTGAACGTAGCCATTTCTGTCATAGTTTTGTGTCCGCTCAATAACTTCGATGCTGTTTGAGATATTTCCATGAAACTTCACAGCTATGTAGAGCAGATTGAAATGACGTGCAGAACATATGAACCATAACTCTGATTTTCTTACTTTTGGAGTTATCGCCCCTTGAACTTTGAACATAGCCATTTCTATCATGTAGTCTGTTTGAAGCACTATATCTCCTGAACCTAATGATTGATTCTGACCAAACTTGCATGGGTACATCACTAGGATGGGGGAAAATAGCATGTAGGTTTTGGTGACCTTGACCTTATTTTCAAGGACACAGGCCCCCAAAAACCGTCAATTTTGGGCCAAAGATGCCTTGTCTGCACCCAATCTCATGAACACTTCAATAAAATGAACTTAGTACAAAATATCATTGCAATTGACCAAAGATTTGACTACATTTCGAAGACCTTGACTTTAGTTTAAAGGGCACCACCCTCCAAAAACTGAAAATGAGAATTTTAATTCTGGTTTACTTTCTTTTTCTTGCCCTATTGGCACCGAGCTTGGTACACATATTGCTTAGGAACAGCGCTCTAACGAGTACCCACAACTTATGTCTTGGATTAAAAATAAGCAACATAATGTATACCCCTGTTAACCCCAGTTTTCTCTATATAAACTGGGGTTTAGATCTGTGTACATTTCACGGCCTTTTATCTTGATGGTATTTGAAGCATGGTCCATGTTTGTTTGCGGCTGCATTATAATCCAACCTTACCCAGTTTTGTATATAATGCATAAGCAGGCTGCATTATAATCCAACCTTACCCAGTTTTGTATATAATGCATAAGCAGGCTGCATTATAATCCAGCCTTACCCAGTTTTGTATAATGCATAAGCAGGCTGCATTATAATCCAACCTTACCCAGTTTTGTATAATGCATAAGCAGGCTGCATTATAATCCAACCTTACCCAGTTTTGTATATAATGCATAAGCAGGCTGCATTATAATCCAACCTTACCCAGTTTTGTATATAATGCATAAGCAGGCTGCATTATAATCCAGCCTTACCCAGTTTTGTATAATGCATAAGCAGGCTGCATTATAATCCAACCTTACCCAGTTTTGTATAATGCATAAGCAGAAATTGATATGGCAGCTACGGTAGTCAGCCTATGAACCTTTCAAATCCTTAACCCATTCAGTACCAGAAACCCCTAAAGGGGTACCTTGGCAAACAGTGCAGGCCCAGATCAGACGCCGCAGAACGCGGCATCTGATCAGGGCCTACACTGTTTGTAAAAAGTTAAGCCATTTCCCAAATAAATGTTGAAGAAAACACAACCTGACACCCCTTAATTTTGAAATGGACTCCTGCTATTTATTAGGAGGAAGATTCCATTTGGTACAAAAAGGGTTAAATCACCTACAGATGTCATTTTCAAATATATTTGTGTCCTTGCCATTTTCACTGGGGGTTATGCCCCATTATTTTCAGTAGGTGGCATGCTGTCCATATGAAATTACATCGGATCCCATACATACAAAAATTGTTTCCCATCATAACTTTAGAAAAGATTATTTGATTGTATTCATATTTTATCACAGGTTTATAATCATGACATATATGTTCGAGCTTGATGTTGGGGAAATTCCACCAATAATTGAGGGAGTTTAGGACCTTTTTTCAGCATTTTTACTTGTGAAAAATGGTTTCTGTTCAATATCCTTTGAAAAGATTTGTGTATTGGATTCATATTTTGTACACCAGTTGGTATATAATCATCAAACGGGTCAAATTCGATGTAGGGTAAAAATTTCCAATGGGTGTCCGTGACCTAGTAGATATGAACTCTGACTCTTAATCATTAGGTCTCTCACCGCTGTGGTTCGAACCCGGCTCAGTTCACATGTGAGATGCCAAGCTCTGCAATGGAATGTCAGGTGGTTTTCTCCAGGTACTCTGGTTTTCATCCACCTCTGATTAACAATCAGCTCGATATAAGAGAAATAATCTTGAAAGGGCCATAAAACACAAACCCCCCAAAAAAAATAAAAATAAAAAAAAAATTACCAATTATTTTAAAAATCCTAAAAATTCAGACACCTTGATCCCTTGCTGTTATTCTCCAAAAATTTTAACAAAAAATTTGTTTAACGATCATTCAAGGAGTCTAAAAGGTGCAAATGGAATGGCCAACAGTGTAGACCCTGATCAGACTGCTCCTTCAGGAGCAGTCTGATCTTGGTCTGCACTGTTTGCTTAGGCCTATCTTTCCCAATTCTTAGAATCATTACAGTATGACCCTTTTTTCCGCTTCATTATTTATTTTTTTTTGCAAAATGCTTGTTGTCCACATTACTCAGATATTTATTCACCTTAAGGGGAATAGATACACCTTCAGGGGAGGCAACTCTTTCGCCCATCGGGGCTTGAAGAAATATATGGGCTGCATGATGCTTCCACGTAGAGCTGAAACCGACCTGCACATGAGTACTGGTACACCGCTTAGAGGATCTTAGCCTGCCCAAGCAAAGCGGGGCGAGTCGGCCCGTTCATGCTTATAAACCCTTTTGGTTTCATTGGGCGGCAGGGCTTGAGATGTCATTTCATCTCAATGTCAGGTAAAAGTCCCACAAAATTGGAAGCAATGTCTCCAAAATGACCTTTACAGTGTTGACAGGGATGTTAAACTTCAAATCAAACAAACAAAACTTTCAAAATGAATTCAGTCTCCCTGATGAAACGGGGGTCAAATCATGAAGTAGATACTTTGCTCCCTTTTGGGCAAATTCTTTCCTTTAAGTGTCAAACCTTTTGCAGAAGGCTTTGAATTGTATGAAAGCAGGAAGTCCCAAAGTTGTCTCCCTTATGAATAAAAACGACAGAATATTTCATTAAGAAGACACGCCTATACAAATACACTGTAAACTTTATCGCTGAAAAAATGAAAATTTTAAGATGAAAAATTGTGATATTTTTCTTACTTGGTCTCAAAATATAGATTGTGGGTTCTCATTAAAACCGTCTCATCGAGACTGTTCTAACGAGTACCCACAATCTATATTTTAGAGTAGAAATAAAAATATGGTTTACCCCTGTAAACCCCACTTTTATTATATAAAAGTGGGGTTTGACCCTTGTCCTGCTGGATATTTTAATCTGCCACACCCATTACTGATTATCAACCAATCAGATTACTTGATTCAAATTATTGGAACAAATTCACAATCCGAATTACAAACAATGTAGATCCTGATCAGATGGCTTCTTCAGAAGCCATCTGATCTGGATCTACATTGTTTCAAAGAGAAGGCATATTCCGGCTCAGCATGACAAGGGTTAAGGGGGTCAAAATTATATAGTTGTGTGTTTCGTGATGTGATTGACATGTGTATCTAACTCGCTTAGCTTGAATGCATGTTCCCTTCTCCTGCAGACTTCCTACCTTCTCCACCCCGCAACACCCACATTGTCCCTGGAAGTATCACATCCAGTTCTGTCATTGTTGAGTGGGATCCGCCGGAGGACAACTCCGCTAAGAGCTATCGGGTTGCTTGGAAGCCAGAGAATACGTTAACTAATTCTTACAGCACAGTAAGTTTTGTAATCAGTATACAGTGAAACTTCCATAACTCGAATACGGATAATACTATGGCTAATTCGAACCCACTCATGGGTCCCTAAAGAATTGTTCCTATAGCTCCAGATATCCTTGTGTTTAGGTTAATATCTGGAGGTTTGTTTGATTTTATCTTGAAAAGGACTGGCTCCGATAGCTCAGTTGGTAGAGTGTCCGCTCCTGGGAACGGGAGGTCACGGGTTTGAGCCCGGGCCGCGACATACCAAAGTCGTTAAAAATGGTACTAGCTGCTCCTTGCTTGGCACTCATATTTATGGGGTATAGCTAGGACTGGTTGACCCAGTGTCAGGATAATGTGACTGGGTGTGGTATTATGTAATGTGTCTGGGACATGATACTTCAGTGAGGCAGCACTATAAAAGTGAGCATTGAGCTCCCTGTCGCAACCAAACACCGTCGTGATATGACTGAATAATTGTTGAAAGCGACGTTAAACCTGAATTCACACTCACATATCTTGAAAAGGTAAAAATTGTATGTTATGTGTATTCATTAGAGTACACACAACAAACATTTATTTCAAGCATAGAAGAACATACATTTATTTCATAAAAAGTCGAAAATATATCCTAAGGTCATCCCAGTTACGCCTCACGGCCTGGCAGTATGAGTAAGCAACCTATGTTTTAAACATTTATAATAAAAATATCAAGAATTTTCTTCAGAAAAGTAGTCATTTTGGAGATGTGAAAAATGCACTATGTCACAGAGGTGAGTTATTGAAAATGTCCCCGAAGGTGTTTGAGGTATTGAAGTTTGACTGTACACATAACCCTCTTTAGTAGATAAAATAATGCCATAAAAATCATGTCGCCACATGTGTAATAACACATGCTTACTGGCATGTAACATCATTTATCATATGCCATTGAGTCCGAGAATGTAATAATGCCATGTTAATTTGTTTCTTTCATTTGAGGTTTAACGTTCCCATCAGCATTGCTTCCAATTTTATGGGACTTTTACCCGACATTGAGATGAAATGACATCTAAAGCCCTGTCACCCAATGAAACCAATGGGGTTTATAAGCATGGATGATCCAACTCGCAACAGCTTTGTCTCGGCAGGCTTAGATCCTCTAAGCTGTTTACCAGTACTCATGTGCGGTAGGTTTCAGCTCGAAAGCATCATGCAGCCCATCTATTTCTGCAAGCGCCAATGGGTGGGGGCCACCTTTTTTTTCATATCACCATTATTTAGTAGACAATATAATGTCATGAAAATCATGTCACCACCTGTGTAATAAGACTTGCTTACTGGCATGTAACATCATTTATCATATGACCTCACGTCTGAGAAATTATTAAAGCACATTGTGTTTATAAGCAGTGATATAATGCTTTATATATAAACAACAACAACAAAAGAACGTAATAATGCCATGTAATAAATTCGGTAATCCATTAGTGGATAAAATATCCAAATTAGTCAGATATGTGCAGTAACTTTACATGTGTCACTTCCTAGATGACGTCTCTTTTACTAATGGCAGAATATTGACATTTTTGTAAAACATTCATGAATAAAATGCATTTTAAAAGTCATATAATAAATAGAATCTTGCATTCGTGCTCATGTATTATTGAATTTATTAAACACTTTTTAGGAAAAGGGACAAAATGCTCAGCAAAGCCATGCATCTTATACCTTTTCTTCAATTTTTTAATAAATTCAATAATACATGAACACTCATGTAAGATCCTCTATGATGCTGTCTGTTCCAACTAGGCCCAGACCATATGCCACATTCTGCAGCATCTGATCAGGGCCTGCAATGTTTGCAAAAAGTTAGTCATTTTCCAAATAAATTTTAGAGATAACACAATCTGATAGCCCTAAATTTTGAAATGGTCTACTACAATATACGGTAATATTCCTATATTAAGACCACCTTTGGGACTGTTCAAAAGTGGTCTTAAAGTCCACTTTTGAACAGTTCCAAAGGTGGTGTCTGACCAGAGGACACTATATGCAGAAAACACAAAGAAAGAATAATTGCAACCCACTATATGAGCTTTTAAATGCCGAATTAGTCTTAATTTAACCCGTATCTTGCTGTTCACGACAACCCCTATCTTTGCAAACAGTGTAGATCCAGATCAGATGGCTTCTGAAGAAGCCATCTGATCAGGATCTACACTGTTTGACATTCAATTTATGAATTTGTAGCTATAAATTACATCAAGTAATTTGATTGGTTGATAGACAGAAATGGGCGTGGCTTAAATGAATATTCAGCAAGATAAGGGTTAAGGTGGTCTTTTATAGCGGAATTTCACTGTATATCAGGCAGAAGCTTTTATTCAGTACATGGGATGGTTGGGTGAGGCAAAGGTGCCGGCCTTTCATCTCTACTATCTCTTCTACCTCTTTTCCTCCTTTTCTCTAGGAGATGACACAAAATGACCAACAAGTATTGACATGTTGTTAAACCTTGACACAATCAATCAAATCCATTCAGTACAAAATGGATAAACCCATTGTACACTAGTGGATGCTTCCATTGCTATATGTTGGACAAGTCCATTTGTCATATAAGGGGTGTCAGGCCTATTTTTTTTTTGTTCGCAAACAGTGCAGATCCTGATCAGACACCACATTCTGCAGCGTCTGGTCTGGGCCTGCACTGTTTGCCAGGGTACCCTTTAGGGGTTTCATGCATACATCGAGTTAATAGCTGCTAGGATTTAATTGATATATGAGCCGGCGCACAGCATTTTCTACAACTTACATGTATGCACAGCTAAGAATCAGATCAGCCTGTGCATCCATATAGACTAACCAGAGACTTCTCTTGCTGCATGAAGTAGCATTGGGCCCTTAGCTATCCTTAGAGTAGGCTGATCTGAGTCTTGGTTGGACGCAGATGTCGTATTGTAGGTTTTGTCATGCACTGGCTCATATAATACAATGTCATGTATTTTGCAGGCAACTGTTGTAAGTGGAAACCGTCATATGCTGACGAATCTTACAGAATCTACCTTGTACGATGTGCTAGTTGTGTCCGAAAATGACATTGGAAGTAGTCTACCTGAACTGAATCTGCTCTTTGTTACCGAAGGTAGGTTTTGAGACCACAAAATCAGTCAGCCTCGATAGCGCAGTGGATAGCTGGTTGAACTCATGATCCAGAGGTTGTGCGTTAGATCCTTCCCCTTTGTCGAAGTGTGTCCTTGGGCAAGACACGTGATGACACTGCCCCACTCCACCCAGGTGTAAATGGGTAGCAGTGGTGTAAAAGTCAATGCCTCTCTTCTGTGCGCGTGAAAACACCCGGAATGAGTGTTCGAGAATTTTTGCATCACAATCAAACTAAAATAAACTAGTATAAACTAAAAATACATCATGAAAACATGCCTGTATAATTTTGACCCTCTTGAACCCAACATTTATATAGTAAAACTGGGGTTGACAGGGGTAAACATTTTCTTATTTCTGCTTTAAAATATAGATTGTGGCAGAAATAAGAAAAATATCACAATTTTTCATCTTAACATTTTCATTTTTTCGGCGATAAAGGTTACAATGTATTTGTATAAGCGTGTTTTCATAATGTATTTGTTTTTCCTCTCATGACTACCGAGAGTGTGTTATACATGGCAAAGTATGATAATAGAAGTGAAGGCAATGATCAGGAATAGATACATACCTTCCACCAGAGACAACAAAAAGAAAGAAATACAAACATTTACTAACTAGACCCTAATGGAAACATCAACAGTGGAAAGCCAAAAGGACAGTTACTTTTCGACAAAATGGCCAATTGGCTATTCAAAACAAAAAGATATAAGCGATACGCACACTCAAAGAGAAACCATAACAAAAACAAACCTCAACAGAAGAACCGCCTTGGAACTGTCAGTGAAATGAATTTCACTGGGGGCTTAAATCGATTTCAAGCTGACCATTACGCAAACACGCCTATACAAATACATTGCCACTTTTATTGCCGAAAAAATGAAAATTTTATGATGAAAAATTGTGATATTTTTCTTATTTCTGCTCCAAATATAGATTGTGGGCACTTGTTAGGATCGCCTCTAACCAGTACCCACAATCTATATTTTATGGCAGAAATAAGAAAAATAAGGTAATCCCCGCAAACCCCAGTTTTACTATATAAAAGTGGGGTTCAAGGGGGTCAAAATTATATAGGCGTGTTTTCGTGATGCATAAGGACAGTTACTTTCCCACAAAATGGCCAATTGGCTATCCAAAACAAAAAGATATAAGCGATACACACAAAGACAAATCATAACAAAAATAAACCGCAACAGAAGAACCGCCTTTGAACGCTCAGTGAAAAGAATTCAATTTCAAGCCGACACAATCCTCGCCTTTCATTCCGCCCTAGTAGTTGTCAATTACCGGCAAAAAGATATGCACTGTACTGGTAAATCACTTGGGAGGACTAAATTTGCCAAGGAAAAGTTTGTTTGAATTATACATCACAAAAACATGCCTATATAACTTTGACCACCTTGAATCGCACTTCTATATGGTAAAACTGGGGTTTACAGGGGTAAACCTTATTTTTCTTATTTCTGTTCTAAAATATAGATTGTGGGTACTCGTTAGAACCGCTTTGTTTTTTCGGCGGTAAAAGTAATAATGTATTTGTATAGGCGTATTTTTCATAATGATTATCTGACTGGCTCAGCTTGACCTTAATATTGTTAACTGGGCCATTAAACTCCAAACTGACCAACCAATCCTTTTATGTTTTTTTTTAGGTGAGAGTACACAAGTGAATGAACCTTTCAATGAGACAGGTAAGAAGGAACTTTAACGCTCTGCATGCTGGGTATTTTTTTCGCAGCAGACGGCATTTGGAAATATTTTTCTAATTTTCCCAGAAAACAGGATTTGACATCTAATGCAAAAACAGGATTTGACATCTCATGCAAAAACAGGATTTGAAATCTCATGCAAATTGTCTCCTATGGAGACAATTTGCATGAGATGTCAAGTCCTGTTTTCTGGGAAGCAACGATTTGTCGTCTGCTGAATAAGCCTAGAAAGTGATAAAGGTTAAAAGAATGTTAGCTCCAATAAAATGAGTAAATAGGTAAAGTTTTGACAATTTTATCCTTGTCCTATGCACAGCATGCCAGGTGTATGAATGTCATTTGATGTGACACTAGTAACAATTCTGAAGACAATGGAAAGGAAGTCTTTTATTTTGTGTACAGTCAATGACTTTTTAGCTCACCTGTCATGTAGTGACAAGTTGAGCTTTCGGGATCACTTTTTGTCCGTTGTGCGTACATGCGTGCATCCGTGCGTGCATCCATGGGTCCATAAACTTTTTCTTCAAACGACATCTCCTCCTAAACCGTTGATAGGATTTTGACCAAACTTCACAGGAATGATCCTTAGGTGGTCCCTTTTCAAAGTTATTCAAATGGTTCCGGTCTCTTGCACATCTATGTCACAGGAGCTAAAAATAGATTTTTTACTGAAAATTTTAAAAATCTTCTTCTCTGAAATGGCATGGCCCAGGCCTTTGATATTTGGTATGAAGCTTCATCTAGTGGACCTCTACCAAGTTTGTTCAAATTATAGCCCTGGGGCCAAAATGCCCCCGCCCCGGGGGCCTTTGGTTTTACATAGGCTTATATAGCGAAAATCTTTAAAAATCTTCTTCTCTGAAACCGCAAGGCCCAGGTCTTTGATATTTGGTGTGAAACTTCATCTACTGAACCTCTATCAAGATTATACAAATTATAGCCCTAGGGCAAAAAAGGCCCAAGCCCCGGGGCCCTTTGGTTTTTCATAGGCATATATAGGGAAAATATTTAAAATATTCTTCTCTGAAACCACAAGGCCCAGGTCTTTGATATTTGGTTTGAAGCTACATCTAGTGGACCTCTACCAGGTTTGTTCAATTTATAGCCCTGGGGCCAAAAATGTCATCGCTCAGGGGCCCTTCGGTTTTACATAGACTTTATACCCCCCATAGGTTTTACCCCCCAGAACTTTGGTTAGATAAAGCAAATTTTTCTGATACCGAGGCCCCGTTTTTTAGCTCACCTGAGCGGAAGGCTCATTGGTGAGCTTATAGGGTGGTCATGCTGTCTGTATGTATGTATGTATGTATGTATGTCAACATTTTCAAACATCTTCTCCTCTGGAACCGCTGGGCGGATTGAAGCCAAATTTCATGTGGGGCCTCAGTGGGATGGGGGAACGAAAGTTCCTTCGCGGGGTCCAGGTCACATGACCAAGATGGCCGCCATGCCCATATATGGTAAAAACCCTTCAAAAATCTTCTTCTCCGGAACCAGTGGGCCGATTGGCCTGAAACTTGGTATGTAGCATTGGGGACTCGGGCCCATCATATTTTGTTCAAATGATGACCCTTGGATGACCTTGACCAATTTTCGGCCAAGGTCAAATTTGGTCGCATAGACTTTTGTATGGGAAAAAGTCAATCCGTGTTTTTTTTGGAAACTATTGCAGCCTGTGATCTGAAAATTAGTAGATGCAGTAAGCTAAATGGGTGGATGAAACCACATGAGTATTCAAGGTCAAGGTCATTCTTTGACCTTTGTTCAAGGTCATTCAGATATGAGAATTAAAACTTATTTTTATCAGAAACCACAAAGCCATTTGTAATGAAATTTCATATGAAAGTTTTTTAGAAAAAGGTAATGACAATTAATCAATATGAATATGGTCACGTGACCAATATGGCCACCATGCCCATATAAGGTAAAAACCCTTCAGAAATCTTCTTCTCCGGAACCATCAGGCCGATTGGTCTGAAACTTGGTATGTAGCATTAGGGACTCGGGTCCTTCATATTTTGTTCAAATGATGACCTTTGGATGACCTTGACCAATTTTAGGCCAAGGTCAAATTTGGTTGCATAGACTTTTGTATGGGAAGAAGTCCAAATCGTGTATTTTATGGAAACTATTGCAGCCTTTGATCTGAAAATTAGTAGATGCAGTAAGCTAAATGGGTGGATGAATCTACATGAGTAGTCAAGTTCATTCTTTGACCTTTGTTCAAGGTCATTCAGTTATTGAGAATTAAAACTTATTTTTCTCAGAAATCACATAGCCATTTGTAATGAAATTTCATATAAAAGTTTTCAAGGACAAGGAACTGACAATTTATCAATATGAATTTGGTCACATGACTTATATGGCCGTCATGTCCATATAAGGTAAAAACCCTTCAGAAATCTTCTTCTCTGGAACCAGTGGGCCGATAATCATATAACTTGGTATGTGGCATTGGGAACTTGAGCCCATGATGATGACTCCTGAATGACCCTGACCTATTTTAGGCAAGGTCAAAGTTTTTCGCATAGACTTTTGGATGGGGAAAAAGTCAAAACTGTGTCTTTTTTGAAAATATTGCACCTGGTGATCTGAAAATCGGCAGATACAGTAAGCTAAATTAATGGATGAAATGACATGAGTATTCAAGGTCAAAGTCATTCTTTGATCTTGATTCAAGGTCATCCAGATATGAGAATTAAAACATATTTTTCTCAGAAACCACTGAGCCATTTGTAACAAAAATTTCATATGCAGCATTGGGGGCTCGGGCTCATCACATATTATTCAAATGCTTACTTTCTGATACCTATTTTTCGCCAAGGTCAAATTTGGTCACATAGATTTTGGGATGGGAAAAAGGTCAAAACCATGTTTTTTTTTCGGAAACTATTGCAGTCTCTGATCTGAAAATTGATAAATGCAGTTAGCTAAATGAGTGGATGAAACAACATGCGTATTCAAGGTCAAGGTCATTCCTTGACCTTTGCCTAAGGCCTTTCAGATATGAAGATTAAAATTTATTTTTAACCAGAACCTCTGTGCCGTTTGTGACCAAATTTTATACTAAGCTCGTAGAAACAAGTAAATGAAGATTTAAATACATGCGTTTGCTCAAATGACCGAAATGACCTTCATGTCCATATAAGGTAAAAACACTTCAGAAATCGTTTACTCGAGAACCAGTGGGCCGATTTTCATTAAACTTGGTATGTAGCATTTGGGATTTGGGATTTGGGCCCACTATAGTTTCTTCAAATGATGACCCCTGGATGGCCATAACCTGTATTACACAAAGGTCAAATTTGGTTGCCTATACATTTGTATTGGAGAAAGTAAAAAAATGTGTATTTTTTGGAAACTATTGCAACCTGTGATCTGAAAATTGGTAGATGCAATAAGCTAAATGAGTGGATACAACTAAGGTCAATATTATTCTCTGACGTTGTCCCAAGGTCATTCAGATGAAATTAAAATTTATTTTTCATAGAAACCACTACTCCATTTGTAGCCAAATTTCACTTGAAAACTTATAGGAACAAACAAATGAAAATTTATTAATATGAATTTGGTCACATTACTAAAATGGCTGCCATGTCGATATACATGTATACCCTTTGGGTTTTTTTCTTCGAACCAATGGGCCCATTATCAAGTCACAAGACCGAGATTAATACTTGGTAAAAACCCTATAAAATCGTCTTCTCAGAAATGAAATGGCTCCATAAGCTCTCAGCACTCAGGTGAGCGGCTCAGGACCAATGGTCCTCTGGTTTATTTATATCTATCTATTGTAGATGGGTATGTTTCGTGCAAAATTTATGATAAACACGATGACTTTGATTTTGAGATTGTAAATTTTCCTTTTTTGGATGGTGATGTTCCTTGTGCGCCGTCCTATGGCGTTTATATTTTGCAATTACTTCCATTTGCTAGAGTGTGTAGTCATGTAACTGACTTTAACACTCGTAATAAATTATTAACGGCTAAAATTCTTAATCAGGGTTATCGTACCATAAACTTTGCAAAGCCTTTTCAAAATTTTATAGACGCTATTCTGATTTAATTTCAAAATTCAGTGTTGGACTTAAATCTCTTCTGCAACAAGGTCTATTGGAACCCAAATTTTATGGTGACTTAGTATATAAATTCAGAAAAATATATAACCGCAATGACTTCAGCACCCAATTTCGTAAAATCATTCTTCGATATAAAAACAGGCCTCCTAGCAAAACCTATAAAACCTATAATAGCTTATAATTTTGTGCCAAACCTACAAAACCTTTATTTTGTTCTTAAAACCTATAAAAAGCCTGTATTTTCATGAAAAAACCTATATTTTTCACTTTTTGAACCTTCTTGTGACTCAACCCTAACTTTTCTTCAAAATGCACCACTATTTTTAACTTTTTAGTCCCATAAAAAGTGATGAAAACTGTCAAGAAATTGTTTTTTTTTCCTGGCTCGCTTTGCTCGCTCGGACTTAGTAAAATTTAGATCAACTTTATCTGAGTAATTGTGGCACAAAAATTCATCAAATATTTTTTCTTCAGTTTTAAATCTTTATGTAAATTTGGAAGACTCTTTTTTTAACCTGTATTTTTATTGAAAACCCGGAAAATAACCTATATTTTGAGTAAGAAGAACCTATTTAAAAACCTATTTTTTAAAACTGGGCCACTAGGAGGCCTGTAAAAAGATTGGGTACAACATGGATGTTATACAACAAACTGCATGCATGGTAGTTAACCCAATCACAGTTGACAACTTTGCTTCCCTCTTTAATTGCACGCCGGTGGGTCAGGCCTCAGATTCTATGGCGTTTCCAACGTAAAGGCTTATTGAGAATTAGAGAGATCTAATTCAAGGTCATGTTGGTTGGTGCCTGATGCTCTGTCTCTGGTCGGGCCAATGGGAGTCTAACTGTTGGTTTTCTTTTGCTCCAGCATTTCAGTGGTTTCTTGCTGTTGAGTCCTCATCGTTGTCACACCTCTGTGGTTCTTTGATTTTTTGTGTCCGCGGAGATGTTGTACTGATGAGTTAGGAGGCCTTCATGCAGACTGAACAAATTATTTGTCTAAATCGCAACGGAAGTAAGGGCGAGGATTGTGGCCACGTAAAATCGATTTAAGCCCCCCAAAAGAAATCTTTCCACTGACCGTTCCAAGGCAGTTCTTCTGTGGCGGTTTATTTATGTTGTTGTTTGTTACTTACTGCGTGTATCACTTGTGTCTTTTTATTTTGGATGGCCATATGGCCATTTAGTGGGAAAGTAACTGTCCTTATGGATTTCCTTTGTTTAGGTTTCCATTATGGTCTGGTCGCTTCATGTTTGTATTTCTTTCCCTTTTGTGTCTTTGATAGGTGGAGTAAGTTAATTGTATTGATTCCTGATCTTTGTTTTACTTCTACTTTATCTATGGAAAATCTTTAAAAATCTTCTTCTGTGAAACAGCAAGGCCCAGTTCTCTGATATTTGGTATGAAGCTTTATCTAGTGGACCTCTATCAAGATTGTTCAAATTATAGGCCTAGTGCGAAAAATGCCCCCACCTGCGGGCCCTTTGCTTTTACATTGGCTTATACAGGGAAAATCTTTAAAAATCTTCTTCTCTGAAACCACTTGGCTCAGGTCTTTGATATTTGGCATGTTGCTTCATCTAGTAGACCTCTACCAAGATTGTTTAAAATATAGCCCTTGGGCCAAAATGCCTCTGCCCCGGGGCCCTTTGGTTTTACATTGACTTACATAGGGAAATTAAAAAAAAATCTTCTACTCTGAAACCGCAAGGCCCAGGTCTTTGATATTTGGTGTGAAGCTTCATCTAGTGGACCTCTATCAAAATTGTTAGGCAATAGAAGTTGAGGCAATGAAAACATTTGAAAATCTTCTTGTCTGAAAGCAGAAGGCCAAGGTCTTTGATAGTTGGTATGAAGCTTCGTCTTGTGGATTTCTACCAAGATTGTTCAAATTATAGCCCTGGGGCCAAAAGTGGCCTGCCCCGGGGACTCCCAAGATTTATATAGACTTATATAAGGAAAACCTTTGAAAATCTTTTTGTCTGAAACCAGAAGGCTCCGGTTTTTGGTATGAAGCTTCACGTTTTAGACCACTACCAAGATAATTCAAATTATAGCCTAGGGTCAATAATGGCTCTCCCAGGGGCCCACTTGTTACCCTATGGATCAGGTGAACAATCCAGGGCCATCTTTGCCCTCTTTTTCTAATTTTACTGGAAACGTAGGTTGGGGGTCCTCGTTAGAACCGCCTCAATGAGGCTGTTCTAACGAGTACCCACAACCTATATCTTGGAGCAGAAATTAGAAAAATAATGAATACCCCCTAAACTCCAGTTTTCTCTATATAAAGTTTGGTTTAGTGGGTGTTCATTTCACAGACTTGTTCACGTGATGAAAAGTGAGCCTTATGTGCATTCTGTCTCATGCTTCAATAGATGGAATTTGAACAAACTAGCACAGACACATAATTGGGATTGGAGAAAGAAATGATTAGATTTTGGTGACCTTGACCTCATTTTCAAGGTTACATTGGTACTTCGGAACACAAATTTTGATAGGGAAAAGCTTTTGTGTACACTGTATCTTAAAACAATGACTGGAATTTTAACAAACTAGCACAAATACATCATTAGGACATGGTAAAGAAGTGATTTGATTTTGTTGACCTTGAACTCATTTTCAAGGTCACGACATTATAACTACTAAAGAGTGAGTCTTTTGTGCACTTTATCTCATGAATCAACAGATGGAATTTGTTCAAACTAGCACAGCTACATCATAGGGAGGGGGGGGGGGGGGGAGAAATGTTAAATGACCACATTTTCAAGATCACACTGGTATGTGTACTTTGAAAATTTTATAAAAAAAAGCTTGTGTGCACACTATACTTGAACCATTGAATGGAATTTTAGGCATTGATTATTGACACTTTTATCTTTGGAGCTTATTACAACCATCTCATTGAGCCAGTTCTAACATGTACCCACAATTTATGTTTTTGCAGAAGAAAGAAGGAAATAATGGATACCCTGATAAATCGTACTTTTCTTATTGATTTGGCCTGGTCTCTCTGTCCGTCTTGTCTGTTAAGCCTTTTGTTCATGGTAAAACTAGAGAATTGCTTGAGCTAGGGACTTGAAATTTTATATATAGTATGAGCACAAAAAATATTAAAGTGAACACATATTTTCAGCTTAGGCGCAAGGTTCCAGGAGAGCTTATAGTATAGTGGGTCCTCCATCGTCTGTCCATTGTCCGTCCATCCACACCTTTGACCAGTTATATCTCTGCCACCTGCAGGCTGATCTCAACCGTTTCTCATCTGTAGCATGCCTCTGGTGGGGCATTGATGACATAAGCTTTTTTGCGAAATTGAACAAAAACTTTCGTTGCTATGGCAACCACAAGTTCCCATAGACTTACAATGGGAAAATGCTTGTTTTATCATGAAATCTTTATTACAGGCATTCTCTTCCTTTCCCTGCTTGAAGAAGGGCAGTTGTCAGAATGTGAACTGCTCAGTTTTACCCTTTTTGTACCAAATGGAATCTTCCTCCTTATATATAGCATGAGTTCATTTCAAAATTTAGGGGTGTCAGGTTGTATTTTCTTCAAAATTTGTTTGGAAAATGGCTTAACTTTTTGCAAACAGTGTAGGCCCTGATCAGATGCCGCATTCTGCGGCGTCTGATCTGGGCCTGCACTGTTTGCCAACTATCCTTTTCGAGGTTTACCGTACAAAATGAGTTAACCTCTTATGTAAGAGCCTGCCCAGGATTAGTGTGTGGTGTGTGGGGTTGAGTAAACTGACCAGCTGCTCATTAGGGCCCCGCACTGAAAGTGTGGGTGCCCTATAGTAATCACTCTGTCTGTCTGTCTGTCCATCCATCTGTCTGTCCAAAAAGTTTCCTACTCCTCTGATAGCGCTGCCGTGGCCCTAGTCAGTTTCACTGACAGCTCTAGTTATGATCTAAATCACGGACCCAATACACACAAACTAGTCACTACTGTTAGTGATACTATTTATCGGAAAAATACTGTCGTGGCTGAGCCTTAAAATTTTTGCAAGATACAGTTTCATTGCTGCATATAACTCTTATTTTAATAAATTTGTTTTATTTTATTTTAAAAAGCAGTAGTTGAATGTATTGCTTGTAAAAATGTAACATTATTCCAACGAAAAGTTCAACGTAACGAGGAACCTATTCACCAATTATGGGTATTTTTTGCACTTTTGACATAAATTTGTCAAATTTAGAGCCTTTAAGCTGCGTTCAATTCAATTTTAATCAATACGCCATTAAAATTTTTCAACCACACTGTGTCAGAATAGACAACTAACATTTAATTATTGTTGAAATTAACTTTCATTAATTTTCGTTGACTAAAATTAATTTAAATGGCTGTTCGATCAAGACACAACAGCATATTTTCTCAACTCAGTCAGTTACAAGTCCATGCATATTGGGTCCGAGCCTAAATGAAGTATTTGCTGTGTCATTAAACACCAAACAAACAACGCCCGACTCATATCATGGCTTTATTCTATTACAGCGTGTTGTATCCAGAAAGGGGTATCTGATTCATGCTTACAGATATGCAATCACACATTCCGACTTACGACTGAGGCTATGTCGATGGGCATCAGTTGCTTTCCCTATCTGATGCAAATGTTGATGTGTGGAACAGGTATGGCTGGCTATTTCTTCAGAATATGCCATATTTTCCTTTATCATATGACCTCGCGCCTGAGAGTTTATAACGTCATGTTATAAATTCTGTAATCCACTAGTGGAATAAATATGCAAATTACTTAGATCCTGGTAGCGTTACATGTATGACATCCTTAATGACAATGCCTTTACTAATGGCAGATTATTGACATTTTTGTAAACAAATTGTGAATAAAATTCATTTTAATATCATATGATAAATAAAATCTTGCATTTGTGCTCATGTATTATTGAATGCATTAAACGAGTTGAGGAAAAGGGATAAAATGCAAGGCTTTGCTATAGTGACAAATTCGCTAAAGCAGCAAATTGTTAGGGGACAAATACTGTCGTTGCAGCAAGGGCCCTCTGTACTGGGCTGCTGAACTCAAAACAGACAAATCAAACTCGATATGATTTCAGATGGACGTGACCACAGTTACTGCTGTGAACGGTCTGGCATTACTGACAGTTGCCTGTTTCTCTGCAAACTGAAGCCGAGCGACACTATACCGATGTCCATAGAATTGGTTGATTGTATCCTTCAGAAAGATGCTCTGTCTAAATGCTTTGATGAAGGGAAAAGTAAGTCTCCATAGTTTCAAATTATACATTACGAAAACATGCCTATATAAATACATTGTAAACTTTACCACCGAAAAAAAAACGAATATTTAAGATGAAAAATTGTAATATTTTTCTTATTTCTGCTCAAAATATGGATTGTGGGCACACGTTAGAACCGCCTCATTGAGGCAGTTCTAACGAGAACCCACAATCTATATTTCTTATTTCTGCTCAAAATATAGATTGTGGTTACACATTTGAACCACCTCATCGAAATCTATATTTTAGAGCAGATAAGAGGTGAGGTGGTTCTAACGAGTACCCACAATCTATATTTTAGAGCAAAAATAAGAAAAATAAGGTTTACCCCTGTAAACCCTAGTTTTACTATATAAAAGTGCAGTTCAAGGGGATCAGAATTATATAGGTGCATTTTCCTGATGGTCATAGCATTTTGGATTCCATTGGTGAAAGCATCCATGACTTAACAAACATGCTATAAGCCAAAATGTTGAATTGACTAGCCAATACATTATCTAATACTCAGTTCTTGCATAAATATTTATGCGCATGGCTGTTTGAAGTCATTGTCAAATGGACCGAAAGTCGTGCTTAAACAGAAAGTGGTGCAAAAAACATGTTCAAATAATGAAATTAGCGTGCTGTTTGAACATGGATTTTGAGCTTTTGATATCACAAGACTGGCCTTGCTTTGTTTACGT
Source organism: Lucinisca nassula (assembly GCA_963580285.1). Classification (NCBI taxonomy): domain Eukaryota; kingdom Metazoa; phylum Mollusca; class Bivalvia; order Lucinida; family Lucinidae; genus Lucinisca; species Lucinisca nassula. The sequence continues at coordinate 37,726,333 of OY757011.1, forward strand.
AACGTTGAGCGACGTTACGTTATCGCCCTGAACGTAGGGTTTTAGGGTTCTATGATGACGTCAGGTGGTTACTACGTGTCATTGTAAATAACATTCTGAACTGGCCGCCATGGTTCGCCGGTCGCATTTGAAGAGCTTATATGGAGTTTATATGGAGCATTTGGGCGTTTTCGTCAAAATTTGTTGTCGGAATCGTAAGTTATGCAAGAACAACGACCATCCATGGTTATTTCATTGCATTAACATTTGCCGGATCCCTCAGAAGATATTTGAACATTCGGCCTGGTGGCCTCATTTTGAAGCAGCTTCCTCGGGACCCAGTGAATGTTAATGCATGAAAAACCATGGTTGATCCCTATAATATAGATGTCGCAGATAAGATTGACTAGGCGGAGCTATCGTTTGTACCTGCCTTTGGAATGTTCTATAAACAAAAAGTTAAACCAAGTCACCCGATTGTGTGAATTCAACTATAACACAAACAAATCGGTGGCATATATGGCCATTTGGCCCGCTTGCAGAAAGCATGCGAAAGGCAATCTACCGAATCTTCTGGTGGACTCAGCGAATTTGACATACATTGACAACACCCGAACTAGTCATTTTTATCTGCGACTTCCATATTTTTTGCTGAAAAAATGTGAGAAACTTTTGCATTTGCAGAAGCTACTCCCTTTTATATAGAAAAAGTTTAAAAATATGAAGCATATTAGATTATCAGTTTGAACTAAATGTTATCTTTTGATATTTAATAGCTTTAAAAACTTCTTAGTGGCAAAAATGTTAAACAATGACATTAACAATTCCGTGAGGTGAACACCCCCTAAACCCTACTTTATGTAGAGGAAACTTGGGTTTATGGGGTATACATGGGCCCCGCCAAGAGATTTTGGTACTTATCGTCTATGCGAGCAGCGAAGGTTCAGGCGAGCCTGCGCATCCGCGCAGTCTTGCCAGAACCTTCGCTGCTCGCTCATACAAGCAGTGAATCAAGAGGAACCTTCAGACAGAAAGCCAAATCCCTAGCCCCTCTGAATGGCCGGGCATGCGCAGTTAAAATTTGTCATGACGGAATGCTCGAAGACCCAAATTCACTTGGCGGGGCTCACATTATTTTTGTCACACCTGCTTTAGCAGGAAGACATAGGCGTGCAAGTTTGTGCTTGAAGCCTTGTCACGCGAGTTCCCCTCTGGAGTCCCCTGGGAGGACCTGTATGCTGATGACCTTGTCATCATAGCTGAATCCCTTGAGGAATGTGTCAGGAGGCTCTTAACTTGGAAAGACGCAATGGAGGCGAAAGGGCTGAGAGTGAATGCAGGAAAGACAAAGATCATGATCTGTGGTACAGGTCTGGACCTCTTGCAGAGTACAGGCCAGTTCCCATGCGCTGTATGTCACATTGGAGTGGGCAGCAACTGTATCTTTTGTAATGGCTGCAAGTTCTGGGTGCACAAGAAATGCAGTGGGCTCAAACGCCTGACAGAGGACCCTGACTACAGGTGTACATGGTGCCGGGGAACTGCACGCCCCTTAGATGGCAGACCACAGAGGGAAGTCGGATCCGACAAGCTGGAAGTTGTATTTTCCTTTTGCTACCTAGGTGATATGCTCTCTGCAGGGGGTGGTTGCGACCTTTCAACTACATCACGTGTGAAAACAGCCTGGAAGAAATTCAAGGAGTTGCTATCAGTTCTCTCTTCCCGCCACCTCTCGTTCAAACATGTGGCCCTGTGTATAGCTCTTGTGTGCGGAGCGCAATGCTCCATGCCAGTGAGACATGGCCATTGACAAAGCCAAACCTCCAACATCTACAGCGGAATGACAGGGCAATGATCCAACAGATCTGCAATGTCAAGCCACAGGACACTGTCACCGTCAGGTCCAGTGAGTTACTTGAGCGTCTTGGCATTGGGGACCTGGACCTCATCCTGAAAGAGAGAAGGCTTCGCTGATATGGACATGTGGAATGCTCCAAAGGTGCAGTCAAGTCTGCCTGTGACATACAGGTAGGTGGAAAGCGGGGGCCAGGAAGGCCCAAGATGACCTGGAAGCAGCTAACAGAAAGAGATTGCAGAGAATGGAAGCTCTCTGCTATTGATCCTCACAATAGACAAACCTGGAGATCTGGTGTAAGATCTGCCATGCGTGCAGCAAGCCAGCTACCTGGAAAGGGGCCCACTTATGTGGACGTTGCCCCTGTACCTGAACGTTAATAAAAAATCTGTTGATGATGGTGATGATGATGATTTTCCACATTGTGAACTTACTGGTAGTCATTTTTAACATTCAGTTGATACACAGTAAGTACCTCTTGTCATCGGAACCCCTCTTACAGTTTTATACCAATCATTTTGAAACTTTGCATGTATTTTCTACATGGTATGAGGATGTGCACGCGGTTTGGATATAAATCTTGGATACATTTTTGTCACTTTTTCCACATTGTGAACTTACAGTAGTCATTTTTAACCTTCAATTGATATGCAGTAGGTACCTCTTGCCATTGCAATTCCTCTTGCAGTTTTATACCAATCATTTTGAAACTTTGCATGTGTTTTTTCTACATGGTATGAGGATGTGCATGTGGTGTGAATATAAATCGTGGGTAAATTTTAGTCACTTTTTCCACATTATGAACTTAGTCAATTTTTACCTTCACTTGATATACTGTAGGTACCTCTTGTCATCGCAACTCCTCTTATAGATTTATACCAATCATTTTGAAACATGGCATGTGTTTTCTCCATGGTATGAGGATGTGCATTTGGTTTGGATATAATTCTTGGATCAGTTTTGTTACTTTTTCCACATTATGAACTTCGTCATTTTATTCCTCAGAAATATAGACTGTGGATACCTCTTAAGGTCCTATATTCATTTCTTCTGCCTTAAATATAAGATGAGTGTGTTAGCCTAATGATTTGATAGAGGAGGCTCTGGGCCCGGTTGTTGAAAGCAGCTTAACGAGCTCATTAGTGGTCTGCCAGGGCCCAGTTGTTCAAAGCATTGTTAGCTTAACGAGCTCGTTAGTGGTCAAATTATTAACTGTTCTAGCAAGTATAATATCGAAAAGGTTGGTATTTTTGCTAAAAAAATATGAGCAGCTTTTGCATATATTTAACAATCAATACATTAACTAATATTTGCCATATTTAACAATCAATACATTAACTAACGACGTCGTTAGTTTTGAACAACTGACCCCAGGGGCCAGTTGTTCAAAACTAACAAGGTCATTAGTTAACGCATCGTTAAAACTTTGATCATTTAGTATGACAAATATACTTTGATTTTTGCAGAAAAATGTGAGCAGCTTTTGCATCTGCAAAAGCTGCTCACATTTTTTCAGCAAAAATACCAAAATTTTAAATATCAAACTTGCTAGAATAGTTAACAATTTGACTGCTAACGAGCTCGTTAAGCTAACGATGCTTTGAACAACTGGGCCCAGATTGTTAACTGCTCTACCAAGTACTATAGCTAATATAGTGTTAGGTTTGCAAACGCTGCTCACATTTTTTTTCAGCAAAAATATTAGCATATTCGCCATATCAAATGATCAAAAGTTTTAACAATATGTTAACAAACGACGTTGTTAGTTTTCAGCAACTGGCCCCAGATACGTGAGCTATGCTGCCCTGCACTCATGCAAATTTCAGACAATATGCATTTTATAAGAATTTCTTAACCATGCTAAAATCAGGGATATTTTTAGAAAGTGTGTGTCCTTTTCGGCGATACTACTGAAGATGCCGACAGGAGTATCAGTGAAGCAGCAAAACACCACATTTCTGGTTCTGAATTGGGAGGCTCCCTCTGGTCCTAATGTAACAAGCTATGTTGTTGAATATAGCACAGATTATCGGAAATTTTTTGTATAAAAATTGAATTTAAGGTGGAATTTTTTTTGCCAAAGATGTTCAGAGGAATTTAAATAGAAAACATGGGGTTGTCATATACAGATGGTGCAGTGACTTTAGGTGCCAGAAACCATGTGTTATTACATGTGTGGTTATATGATTTCTATTACATCATGTTATCCACTAAATATCAGCAATAAAAAAAAAAAAAACATTACGAAAATATGCCTATACAAATGCATTGTAAATTTTACCAGCAAAAAATGAAAATTTTCAGATGAAAATTTGTGGTGTTTTCTTGTTTCTGGTCAAAACATAGATTGTGGATACTCGTTAGAACCGCCTCGGCGAGGCGGTTCTAACGAGTACCCACAATCTATGTTTTTGAGCAGAGATAAGAAAAATAATGTATACCTCTGCAAACCCAAGTTATACTATATAAAAGTGGGGTTTAATGGGGTCAGATTTATATAGACATGTTTTGTGATGGAATTACTCCAGATGGTTGGATGGGGTAGGCCCAGATATGTGAGCTATGCTGCCCTGCACTCATGCAAAAGTCAGACAAGTTGCATTATATAAGAATTTCTTAACCATGCTAAAATCAGGGATATTTTTAGAAAGTGTGTGTCCTTTTCAGTGATATTACCGAAGATGCCGACAGGAGTAACAGTGAAGCAGCAGAATATCACATTTCTGGTTCTGAACTGGGAGGCTCCCTCTGGTCCTAATGTAACCAGCTATGTTGTTGAATATAGCACAGATTATCAGAACTGGTTAAGGGTAAGTAACCACTATATACTGTAAACTTCACATCATCACGAAAACATGCCTTTTTATGTATAGGGGTAAACCTTATTATCCCCTCGCACAACATAGTTGTGAGGGGGGATATAGCATTTGTCCCGTACGTACGTACGTACGTACGTACGTACTTTGTCAGCGCTCTAGCGCCTACATTTCTTGACCGATTTTAATATAACTTCACACAAATGTTCCTTATGACAATATCTCGAGCGAGTTCGACTTTCAAGGTCATGACCTCAAGGTCAAGGTCACTGTGGCTATTTTTAGAAAAACTTTGTCATCGCTCTAGCGCTAACATTTCTTCACCAATTTCAATATAACTTCACACAAATGTTCCTTATAAAAATATCTAGAGCGAGTTCGACTTTCAAGGTCATGACCTCAAGGTCAAGGTCACTGTGGCTATTTATAGAAAAACTTTGTCATCGCTCTAGCGCCTACATTTCTTCACCAATTTCAATATAACTTCACACAAATGTTCCGTATAAAAATATCTCGAGCGAGTTCCACTTTCAAGGTCATGACCTCAAGGTCAAGGTCACTGTGGCTATTTATAGAAAAACTTTGTCATCGCTCTAGCGCCTACATTTCTTCACCAATTTCATTATAACTTCACACAAATGTTCCTTATGACAATATCTCGAGCGAGTGGACTTTCAAGGTCATGACCTCAAGGTCAAGGTCACTGTGGCTATTTTTAGAAAAACTTTGTCATCACTCTAGCGCCTACATTTCTACACCAATTTCAATATAACTTCACACAAATGTTCCTTATGACAATATCTCTAGCGAGTTCGACTTTCAGGGTCATGACCTCAAGGTCAAGGTCACTGTGGCTATTTTTAGAAAAACTTTGTCATCGCTCTAGCGCCTACATTTCTTCACCAATTTCAATATTACTTCACACAAATGTTCCTTATGACAATATCTAGAGCGAGTTCGACTTTCAAGGTCATGACCTCAAGGTCAAGGTCACTGTGGCTATTTTTAGAAAAACTTTGTCATCGCTCTAGCGCCTACATTTCTTCACCAATTTCAATATAACTTCACACAAATGTTCCTTATAAAAATATCTCGAGCGTGTTCGACTTTCAAGGTCATGGCCTCAAGGTCAAGGTCACTGTGGCTATTTTTTGAAAAACTTTGTCATCGCTCTAGCGCCTACATTTCTTCACCAATTTCAATATAACTTCACACGAATGTTCCTTACGACACTATCTCGAGCGAGTTTGACCTTCAAGGTCATGACCTCAAGGTCAAGGTCACTGTGGCTATTTTTTGAAAAACTTTGTCATCGCTCTAGCGCCTACATTTTTTCACCAATTTCAATATAACTTCACACAAATGTTCCTTATGAAAGTATCTCAGGCATTTTCAACTTTCAAGGTCATGGCCTCAAGGTCAAGGTCACTGTGGCTAGTTTTAGAAAAACATTGTCATTGCTCTAGCACTTACATTTCTTCACAAATTTCAATATAACTTCACACAAATGTTCCTTATGACAATATCTCTAGCGAGTTCCAATTTCAAGGTCAAGGTCACTATGGTTTTTTTTAGAAAAACTTTGTCATCGCTCTAGCGCCTACATTTCTTCACTTATTTCAATATAACTTCACACAAATGTTTCTTATGACAATACCTCGAACCTGTTCGACTTTCAAGGTCAAGGTCACTTTGGCTATTTTTAGAAAAACATTGTCATTGCTCTAGCGCTTACATTTTTTTCACCAATTTCAATATTACTTCACACAAATGTTCCTTATGACAGTATCTCTAGTGAGTTCCACTTTCAAGGTAAAGGTCGCAGTGGCTATTTTTAGAAACACTTTGTTATGGCTCTATCGCTTATATTTCTTCACCGATTTCAATATAACTTCACACAAATGTTCCTTATGACAATATCTCGAGCGATTTCAACTTTCATGGTCAAGGTCACTGTGGCTATTTTTAGAAAAACTTTGTCATCGCTCTAGCGACTTCATTTCTTCCTTGATTTCAATATAGCTTCACACAAATGTTCCTTATGACAATACCTCGAGCGAGTTTGACTTTCAAGGTCAAGGTCACTGTGGCTATTGTTAGAAAAACTTTGTCATTGCTCTCGCGCCTACATATTTTCACCAATTTCAATATAACTTCACACAAATGTTCCTTATGACAATATCTCGAGCTATCTCGACTTTCAAGGTCAAGGTCACTGTGGCTATTTTTAGAAAAACTTTGTCATCGCTCTAGCGCCTACATTTATTGATGGATTTTTATAGAACTTCACACAAATGTTTCTAATGATAATATCTCGAATTGCTTTGACTTTCAAGGTCATTACCTCAAGGTCAAGGTGACTGGTGCTATTTTTAGAAAAACTTTGTCATCACTCTACCGCCTACATTTATTAACAGATTTTAATATAACTTCACACAAAAAATGCTTATCATTATATCTTGAGCAAGATCTTCTTTCGCGGTCATGGCCTCAAGTCAAGGTCACCATGGCTATTTTTAGAGAAACATTGTCATCACTCTAGAACCTACATTTATTAATGGATTTTTAAACAAATTTTACTCAAATGTTGCATAAAATTATGATAATATCTCAAGCAAGTTGGACTTTTGCCATTTCAATGTTTCCACACACGAAGTTGTCTCGTGCGAGGGGATTTGTATCGCATGCGATGCCTTGTTATTGTTATTTCTGTTTTGAGCAGAAAAAGGAAAAAAAATTTCATATTAAAATTTTCATGTTTTTTTTTTTTGCTGTAAAATTAAACTTTATTATCCCCTCGCACAACATAGTTGTGAGGGGGGATATAGCATTTGTCCCGTACGTACGTACGTACTTTGTCAGCGCTCTAGCGCCTACATTTCTTGACCGATTTTAATATAACTTCACACAAATATTCCTTATGAAAATATCTCAAGCGAGTTCGACTTTCAAGGTCATGACCTCAAGGTCAAGGTCACTGTGGCTATTTTTAGAAAAATTTTGTCATCACTCTAGCGCCTACATTTCTTCACCAATTTCAATATAACTTCACACAAATGTTCCTTATAAAAATATCTTGAGCGAGTTCGACTTTCAAGGTCATGACCTCAAGGTCAAGGTCACTGTGGCTATTTTTAGAAAAACTTTGTCATCGCTCTAGCGCCTACATTTCTTCACCAATTTCAATATAACTTTACACAAATGTTCCTTATAAAAGTATCTCGAGCAAGTTAGACTTTCAAGGTCATGACCTCAAGGTCAAGGTTACTGTGGCTATTTTTAGGAAAACTTTGTCATCGCTCTAGCGCCTACATTTCTTCACTGATTCCAATATAACTTCACACAAATGTTCCTTATGACAATATCTCGTGCGAGTTCGACTTTCAAGGTCATGACCTCAAGGTCAAGGTCACTGTGGCTATTTTTAGAAAAACTTTGTCATCGCTCTAGCGCCTATATTTCTCCACCAATTTCAATATAACTTTACACAAATGTTCCTTATAAAAATATCTCGAGCGAGTTCGCCTTTCAAGGTCATGACCTCAAGGTCAAGGTCACTGTGGCTATTTTTAGAAAAACTTTGTCATCGCTCTAGCGGCTATGTTTCTTCACCAATTTCAATATAACTTCACACAAATGTTCCTTATAAAAATATCTCGAGTGAGTTCGACTTTCAAGGTCATGGCCTCAAGATCAAGGTCACTGTGGCTATTCTTAGAAAGACTTTGTCACCGCTCTAGCGCCTACATTTCTTCACCAATTTCAATATAACTTCACACAAATGTTCCTTATGAGAATATCTTGAGCGAGTTCGACCTTCAAGGTCATGACTTCAAGGTCAAGGTCACTGTAGCTATTTTTAGAAAAGTTTTATCACTCTAGCGCCTACATTTCTCCACCAATTTCAATATAACTTCACACAAATGTTTCTTATAAAAATATCTCGAGTTTGTTTGACTTTCAAGGTCATGGCCTCAAGGTCAAGGTCACTGTGGCTAGTTTTAGAAAAACATTGTCATCGCTCTAGCGCTTTCATTTCTCCACCGATTTCAATATAACTTCACACAAATGTTGCTTATGACAATATCTCTAGCGAGATCACTTTCAAGGTCAAGGTCACTATGGCTATTTTTAGAAAAACTTTGTCATCACTCCAGCGCCTACATTTCTTCACTAATTTCAATATAACTTCACACAAATGTTTCTTATGACAGTACCTCGAACAAGTTCCACTTTCAAGGTCAAGGTCACTGTGGCTATTTTTAGAAAACTTTTGTCATGGCTCTATTGCTTACATTTCTTCACCGATTTCAATAGTACTTCACACAAATGTTCCTTATGACAATATCTCGAGCGATTTCGACTTTCAAGGTCAAGGTCAGTGTGGCTTTTTTTTTAGAAAAACTTTGTCATCGCTCTAGCGACTACATTTCTTCACTGATTTCAATATAAATTCACACAAATGTTCCTTATGACAATACCTTGAGCAAGTTTGACTTTCAAGGTCAAGGTCACTGTGGCTATTTTTAGAAAAACTTTATCATTACTCTAGCGCTTACATATTTTCACCAATTTCAATATAACTTCACACAAATGTACCTTATGACAATATCTCGAGCTATCTCGACTTTCAAGGTCAAGGTCACTGTGGCTATTTTTAGAAAAACTTTGTCATCGCTCTATCGCCTACATTTATTGTTGGATTTTTAAAAAAATTCACACAAATGTTTCTTATGATAATATCTCGAATTGCTTTGACTTTCAAGGTCATGACCTCAAAGTCAAGGTCACTGTGGCTATTTTTAGAAAAACTTCGTCATCGCTCTACCGCCTACATTTATTAACAGATTTTAATATAACTTCACACAAAAGATGCTTATGATAATATCTTGAGCAAGATCTTCTTTCGCAATCATGGCCTCAAGTCAAGGTCACTATGGCCATTTATTGATGGATTTTTAAACAAATTTTACACAAATGTTGCATATGATAATATCTCAAGCAAGTTGGACTTTTGCCATTTCAATGTTTTCCACACACAAAGTTGTCTTGTGCGAGGGGATTTGTATCGCATGCGATGCCTTGTTTGTAAAGACGTGTTTTCAAAATGTTATTATAACACACCCGAGTGGCATACTGCATTTTTTGTATCTCCAAAATGGCTACTTTTCTGATGAAAATCTGTGATAATTTTCTTTTTTATACTGCAAACATAGGTTGTGGGTGCTTGTTAGAACCGCCTCAATGAGGCGGTTCTAACAAGTACCCATAACCTGCTTGTTAGAACCGCCTCAATGAGGTGGTTCTAACAAGTACACACAACCTATCTTGTTGAATATAGCACAGATTATCAGAACTGGTTAAGCGTAAGTGACCACTATATACAGTAAACTTCACATCATCACGAAAGCAGCAGAATATCACATTTCTGGTTCTGAACTGGGAGGCTCCCTCTGGTCCTAATGTAACCAGCTATGTTGTTGAATATAGCACAGATTATCAGAACTGGCTAAGCGTAAGTAACCACTATATACAGTAAACTTCACATCATCAAGAAAATTGTCGATGCGAAAACACACCTATTTAATTTTTACCCCCTTGAACTCACTTTAGTAAATATAGAAAAACTGGGGTTAACAGTGGTAAACCTTAGTTTTCTTATTTCTGCTCTAAAACATAGATTGTGGGTACTCATTAGAACCGCCTCAATGAGGCGGTTCTAGTGAGTACTCAAAATCTATGCTTTGAGCAGAAATAAGGAAAATGTCCCAATTTTTCATAATAAAATTTTCTTTTTTTTTTTTCGCTGTAAAATTAAACTGTATTTGTAAAGATGTGTTTTCAAAATCTTATTATAACACACCTGAGTGACATACTGCATTTTTTGTATCTCCAAAATGGCTACTTTTCTGATGAAAATCTGTGATAATTTTCTTTTTTATACTGCAAACATAGGTTGTGGGTACTTGTTAGAACCGCCACAATGAGGTGGTTCTAACAAGTACACACAACCTATCTTGTTGAATATACCACAGATGATCAGAACTGGTTAAGCGTAAGTGACCACTATAAACAGTAAACTTCACATCATCATGAAAGCAGCGGAATGTCACATTTCTGGTTCTGAACTGGGAGGCTATGTTGTGGAATATAGCACAGATTATCAGAACTGGCGAAGCGTAATTAACCACTATATACTGTAAACTTCCAATTACGATAACACACACATGCAACATTGTGCATTTTTATCATATCTCCAAAATGGCTACTTTAAATATTTTTCTTTTTTATACTGCAAAAATAGGTTGTGGGGGCTTGTTAGAACCACCTCAACGAGGTGGTTCTAACAATTACCCACAAATTATGTCTTGGAGCAGAAATAAGAAAAGTAATTTATTAACCCTTTACCACTCAAGGATTTTGTGAATTTCGCTGATTTTCACAGTTTTGCACCTCACAGCAACTTCAACTGCTGTCAAGGCAACAATTAAGGTGTTTGTCACTGGTCATTTTCACTGTTTGCAGCATGTTTTATCAGCATCAATTTGTATTTGTAGCAATAAATTACATCAAGTAATTTGATTGGTTGATAGACAGAAATGGGTGTGGCTTAAATGAATATTCAGCAAGATAAGGGTTAATCATAGTGCCAGGTCACGGGGTATTATAAGAATCTTATATGGGTGTGAGGGGTGGATTGAAAAATCCGTCCCGAGGGACACTGTTCGGCATCACGAGTCTTGCCGAGTGATGCCAGACAGTGATCCCGATGGCCGGACTTTTCTATCCACCCCTCACACCCATATTGGATTCTTTTTCTTGCATACCTTCCATTTCTATTTCGAATTTTTAGCTTGCCTTACGAAAGTAAGGGGGAGCTATTGCCATACCCCCGGGTGTCCGGCGTCGGCGTCGGCGTCCGCATTTGGTTAAAGTTTACCTGCAAGCTCTTATATGTGATGTTTTACAACTTTATTTTGAATATATAATTAATAATTGCTAAAAAACAATATTTAACATTATCATTGTACTTCATTTTACAGTTTTTTTTGCTTAAATTGGACTTTTTGAGAAGTTAATATTTTCCTCTGTATTACCTCCCTTACTTCTCTGTGTTAAAATTTACCTGCAAGCTGCGTGAGTTCAAATCCCGGGGGAGGAACATTTTTTTTTTTTTTTTTTTCTTTTCTTTTTTCTTTTTTTTTCTTTTTAAAAACATAGCGGGGTCTGGGGCTCAAGGTCAAGGTCACTGTGGCTATTTTTAGAAAAACATTGTCATCGCACTAGCGCCTTCATTTATTGATGGATTTTAATATAACTTCACTGAAATGTTTGGTATAATGATATCTCGAGTTACTTTGACTTTCAAGGTCTGGGGCCTAAGGTCAAGGTCACTACTTTCAGGGTCACGGGGTCAAGGTCACTGTGGCTATTTTTAGAAAAAACATTGTCATTGTTCTTGCACCTTAATTTATTGATGGATTTTAATATAACTTCACACAAATGTTGGGTATGATGATATCTCTAGCAAGTTCGACTTTCAGGTTCCGGGGGCTGAAGGTCAAGGTCACTGTGGCTATTTTTATAAAAAACTTTGTGATCGCTCTAGTGCCTACATTTATGGATGGATTTTAATATAACTTCACAAAAATGTTGGCAATGATGATATCTTGAGCGAGTTCGACTTTCAGGGTCTGGGGCAGGAGGTCAAGGTCACTGTGGCTATTTTTAGAAAAACTTTGTCATCACTCTTGCGCCTTCATTTGGTGATGGATTTTAATATACCTTGACACAAATGTTTGGTATGATGATATCTGGAGTGACTTTCCGGGTTAGGGGCTGAAGGTCAAGGTCACTGTGGCTATTTTTTAGAAAAACTTGATCATTGCTCTAGTGTCCAGATTTATTGATGGATTTTAAGATAACTTCATACAAATGTTGGGTATGAAGTTCAACTTTCAGTGCCTGGGGCTCAAAGTCAAGGTCACTGTGGCTATTTTTAGAAAAACTTTGTCATCACTCTTAAGTACCTACATTTATTGATGGATATAATGCAATTTTACACAAATGCTAGGCTATGCTTTTTTTTAATTTGTCTTGCTCGAGGGGATTTGTATTGTCTGTGATGCCTTGTTATTACTTGGTAGTTTGTAGAATTTTTTTTTATCAAATATAGATTTCTTTTTCATTTTTTTTTTTGGCAGCAGAAAGGCTTGAAAACAGGATGATTAGGGGTACATTTTGGTTCTCCTTCATTTGCTGCAGTCTATTGGGCTGTTTTACAGAAGAAAATTTTTTTGATAACTTGCCCTCATCCATCTAAGGCCCCCAAAGGCGAGCTATGTTGTCTTCTGACAACTCTTGTTTAATGCTGCTGTCACTTCGGTCACCGACGTCCGCCATTTTGTGATGACACAACAGGAATGTTTAGGGTAAAATCATCGAATTTCGGACGAACATGTAAATATGGACAACAGTTCAACCTCCATAATAAAACGGTTTATTTAGAAAACACGCTAAGGAGAAGTTGTCTAAATTTAGGTTGTTTCCAAAATTAGAATCTTGGAAAATCCATCTATCCAACATATAAAACTAAAACGTCACAAGATAATAAGCCAATCAGATTTGTGTATCGATATTTCTTTTTTTCGAGGCAGAGAAGCGCGTGTTTTTAAACCGTGACAGCTATTGAAATACTTGTCGAAGGTAGCTTATTATCTTTCGTCTATGCTGAAAAATTACCTTCCCTTAGCTGTTAAATAATAATTTTTTTTTAAATAAATGAATTGTTTTTGTGTTGAACATGGATTTTAAAAAAAATAAAGACAAAAATGTTGAGTGTCCGTAGTTCCCTTCTATAAATTTAAATACGGACATCTTAATTTGAATTATGGAAAAGTGGCCTCATCTATATTTGGTGGGGTTAGGGTCACCGAAACTGTGGGGATGGGATCTAATGAGTCTGCAACAAACCACTGTATAACTGAGCCGTTTAAAAAGGAAAACGTCTCTTCAGACCTGTGGGCCAAAAAAAAAACCTTCAGAACGTCTGTCAGACTCTGTCTAGTATAACCCAAGTTTATGCTGTTCGTCCAATTTCAAGAGCCTGTAGCATATAGCATTCTGCAAAGATCACATAGCACAGAAGCGTAGGCTTACATGAATCTTTGCTGGGCGTATATGTTGGAACGAAGCCAATAAAATACCATCAGTGATCAGTAGGCCTAAGAGATAGATAGGCTCGAGCAGTGAATTGTTTAGTAATAAATCAAAGTTTGGAGGTCTGTTGTAAAGTAGACCAAATCATATACGACTCACCAAACTGTGGTTTAGTGCTTAACAATTCAAATACTACAGCCCATTTGTGTGTGTTTTACGTCCAACCAACAGCTAAGGTCATGCGGAGAATAAGCCTCAGTTTAAACTTTAAAGACTGATCTAAAAGTCTTAAACCCCACTAAAGCTTTAGGAGCTGATGAGCTACATCCTTGAGTCCTGAAGGAACTAGCAATAGAGTTAGATCCAGGTTTTGTTCACCAGTTTCAACAGTCTCTTGATATGGGTGAAATCCCCAAAGAATGGCTCCTAGCGAACATTTGCCCACTCTTCAAAAAAGGAGATAGGGCTCTTGTCCGAAATTATCGCCCTGTGTCTCTGGCTTGTGTTCTGTGTAAATTGCTTAAACATCATGTCACAACTGGATAAACATAAACTTCTGTCAGACAGACAACATGCATTTAGGAAAAGGCATAGTTGTGAAACTCAGTCGAGCATACTTATTAAGGACTGGGCAAAAATCTTGGACAAATGGGGACAGGTAGACACATTTATTCTGGACTTCGAGAAAGCTTTTGACACCCCACCACATGAACTATTTAAATCTAAGTTATTTGGTTATGGCATTGGGGGAAATACTCTCAAATGGATAGATTCTTATCTTTGCTACAGAAAACAGCGCGTTGTTGTTAATGGTGAATCTTCAGAGTGGGCACCAGTTTTGTCTGGAGTCCCACAAGGGACTGTTCTTGGTCCACTGTTATTTTCCCTAACCTCAGTGATTTAATTTCCACTGACATTGACTCAGAAATAAGACTGTTCGCAGACGACTGTGTCTGCTACCGGGAAATAAGAGATACTGAGGACTCGCTGAAACTTCAGAATCATATAGATAGATTAGGATGTTGGGCACGAAAATGGGGCATGAGATTTCAGCCCGTTAAATGCAATATTATGCAGAGAACTAGGAAGAGAACAAATAAAATTGATGCCTCTTACGCCTTAGAGGGAACTGTTCTCGAGAACGTGGATTCCATTAAATACCTTGGAGTGACATTCACCCACGATTTGAGATGGAATACACATATTAGCAACATGTGTACAAAGGCAAACAGAACGCTTGGTTTCCTGAGGCGAAATCTTCATCAGTGTCCTCAGGATATAAAAGAGGCAGCATATTAAGGACTTGTTCGCCCAATCTTGGAATATGGTAGTTGTATCTGGGACCCCAGCGGAGTGTTCCTTAATGAAGAAATTGAAAAAAGTTCAGAATATAGCTGCTAGATTTGTAATAGGCAATTACTGCTTTGAAACTGGGAGCATGACTGGTATACTAGGAAACTTAAGATAGGAGTCTCTCAAGAAAAGGAGAAAAGACAGTAGGCTCATACTTTTATACGAAAGTCTAAAGGATGCTGCCAGCATCCCAACAGATGACCTTGTTCCCCCAGCTAGGCATTGTAGAAATCTTCAATCATTGGCGTTTTAGACCCTTGCTGCAAGATTTGACATTTATAAAGAATCATTAGAGATTGGAATGCCCTTCCCGATTCGATTATTTCAACGGCTGAAGGTGCTGAGGATTGTGTAGAGCTCTAAGTTTACCTCTTTGGTGAGAGCTGGGGACTAACTTCCCATCACGGATCCTGGTGTATGAATGTCATTTGACTTGTCACCAGTGACAATTCTGATTCTGATTCTGTGTATTTGAAACCAAAATTTCCTGCTGAAGTGCGGTCAAGATGTATAGGTCCACAGCAATTCTGCAATGTTGGTTTCAGAGTTAAAGATGGTGATATTGAGGAGGTGAAGTCATTACTTAGGAAGAATTCGTTCATGTTTCGACGTTTAGGTAGAATATGAGAATGATGTTTGACTGAATTTATTATTTTTTATCAGAAGACTTAGTACAATTTTAACCAATCAAATAAGTACTGAATATAAATTTCACTTTTCTGTTGTATAGTTGACATAATAAACGTGTTAAACAGGTTCAAAACAATAAACTGTTACAGAGTTACGATCTGCGAAAAAGCGTCCGAAGTTCAATGTTTTTACCCTAGTGACGTCACGCATGACGATGCCGCGCATGAGGTTGTAATCGTTTGTCAAACACGCGATTATATTTGATTTGGGGTCGGAACACCAGGGTCAGAACATAAATTTCTATCCCAGGGTAAAATCATGGATTTCCTTGTCTGGTGTGCTAGAAAATTTGCCCCCGCCCATGGGGGCTTAGAGAAATGGCATTACAATAACACATCCCCCTGATATAGTGCCTTTATTGTATTAAAACTAAAAAAGGTAATTTTTCTGATAAAAATTTGTGATATTTTTCTTATCTATACTCCAAACATAGGTTTTGGGTGCTCGTTAGAACCGCCTCATTGCATGATGCTGCCACGCAGAGCTGAAAGCGACCACACATGAGTACTAGTAAACTGTTTAGAAGGTTTGAGCCTGCCCAGGCAAAGTGGTGCGATGTCAGATCTTCCATGCATATAAACCCTATTGGTTTCATCGGGCGGCAGGGTTTGAGTGTCATTTCATCTCAGTGTTGGGTAAAAGTCCCTCAAAATTGAAAGCAGTCTCCAAAATGATCTAAATAGTGTTGACGGGGATGTCAATGAGGCGATTCTAACAAGCACCCACAACATATGAAAAATTATCCCAGAATTATCCATGTTACGTCCATGAATATGGATATATATATCTTCTCAAAATATGTTAGAAGCCTCCGTGGTGTAGTGGTTACGCTAGTCGCCTTGTAAACCAGGGGTCGCAGGATCGATCCCGGGCTTCTCCAGCTTTTCGGGTGAGACTTTAAACCGAGGTCCCATCTCCGTATGACTTTAGCTGTTGATGGGATGTAAAACTCAAACACTCACTTACTCTCAAAATATGTTATTCTTTGTTTCAGGTAACAACTACAGAGACATTTGTAAAAGTTACAAATCTAGTCCCTGACGCAAATTACTGGCTCAGAGTTTATAGTGTTGCGGATAATTATAGAAGTCTACCTACAGAAACTCTTTATACTTATACTTTACCAGGTGAGGCATACACATTTTTTGGGGGGGGGGGGGGGGGGGGGGGGTTTGATTGTTATTCAGTCTACCAAAGTTAATACACCACAGCCTCATTATATAGAGGATCTTACATGAGTGTTCATGTATTATTGAATTTATTAAACGAGTTGAGAAAAAGAGATAAAATGCGAGGCTTTGCCGAGCATTTTATCTCTTTTCCTCAACAAGTTTAATAAATTCAATAATACATGAACACGAATGCAAGATTCTATTTATCATATGACATTTAAAGCGCATTTTATTCACGATTGTTTGCAAAAATGTCAAGATTCCGCCTTTAGTCAACCCAACGTCGTTAAGGACGTCGTACATGTAACGTAACGTTACGGGACGTATATAGCTAATTTGCATATTTAATCCACTAGTGGATTATCGAAAATATTACATGGCCTTATTACACTCTCAGACCCGACGTCATATGATAAAACAAGGTTCTTTATAAAACGCATCTGTGAAAGTTTTCAGGATTATTCCTGATTTCAGGATTTTGAGATTTTCTGTCCCTATAAAGTTTAGGCAAAATTGCCTTTTCAGGATTTGGAAACCTTCATTTCAGGATTTTTGAAATTTTCAACTTTCACCCATGAAAACGGTTATGGATATAACACGGTTTCAAGATGGATCCCAAAAATGTATAGATTATACAGAAAAATGACCATTTAAAATGTACATATTGTATAGAACAAGATGTGTTTGTGAAACACTGATGCCCCCGGACAGCGCATGTTAATTGAAAGTTATGGCCAATATTAATGTTTTTAAACATTTTGAAAAAAATAGGTCAAAGGTCAAGTTCAAAGTCACGAGATCAAAAATTATGGTACCACTGGAAAGGTCTTGTGATAAGGTATACACATGTGAAATATGAAAGCTCTATCTATTACCATTCAAAAGTTATGCCCAATGTTTAGGTTTTTGTAGACAGACAAACGGACAAACAGACAAACGGACAAACAGATAGACAGACCAAAAACTATATGCCCCCGAATCTCTTAGATTCCGGGGGCATAAAAATGACCATAAATGGTCATTTTTATATATAATCTATACATTTTTGTTTGGATATAACACGGTTGTTTTAACTAACTCGGTTTCTGCTTTGGACCCAATTAATAGTGTTATAAAGAGGTTTAGGTGTAATACTGCCAGACCTTTATTGCTGTTGCCCGTATGAGACCTTTATTGCTGTTGCCCGTATGACTGTCACTAACCATTATATGTAACTACATGAAGATTGGCCTATATATGTTACATACACAAAAACTTTCTCTTTCTCAGCTTCCATTAGGGTCTATAAAGTCATTAAATTCAGCAAAGGTGCTATAAAAGTCACCTTTTCTAGACTGCCTGACCATCCATCTATCTATATACAGTAGAACTTCGATGGCTCGAAACCGATGGCTCGTTTACCATGGATGTGTCGAACCCATTCTTGAGCCCCTAGCGAAATCCTCTACATAAGAAATAGTGGGGTGTATTGATGCGATTTTAGTCTTTTATGTTGCAAATGTATGCTGTGTGTGCTCATTAGAATCGCCTCGATGAGGCGATTCTAATGAGTACACACATCATACATTTTCATTATAGAACACTGAAAAGATGTCTAAAAGTACCTTGGTATGCCTCCTGACAGTAACCTCAGTGGCTCGAACTACCCCTGTCTCGAACAGATTTTCGAGGTCCCAAAGGTGTTCGAGCCAATGAAGTTCGACTGTATTCACCCATGACTGCGTGTCCAGAGTGTATCATCAACTATGTCGGTCTCGGTAGCTCAGTCTGCTACACATCTGACTGGTGCTCAGTCGATACCTGCCAGGGTTGGCAACATTCTTTCGTGGAGATTGATCATGAAATCTTTCTATGGTCATTCTCTCCCTTCTGCTGATTCAAGAAGGCCAGTTGTCAATTTCTGGCGAAAGAATCTGTACTGTACTGGTTAACCGCTTACATATAAGCCTGCCCAGGAAAAGTGTGGATAGGTAAACTGACAGTCTAAAAAATGACCTAAAATAGTGTTGACTGGGCCGTTAAACTACAATACAAACACACCGGCCCCGATAGCTCAGTTGGTAGAGTGTCCGCTCCAGGGAACGGGAGGTCACGGGTTCGATCCCGGGCCCCGACATACCAAGGTCGTTAAAAATGGTACTAGCTGCTCCTCACTTGGCACTCAGATTTACGGGGTAGAGCTAGGACTGGTCGACCCAGTGCCAGGATAATGTGACTGGGTGTGGTATCATGTAATGTGTCTGGGACATGATACTTCAGTGAGGCAGCACTATAAAAGTGAGCATTGAGCTCCCTGTCGCAACCAGACACTGTCGTGATATGACTGAAAAATTGTTGAAACCGACGTTAAGCCCGAATTCACTCACTTACAATACAAACAAACAAACTGTATCTTCAACAAATTTTAGTCTTACCTAATACATGTATACAGTTACTTACACAATATACACATACATAAGGACTTCCTCTTTTTGCTGCATTTGCAAAATCGGCCCACATTTTTTTCTGTCCAAAACTATTAGTTTATTTGCCGTATTCAATGATCAAAGTTTTAACGATACGTTAACTTACAACATCATTAGTTTTAAACAACAGGCCCCAGACCACTAACGAGCTCGTTAAGCTAACAATGCTTTATTCAACTGGGCCCAGTTGTTCAAAGCATTGTTTAACTTAATGAGCTCGTTAGTGGTCACATTGTTAACTGTTCTAGCAAGTTCAATATCTAAAATTTTGGCATTTTTGCTGAAAAAATGTGAGCAGCTTTTGCATCTGTGGATTTTTCCATCCACCCCTCACACCCATATAAGATTGTTATATTATCACCCAATACCCACCTTATCTGTTCCAATGCAATAAAACACATGGAACGGGTCTCCGTTGCCTGATGGGTAAGAGCACTGACTCATGATTGTTAGGTTTTTCACCGCCGTTGTTTGCGTCTCGCTCAGGCCACATGTGAGACGCCAAGTTCTGCAATGGAAGATCAGGTGGTTTTTCTCCAGGTACTCTGGTTTTAGCCCACCTTCAACTAATGTTCGGCTAGATATGAGTGAAATTATCTTGAAGGGTCCGTAAAACCCAAACCCCCCCCCCCCAAAAAAACACCTGGAAGAAAAATTATTTCCGAATAATTGGAGGTGATTTGTTTGTTTGTTTGTTTGATTTGAGGTTTAACATCCCCATCAATACTGTAAAGGTCATTTTGGAGACCTTGCCTCCGATTTTGTTGGACTTTTACCTGACATTGAGCTGAAATGACATACCAAACCCTGCAGCCCAATGAAACAAATAGGGTTTATAAGCATGGACAGTCCCGACTCGCAGCGCTTTGCCTGGACAGACTTACCCTTTGGTGTCTTTGGTGGGTGGAGTAAGTTAATTGTATCGATTCCTGATCTTTGTTTTACTTCTACTTTTTAGATCCTCTAAGTGGTTTACCAGTAGTCATGTGTGGTCGATTTCAGCTGTGCGTGGAAGCATCACGCAGCACATCTATTTCTTCAAGCCCCGATGGGTGGGGGGCCAAAAGGGAGATGATAATATTATTATTTATTATTATTATGTAAAATGGTTTTCCATTTCAGTGCCAATAGCAAGTAATGTTACCATAGACTGGATACAAGTTTGGCAGAATAGAACTCGTAAGTACCATGTGAACATTGCTCGCTTCCACATTATGTTGGGACCTGGGACCTTCAAGACCACAACCTCTTTATAACACTGTTTGCAATGGAAGGGGTTGTTGTGTTCAGTGAGATAAGAGTTGAACATTCATGTTATATCCAAGCAAAACAGTATGGTCATTTTTCTACATACTCTGTAAATTTTTGGAATCCATCTTAACCCTTAAGATGCCGAGAAAAACTACATTTGAAAATGTCGTCTGCTGAATTTTTTGCAAGCTTTTTGTGTGTGTGTGTGTGAATTCGGGTTTAACATTGCTTTCAACAATTTTTCAGTCATATCACGACGGTGTCTGGTTGCGACAGGGAGCTCAATGCTCACTTTTATAGTGCTGCCTCACTGAAGTATCATGTCCCAGACACATTATATGATACCACACCCAGTCACATTATCCTGACACTGGGTCGACCAGTCCTAGCTCTACCCCGTAAATCTGAGTGCCAAGCGAGGAGCAGCTAGTACCATTTTTAACGACTTTGGTATGTCGTGGCCCGGGATTGAACCCGTGACCTCCCGTTCCCCGGAGCGGACACTCTACCAACTGAGCTATCGGGGCCGGTTTTTGCAAGCTTTTTAAAAATATTTTTGCATACAGGCAAACAGTATAGACACAAATCAGACCGCTCCTAGAGGAGCAGTCTGAATTTGCAAAAATGACTTTTAAAGTAACCAGCAGACATCAAAGCAGACGACAGGCATTTTTGGTTAGCTTAAGACTGTGTTGCATCCTAACCTTTATCCTGCTGTTCACAACAACCCCAAGTCTTTGCAAACAGTGTAGATCCAGATCAGATGGCTTCTGAAGAAGCCATCTGATCAGGATCAACACTGTTTGTCATGCAGTTTGTGAATTGAACAAATATATTATTTCAAGGAATTTGATTGGTTGATAATCAGCAGTGGGAGTGACTTAATTAATTTATGCAGCGGGATAAGGGCAAAAACCATCTTAATATTATGACATTTTGGCGGGAAAAATGTTGCAACGTCATGGGGAAATCTCTGTGACAATGTTGTGTCCCTTTTGTATACAAATTCAGAATTGTGGAACTGTGAAAATGTAGTTTACTTCAAAATTCGTACTTTTTCATGACTTGATCTGGAACAAGATCATTGAGCTAACAATTCTTTGAACAGCTGAACACTGATCACTAATGAGCAATTCTTTGAACAACTGGGCCTTGTATTGTAATTTTTTAATTGGCTATCCTGTATTGAACAGAGGTCATCCTTATTAACACCAGGTCAAAAATCAATAATCATGTTTTTTATTGTGTTAATTAATAAAATTATCATTAATCAAGTAATTTTGTATTGTCCCATTTACAGGTCCTTGGTCAGCTGTATTGGCCTCGGCTTCGGGCCAATACAGCAGACCTCGGACCTGCAATTTGGCCAATACGAAATTACTTGATTAAAAACATTATATTATTAATTGGCTATCCTGTATTGATCGGAGGTCATCCTTATTAACACCAGGTCAAAAGTCAATAATCATGTTTTTTAAGTGTGTTTATTAATAAAATTATCATTAATCAAGTATTTTCGTGTTGGCCAAGTTTCAGGTCATCGGTCAGCTGCATTAGCCTTTGGCCTTGGGCAAATTCAGCAAACCTCGGACCTGTACCTGAGCCAGTACGAAATAAGTTGATATATAACATTATATTACAGATTGCTGTGATAACCAGGGACTCTCAGATATATGTAAAGACAAATGTAAAAGTGGAGGTCAGCCCCCAGAAGAGTGTTTAGTGGACCTGGACAAAATCATCACATGTGGAGCAGGTACCGAGCAACTAACATTACTCTATTTACCCTCACTATGTTGAATATTTATAGGTTATTGACTTTATATTGTGAAATATTCGGCACGAGTTCATATGGCGAAGGACGCACGAGTTTGGGAGAAACATAAGAGAAACATTCTTGAAAAGGCCATAAAGCCTCTCTTCCAATGAATAAAATTCATACATGCCTTATTTATCATTCGTAACCCCAGATAAGAAGGGTTATGAAGAAAACTAAGTGTTAAATTTTCTTATTTCTCGCTAGAAAAATATGTTGTTGTGTGTATGTGTGTGTTTGAGTTTTACGTGCCCCCAATTACTAAGGTCATACATATGGAGACGGGACCTCAGTTTAAAGATTCTGAAAGTCCAGAGAAGCCCGGAGTCAATCCTACGACCCCTGGTTTGTGAGGTGAGTAGCTTATCCATTATGCCAAGGATCATGTTATGGGTACTTGTTAGAATCGCCTCACTGAGGCGATTCTAACAAGTACCCACAGCATACATTTTTGTCAATTTATTCCCATTACTCCGCGTTATCCGCAGCTATTTCATTTCTTTATACAGATGGCCGTGATCATACTCAGTGCTGCAGTAGGTATCCCAACTTCCCCAATGAGTGTTTGCTGTATTGCCAGGGTCAAAGTCCGTCAAGTGTTGCGGTGCAGTTTTGTCCACCA
Source organism: Lucinisca nassula (assembly GCA_963580285.1). Lineage (NCBI taxonomy): Eukaryota > Metazoa > Mollusca > Bivalvia > Lucinida > Lucinidae > Lucinisca > Lucinisca nassula. The sequence goes on from OY757011.1 coordinate 37,749,511, forward strand.
TACATCCCCGTTATAATGACATGCTTCACCAATGGTCAGGGTAAGTATTAGAGCTCCAGGGTGTGAGATAATGATAAAACCTGAGATTATTATTATCAAAAATGTGCCGTGGTTCATGTTTTGTCGGTTTTTGTGTGTGCCTCCATGTCACTTTCTATAGGTGACTTGAGATGGCTGCGTTCTTGGGTTTTGGCTTTTCCTGAGTGACCTTTTCTTGCTAGTTCATATAACCATAACATGCCTTTGTGCTTCCAAATTCTCTTTCTTACGTGTAGTTGAGAATTTTTCGGATGTAAATTCTTGTTATTTAAATTATTTCTAGTCCAAACATAGATTGCCAGTGCTTGTTAGAACTGCCTACATACAGCAGTTCTAATAAGTACCCACAGTCTATGATTTTGAGCAAAAACAAAGAAAATAATGTATACTCCTGTAAACACCAATTTTCTTTATATAAACTCAGGTTTACATGAGCTCTCACTACATAGACTTGTTGAACTGATATATGTCTTGAAATGATTAGTGCATTGCATTACAATAACACACCGGTGTGACATAGTGCATTGTTTCTAATCCCCAAAATGGCTACTTTTCTCATGAAAATCTGTGATATTTTACTTATTGTTACTGCAAACATAGGTTGTGGGTGCTTGTTAGAACCACCTCCTTGAGGTGGTTCTAACGAGTACTCACAACCTATGTCTTGGAGCAGAAATAAGAAAACTAATGTTTACCCCGTAAACCCCAGTTTTCTCTATATAAAGTGGGGTTTAGGGGGGTATTCATTTCACAGACTTGTTCAAGTGATGTTACACGGGTATATAATGCTGAAATATATAGGTCAAGTGTTAATTATTATGAGAGTTATAGCCCTTTGTAAGTTCATTTTTTGTCAAAAAGAAGGGCATTGATGGATTTTGAAATTACTTGGCAAAAATGCTAACCATCATGAGACAATATGTCTGGTTTATTGCTATAAGGTCAAGGTCACATATAGAGGTCAAAGGCCAAAATAAGGACTGTTATTCTTGTCTGGTCCATAACATTGTCAATCCTTGATGGATTTGAAAATTATTTTGCAGAAATATTAGCCCATTGCTAACTATCATGAGATGATATATCAAGTGCACAACTCTGGTCTGTAGCACCAAGATCAAGGTCATTCTTAAAGGTCAAAGGTAAAAAACATGATTCATTTTTTTGTGTCCAGTCCATAACTGTCATTCCTTGATGGATTTAGAAATTACTTCACAGGAGTGTTAGCTTTATTATCAAGGTTGCACTTAGAGGTCAGTGAACTAGCTTTCGTGTCAGAGCCATAACTGTCATTTTTTTGTCGCGCCTGCTATTAGCATGGCACAATATATCCGCCCGGTTTTCCGTCCGCTTGTCAAGGCGTCAACATTTGCGACCACCCCAGCGTTCACCCTGAGGTTCAAGTTTATTTCTCAAGAACTATAAGAGCTTCATTAATGATACTTGGTACAAACTTGTATCTGGGGATGACAACTTAAGTGCAAGCATCCATATTTGACCTTGACCTACATTTCATGGTTCACTGACTTTGTAAAATATTGCGACCACCCTAGTGTTCACCCTGAAGTTCAAGTTTATTTCTCAAGAACTATGAGAGCTTCATTAATGATACTTGGTACAAACTTGTATCTGGGGATGACAACTTACATGCAAGCATCCATATTTGACCTTGACCTACATTTCATGGTTCACTGACTTTGTAAAATATTGCGACCACCCTAGCATTCACCCTAATGGTCAAGTTTATTTCTCAAGAACTATAAGAGCTTTATTAATGACACTTGGTACAAACTTATATCTAGGTATGTAACTTAAATGCAAGCATCCATATTTGACCTTGACCTATATTTCATGGTTCACTGACTTTGTAAAATATTGCGACCACCCTAGCGTTCATCCTAATGGTCAAGTTTATTTCTCAAGAACTATAAGAGCTACATTAATGATACTTGGTACAAACTTGTATCTGTGGATGGCAACTTAAATGCAAGCATCCATATTTGACCTTGACCTACATTTCATGGTTCACCGACATTGTAAAATATTGCGACCACCCTAGCGTTCACCTTAATGGTTAAGTTCATTTCTCAAGAATCATTAGAGCTTAATGATACTTAGTACAAGCTTGCATTTAAGAATGGAAACTTTTGTGCAAGCATCTATGTTTGACCTTGACCTACATATCATGGTTGGGTGACTTTGCGCCCCCTTAGGCACGACATAGCCTTCTGCGGAATTCTTGTGTTCAATTTTAAAATTACTTGGCAGAAATGTTTACCATCATGAGTCAATGTGTCTAGCATCACTGTCTAAAACACAGGTCTATTGTTCTAAGGTCAAGGTCAGACTCGAAGGTCAATGTCAAAATTATGTTGAGTCCATAACTTTGTTATTCCTTGGTGGATTAAGAAATTACTGTGCAGAAATAATAGCTCCAAGGTCAAGGTCCCTGACTCAGAGGTCGAGGGTAAAAAAGTGACTATCTAGGCGAGGGCATCCATAACATTGACACATTTCTAGTTTTCAGTACAGTGTGAGCAGCTGAAGGCTAATAATATTAAATATGAATGATTTAACCCATTGTATGCTAGTGGACTCTTGCATTGCTATATGTTGGACAAGTCCATTTTTTATATGAGGGGAGACAGGTTTTTATTATAGTTTCGTCAGAAAATTCTGTTAGCAAAAAGTGCAGGCCCTGATCAAATGCCGCCTTCTGCGGCATCTGATCTGGGCCTCCACTGTTTGCCAAGGTACCCCTTTAGGGGTTTCCCGCATACAATGGGTTAAGGATATCTTTTTTATTCACCTGTCACATAGTGACATGGGGAGCTTTTGTGACCGCTTGATGTCCGTCGTCCTTCGTGCATCATCCGTCTGTCAACAATTTACTTAAAAGACATCTCCTCAACCAGTGACTGGATACTGAAATGATTTTACAGGAATGTTCCTTGGTTGAACCTCCACCAAAATTGCCTAAATGGTTCTGTTTCGCCATCTTGGCCACCAGAGCTAAAGATAGAGGAAAATAAATAGAAAAACCTGAAAATGCCATCTCCTCCTAGGTCAGTGACCCAATTTCAAAACAATTTCACAGGAATATTCCTTGGGTGAACCTCTACCAAAATTACCCAAATCCTTCCTCTCGGATGAACAAGATGGCCACCAGAGCTAAATGTAATACTTTAACAAATTTTCACCAGTAACCATTTTGGAGATATGAAAGAATGCACCAAATGCCACATGGGTATGTTATCATTAAGGCTGACATGATTAATGGTGTAATCGATCGATAAATACCACAAAAATGATTGTCATTTCTGATTTGCTTTTAATCGATTACTTGAGACGTACAATTTACTACACAAAGTTATGCCTAAAATAGCTGGTTGAGTGGCAAACAGTGCAGACTCTGATGAGATGCCACATTATGTGGTGTCTCATCTGGGTCTACACTGTTTGCACAGACATGTCTGTTCAAATATACATATGGTAAAGTGCAACATATGGTAAGAGTCGTGCTCAGACAGAAAGTCAGACAGGTAAAATAATGACAAAAACCTCAGTGATTACTAATCGATTATCGATCGCAATGACAGGACTGATAATCGATTATCTTTTCAGCTCCGATTAGCCAGCCCTAGTTATCATAATGGTTTTGCTGTATTTCACAGGTCTCCTTCCTACACCTCCTCAGAATTTCCGTGTGACGGGATACACAAACAAGAACATTTCTGTTGCATGGGATCCACCCTCAAGTAACTGTAATCAGGACTGTGCATACTACACTGCACTGTGGGAGGAAGGGAACCAGAAAGATATGAAAAGACAGGTGAGTACTGTAGATTAAGTTTCAAGGGGAATGGGAACACCTGGCAGAGTTTTTCGCCATTTTTCAAAGGGAGACAACTTTTGGGACTTCTTGTTTGCTTTTCTATAAGCCCTGTCCCAATGAAAAAGGGGTCTTCTCTTAAAGGAAAGAATTTGCTCCTCAGGAGCAAATTCTTCACTTTAAGGGTTGACCGCTATTGACATGGGAGACAGAAATACTTTTGCAGGAGTCACCTCCCCTGAAGGTGTTCCCGTTCCCCTTAAACAACCGTGTTATAGCCAAACAAAATGTATAGATTCTATTGAAAAATGACCATTTTTCTGTATTATTCATTTTTGGAAGCCATCTTCAAACTGTTATATCCAAAACCATGTTGTAACAAGCAATGTTATAATGAGGTTGTGGTATATTTCAGCCACGCCACAAGAAAATGGGTCTTTGTGGATTACCAATCAGCCAAGAGACGGACAGGAGATAGAACATCCTTTACACCTGTTAACTCTTTTACACTGTGTATGAGTACAAATACCCATGCAAACTGTGTAGATCCAGTTGAGATGGCTCACTTTGAGTTAACTCATTTGGATCAACACTGTTTGCTGTTCAGTTAATCATTTTGACTCTACCCTCTGAAATAATCTTGTAAGGGCCCTAACCCCCCCCCCCCCCACCACCACCACCACCACCACCAAAATAAAAATAAAAAAAAAAAAATGGAGAATGTCTAAGGCACCTTTTTCATGGGTTAGCTCCTGTAGAATTAACCGTTAAAGCGTGTAGAAAATCAACGTCAGAAACTGTCGTCTGCTTATGTCGTCCGCTGAAACTTCTTTCAAACTTCTTATAAAAATATTTTTGGATACAGGCAAACAGTGTGAAACCAGATCAGACTGCTACTACTGGGAGCAGCTGTTTGCAGAAATGACTTTTCTAGTAACCAGCAGACGACAAAACAGACGACAGTTGTCGTGATTGGCATCTTATGGGTCAAATGACAGTCAAACTTCATTGGCTCAAATATCCTTGGGACAATGAATTTTGCTCAAGACAGGGGCAGTTCTAGCCATTCACTCAAAGCATCAGGTCATAAGGCTTAAAAGGAATGTCTGGATTTCTTTCCCATCTTTCACAAAACATTAGTACATGTATGTTGTGTGTACTTACCAGAATTGCCGGCCCCGATAGCTCAGTTGGTAGAGTGTCCGCTCCGGGGAACGGGAGGTCACGGGTTTGATCCCAGGCCGGGACTTACCAGTCATTAAGAATGGTACTAGCTGCTCCTCGCTTTGCACTCAGATTTACGGGGTAGAGCTAGGACTGGTCGACCCAGTGTCAGGATAATGTGACTGGGTGTGGTATCATGTAATGTGTCTGGGACATGATACTTCAGTGAGGCAGCACTATAAAAGTGAGCATTGAGCTCCCTGTCACAACCAGACACCGTCATGATATGACTGAAAAATTGTTGAAAGCGACGTCAAGGCGATTCTTACGTGTACAAACACATAAATTTGCATGATAACATATGCATCACAAGAACACGCCTATATAATTCTGATCCCCTTGAACCCCACTTTTATCAAGTAAAACTGGGGTTTACAGAGGTAAACCTTTTTTTTTTATTTCTACTCTAAATTATAGATTGTGGGTACTCTTACTTTTGCCGAAAAATTGAATTTTTTAAGACGAAAATTTGTGATATTTTTCTTATTTTTGCTCAAACTATAGATTACTGGTACTCGTTAGAACCGCCTCATCGAGGCGGTTCTAACGAATACCCACAATCTATATTTTAGAACAAAAATAAGAAAAATAAGGTTTACCCCTGTAAAACCCCAGTTTTACTATATAAAAGTGGGGATCAAGGGGGTTAAAATTATCTAGGCATGTTGTCGTGATCGAACATATACTGTCATTTTAACGAGAGTCCTCTGTAGTATACTGTGTATTCATGAAAAAGAAAAGTTGAATGTGCTTTATTTATCTAGCGTGTGAACCCTGGAGATACAAGCTACACATTTGTTGACCTGAAGCCGGAAACAAAATACCGACTTGTGGCTGTTGCGATGAACGGCAATGGAAATAGTCTACCTTCTACATCGATCCTTGTTGTCACAAGAGCAGATCGTAAGTTAGAAGATTCTGGAAATGGACCCTCATGTTACTAACATTATGAAAACATGCCTATACAAATACATTGTAAATTTTACTGCCAAAAAATAAAAAAATTAAAGGTGGAAAATTGTGTTCTTTTTCTTACTGCTGCTCAAAATATAGATTGTGGGTACATGTTAGAACCGCCTCAAGGCGGTTCTAACAAGTACCCACAATCTATATTTTAGAGCAGAAATAAGAAAAATAAGGTTTACCCCTGTAATCCCCAGTTTTACTATATAACTCTTAACCTGCGGTTCACGACCACCCCTATCTTTGGAAACAGTATAGATCCAGATCAGATGTGAATTTGAACGAAAATACTATATCCTGTAATCTGATTGGCTGATAGTCAGAAATGGGTGTGGCTAATTTAATTATTCAGCAAGATAAGGGATAAAAGTGGGGTTCAAGGGGGTCAAAATTATAAAGGCATGTTTTTGTGGTGCTTCTTTTAAAGGTCAACTCATTTGAGGTGAAATTTATAATACAGTCCAACCTGTCATAGTGGCCACCTCTATTAAGCAAGCAACCTGTCTTCAGTATGCATGCATTGAGTTCCCCAAAAAGGCAAATCAGCATTAAAATTCACCTGTATTAAGCAAGCACCTGTCTTAAGCAAGCACATTTTGATCATCCCTGAGGTGCTTGCTTAACACAGGCTGGGCTGTACTTTTGAAAATAGAATACAAACAAATAGAATAACAAAAAATGTTATTTGTCCTGCTTACAAATTTTAAAAGGCATTTCAAAATTTTTGAGCAGACAAAAGTTGATGCTCAAGTGATGCTCTAGTGACTTGAGCATGAAAATTATCTAGGGATGGGCCGTAATTAACCCATTGCATGCAGGGAAACCCCTAAAGGGGTACCTTGGCAAACAGTGCAGGCCCAGATCAGACGCCGCGGAATGCATCATCTGATCAGGGCCTGCAGTATTTGCTTACAGAATATTTTCCAGCAAAAATAGATTAAAAACGAAAAAAAATAGGCCTCCCAACCCTTATATGACAAATGGACTTGTCCAACATGTAGCAATGGAAGAGTCCACTAGTATACAATGGGTTAATGTTTTTTCCACATGAGAAGACTGCATAGATGACCAACCAAGCCTCTGTGCAGACATTCCTGAGCCTTGGCTGCTTACAGACATGCGGGGGAGATATCTTAAGATAGATTCATAAAAGAACAAGTACATTTAACCCTTAAGATGCCAATTATGACAATTGTCATCTGCTTTGCCGTCTGCCGGTTTCCTTAAAAGTCTTTCTTTGCAAACATTGTGGACCCAGATCAGACTGCTCCTGAAGGAGCAGTCTGATCTGGGTTCACACTGTTTGCCTGTATGTAAAGATATATTTAAAAAGTTTGTAAGAAGATTCAGCAGACAACTTAAGCAGACGACATTTTCAGATGCAGATTTTCTTGGCCTTTTTAAGGGTTAATCTTTTTTAGTTGGCTACACACACACGTGCACGCAGTCAGACACACATTCGAAAAACATAAACTGGAAAATGCTAAGGGCCCCTTTCTCTTTGAACCCATTTTGTATGGGAAAACCCAAGACTGATGATTGGCAAACAGTAAAATCCCAGAACAGATGCTGCAGAACATGGTTTCTGATCAGGGTCTACACTGTTTACAAAATATTCTTAATAAAATGTTCATCCATATTCTAAATAAGTTTTAACCCTTGTCCTGCTGAACCCGGATATTTCTTATCTTTTCAAACAATGCAGATCCAGATCAGATGGCTTCTGAAGAAGCCATCTGATCAGGATCTTCATTGTTTGTCATTCATTTTATGAATTTGTCGCAATAATTTGCATCAAGTAATCTGATTGGTTGTTGATTAGTAGTGGGTGTGGCATATTTAAATATTCAGCAGGTCAAGGGTTAAAGATAACACACCCTGACACTCCTCACTCCAACAGACTCCTGTTATATACACAGTGGAAGATTCCATTCAGTACAGAATGAGTTAAAGATACCATGGTTGTGTGAAACGGCCCCCACCCATCGGGGCTTGAAGAAATAGATGGACTGCATGATGTTTCCAGGCAGAGGTGAAACCGACCCAAACACGAGTACTGGTAAACTGGATAGAGGAACTAGGCCTGCCCAGGCAAAGCGGTGCGAGTCGGACCGTCCATGCTTATAAACCTTATTAGTTTGATTGGGCAGCAGGGCTTGAGATGTCATTTTATCTCAGTGTCGGTTAAAAGTCCCACAAAATTGGAAACAATGTCTCCAAAATGACCTTTACAGTGTTGACGGGGACGTTAAATCTCAAATCAAATAAACAAACGAAATACCATGTTCACCACAACCCCTTTATAACACTATAAATGGGTCCAAAGCAGAAACCGTGTTAGTTAAACAACCGTTTTATATCCAAACAAAAATGTATAGATTATAATCTATACATTTTTGGTAGAAAAATGACCATATATGGTCATTTTTCTATATAATCTATACATTTTTCGGACCATACAAGGTCATTTTTCTATATAATCTATACATTTTTGGGATCCATCTTGAAACTGTGTTATATCCAAAACCATGTTATAATGAACAGTGTTATAATGAACTGTGTTATAATGAACTGTGTTATAATGAACTGTGTTATAATGAGGTTGTGGTGTATGTGTGAGATTATAAACTCTCTCTGTGAGATTATAAGCATCACACACAGATGTGAAAGATCGATAGTAAATTCAATCCCAAGTCACTTGCAGAGTGATGCTACTTTGATTAGTTTTGCTATGACTTTACACAAAATGTTGGAAGTGATATCTCGAGCGAGTTCGATTTTCAAGGTCATGGCCTCAAGGTCAAGGACACTGTGGCAAATCTTAGAAAAACATTGACATCGCTCTAGTGCAGATTTTAATAATAGTATCTTCACACAACTTCTGCAAATGATAATATCTCGAGCCAGTTCTACTTTCAAGGTCATGGCCTTTTAAAATCAAGGTCACTTTGGCTATTTTTAGAAAAAAAACTTTGTCAGCGCTCTATAATTTCACACAAATGTTGGGTATGATAATCTCTTGAGCAGGTTCGACTTTCAGGGTCCTGAGGTCAAGGTCAGTGTGGCTATTTTTAGAAAAACTTTATCATTACTCGACATTTATTGATGAATTTTGCTTTAACTTTATTTACACAATTGTTGGGTACCGTAAAAATTCGGCTATAAGGCGATTCGGCTATAAGACGGGACCCCCTTTTCAGCTTTTCTTAGGTGGGATTTTGCTTATACTCTTTTATAAGACGGGTCAAATTTTTGCCATATCTGTCGGGGGCCTATCTGCCACCGCCAGATGCCATTTAGATGTGAGAAATCGGCCTTTTTTCGTTAGAAAACCCAACACCTAGCTATTCAGTTTCAGAACCAACGCCCCAGCTAGCACATAATAGCGGCAAACGTCGGGCCGATACGTCGTATCGCTGTTGGCCCGGTACATGCTTTGCTGGCTTAGGCTACACAGACTCCTATTTAAAAGACGACAGGGGCTGACAAATCCATTTCCCGGCCGCCCGGGACAAGACCGAAATCACGCCGGGCAGGTGCACTTTGACCTTATGACGCTCGGTCGGGACAAGTGCAAAAAAAAAATCGTCTACAACCGCCAGTCTTTTTGAATCCTTGAATACGGTAAAGCTAGACCAGTAAGTAAATCGCTGTCAATTCAGAGACAAACCATCTGTGTATTTATTACGGTTCAAGCATGACACTTTTTTAATCCCTGTCGTATAATTGCCACCCTGCGGTGCGTGTCGATAAGGTGTGAAAATATGGTCAAGTTATGTCTCTAATTTGCGTTTATCCTCCAGTCATAAAATTTAATCCACAATCAATGTGAAAATGATTTAATTGCTCCTCAGACTATTAGCTACATCTAACGGTAAATGTTTGCATTATAAAATCGGACTATTCTACGATCTCATGAATGGTTATGTTTTGGCGCCAAATAGCAGACGTTGGCGGGAAAAGTCAAACGCTGTTGTTGGTTATTGACACGGAGCTTCAGGGGATAATTCGGGAGCTGTGCAAAGCACGGATTTTCTATCCACCTCCGCTTAGCTATCGGGAAAATATTTTTTACCGGTTCCAAACATTTTTTTTTATGAAAGAGATACATGCAATGCCATTAAACACGTGTGGGGGTAATGGCGTGGGATTACGTCATTTACCTATTGCGTGTAGAAAAATCGTAGCGGTGGTTTGTGGGCGGCGATTTACTGGTATATCAATTCAAAAATCACCGATCGGCTTTTTCCGTATGTCTGGTCTTCGCCCGACATTGCCGGAAAAAAGCCTGCAGTCCATGACCTCGGCTATAAGACGGGGTCGTTTTTTTTGGCTCATTTTGGAGGGAAAAATCCTCGTCTTATAGCCGAATTTTTACGGTATGATAATATCTTGAGCGAGCTTGACTTTGGGGACCTGGGCTCAAGTTCAAGGACACTGAGGTTATTTTTTAGAAAAACATTGTAATCGCTCTAGAGCGTACATTTATTGATGGATTTTAATAAACCTTCACACAAATGTTGCAAATGATAATATCTCAAGCAAGCTGGGCTTTTGCAGTTCATTGTTTTCCACACACAAAGTAATCTTGTTCAAGGGGATTTGTATCGCCTGCAATACCTTGTTACTGTAGAGCTTCGATGGCTTGAACCCCGATGGCTAAGTAACCATAGATGAGTTGAACCCGTTCTTGAGTCCGTTGGGAATTCCTCGAAATATGATACAGAGTTAATGTAGGGAGATTTTTCTTCTTCTATCTTGCAAATGTATGCTGTGTGTACTCATTAGAATCGCCTCAATGAGGCGATTCTATTGAGTACACACAACATACATTTATAATATAGAACACCAAAAAGATATCCCACAATTACGATATCTCCATTATGGCTTTTGGTATTACACTAATTGTAACACTCCGTGGCTCAAACTACCGCTGTCTCAAACAAATTTTCATGGTCCCAAAGGGGTTTGAGCCATCGAAGTTTGACTAAATGAATATAATGGAGAGTTTGTGAAATTTTTATTTCAGCCTTCGCAGACATAACTGTTACCCGAGATCCCACCGGTCTTGTTGAGAAGGGGTCAACAGTGGAGCTCCGCTGTGCGGCAAGGTCAACTCCAGTGGTTGTTACCTTATTTGAGTGGAAGAGAAACAATGTTGTTCTCATTGAAAACCCGCTGCATAGGTTAACGAAGGTGGATAAGGAAGACGCTGGTAGTTACACTTGTGCAGTAACATACAAGAATAATGAGGTTCATACCAAGGACCTATGGTTGAATATTATACGTAAGTAAACCACAGTCTAGTAACACCAAACTAAATAAGTCTAGAGCAAGTGCTTGTGAAACACTATGCCCCCAACTACATGCTTGCTTATAAGGATGGCCATAGTAATGAACTTTTCAAATACATGTTTACTTAAATCTTTTAATGAGACAGTTCATTATAACACTGTTATGGATATAACACAGTTTAATGATGGACCCAAAAATATAAAAAATAATACAGATAAATGGTCATTTTCTGTTTGTGGCCCCCGCCCATAGGGGCTTGAAGAAATATATGGGCTGCACGATGCTTCCATGCAGAGCTGAATCCGGCCCACACACTAGTACTGGTAAACCGCTTAGAGGATCTAAGCCTGTCCAGGAACCACGGTGCGAGGCCGAACATCCATGCTAATAAACCCTATTGGTTTCATTGGGCGACAGGGCTTGAGATGTCATTTCATCTCATTGTCGGGTAAAAGTTCCACAAAATTGGAAGCAACGTCTCCAAAAAGACCTTTACAGTGTTGATGGGGACGTTAAACTTCAAAACAAACAAACAAACAAATCATTTTCTGTTTGATCTTTTCATTTTTTTCTTGTTTGGATATAATACTGGGGCCAGTTGTTCAACACTAACAATGTCGTTAGTTAACGCATCGTTAAAACTTTGATCATTAAATATGGCATATATGCTAAGATTTTTGCTGAAAAAATGTGAGCAGCTTTTGCATATGGAAAAGCTGCTCACATTTTTTCAGAAAAATACCAAAATTTTCGATATTGTACTTGCTAGAACAGTTAACAATTTGATCACTAACAAGCTCGTTAAGCTAATGATGCTTTGAACAACTGGCCCCAGTTCTCTTACTTAACTCTTCTGCTTTTGGCTCCAGCACATTACGAAAACATGCCAATATAATTTTGACCCCTTGAACCCCACTTTTATATAGTAAAACTGGCATTACAGGGGTAAACCTTATTTTTCTTATTTCTGCTCTAAAATATACATCGTGGATACTCATTAGAACCACCTCGACGAGGCTGTTCTATTGTGTACCAACAATCTATATTTTAAGCAGATATAAGAAAAATATCACAATTTTACATCTTAAAATCTTCATTTGTTTACAGTGATAAAATGTACTATGCATTTTTATAGACATATTTTCCTAATGATACTGCTATATAGAGGTTATGGTGTAGTTATAAAAATACAGTAGAACTTCGATGGCTCGAACATCGATGGCTCGTTTACCATGGATGTGTCGAACCCATTCTTGAGCACCTAGGGAAATCCTCTACATAAGAAATAGTGGGGATAATTAAGGAGATTTTAGTCTTTTATGTTGCAAATGTCGATGAGGCGATTCTAATGAGTACACACAGCATACATTTTCATTATAGAATACCGAAAAGTTGTCCAAAAGTATCTTATTATGCCTCCTGACAGTAACCCTCAGTAGCTCGAACTACCCCTGTCTCGAACAGATTTTCGAGGTCCTAAGGTGTTCGAGCCATCGAAGTTCGACTGTACACTGAAATTGATCAGGGCATTTTCATTATGAAAACATACCCATGTGGCATAATGCATTCTTTCATATCTCCAAAATCATGGTTACTTTTCGGATGAAAATTTCAGATGTTTTTCTTATTGCTGCTCCAAACATAGATTGTGGGTTCTCGTTAGAAACGCCTCTTTGAGGCGGTTCTAAGGAGTGCCCACAACCTATGTCTTGGAGCAGAAATAAGAAATAATCATGTATACATCTATAAACTGCAATTTTCTGTATGTAAAGTGGGGTATAGAGGGGTATTCATTTCACGGACTTGTTAATGATGTTTATCATCATCCAAAAGTGCAGCTAAATTTTGCAACCTTACACAAATGGTTCTCAAGACATTTTGTTGACAATTTTTTTGTAATGGACCGACTGACAGACAAGACAGATTGGCATATAGACAGACAGACAGATGGATGGATCGACAATACAGGACCAATATTCCCCTTCAACTTCTTTGATTGATTGATTTTAGGTTTAACGTCCCCGTCAACACTGTAAAGGTCATTTTGGAGACGTTGCTTCCAATTTTGTGGGACTTTTACCCTACATTGAGATGACTCTCAAGCCATGTCGCCCAATGAAACCAATAGTGTTTATAAGCATGGATGGTCCAACTGGCAGGGCTTTTCCTGGGCAGGCTTAGATCCTCTAAGCGGTTTACCAGTACTCCTGTGCGGTCAGACTCAGCTCTGCGTGGAAGCATCATTGAGCCCATCTATTTCTTCAAGCCCTGATGGGCTTCTTTGAAGCTGGGGGCCTAAATCTTACCCATGTTTTCTATAGATGAACCTGTAGCAGTCAAGATGACTGAAGACTCAACTTCGCCTGGGATCAACGAGGACGCATATCTCAAGTGTCACTTCAAAGGATTTCCCTCTTTTGTTTCCTGGTCAAAAGACGGCCGGCCCGTGAGCAATATTAAGAAGTATTACCAGCACCCTCTGAAGAGGGACTTTGATACGGGTTTGACGACGAGCACCCTTCAAGTATATAGTGTTGTCGAGGAGGATTATGGGAACTACAAGTGTGAGGGTCAAAACAAGTTTGGTAATAACTCCATCACAGGCCAGTTGACGAGTGAGTATAATCTGAATTAACCCTTTTGTACCAAATGGAATCTTCCTCCTTATATATAGCAGGAGTCCATTTCAATATTTAGGGGTCTCAGGTTGTGTTTTCTTCAAAATTAATTAGGAAAATGGCTGAACTTTTAGCTAACAGTTGAGGCCCTGATGAGACGTCCGGTTCTGCGGCGTCTCATCTGGGCCTGCACTGTTTGCCAAGGTACCCGTTTAGGTGTTTCCAGTCTGAAATGGGTTAAATATACCAGATTTAGGCATGATATTTGTGTGCCACACCTACAGTACATTTCAAAAACACGCCCTTTTAATTGTGACCCCCCTGAACCCTACTTTATGTAGTTAAACTGGGGTGTATAGGGGTAAACCTAATTTTTCTTATTTCTGCTCTAAAATATAGATTGTGGGTACTCGTTAGAACCGCCTTATCGATCTAACATATAAATTGTGGGTACTTGTTAGAACCGCCTCAATGAGGCGGTTCTAATGAGTACCCACAATCTATATTTTGAGCAGAGAAAAGAAAAATATCACAATTTTTCATCTTAAAATTATTGTGTTTTTGGATGCATTTTCCTAATGGTTAGCTTAATATTTGGACACCTCAAATCAATCCCTTACCAAACTGATGCTAATATTTGAACAATTTTAATTTACTGCCACATGTTGTACCGGCCCCGATAGCTCAGTTGGTAGAGTGTCCGCTCCGGGAACGGGAGGTCTCGGGTTCGATCCCGGGCCGGGACATACCAAAGTTGTTAAAAATGGTACTAGCTGCTCCTCGCTTGGCACTCAGATTTACGGGGTAGAGCTAGGACTGGTCGATCCAGTGTCAGGATAATGTGACTGGGTGTGGTATCATGTAATGTGTCTGGGACATGATACTTCAGTGAGGCAGCACTATAAACGTGAGCATTGAGCTCCCTGTCGCAACCAGACACCGTCGTGATATGACTGAAAAATTGTTGAAAGCGACGTTAAACCCGAATTCACACACACACTGCCACATGTTGTGTCAAAAAATAGCTCCATGAGTAGCAAACAGTGTAAAGCTGATAATACCCCCATTCCACTAGGCGGCGATTCCCATACGCTTCAAATTTTTGGTCAAATCGCCATGGATCGTAGCAGAATCGCCAACAGCGCAACAGAAGCGTGATGAGCGTAGTAGAAGCGCATCGGAAGCTTCATGATCGCCACCTCACGGCGCTTGTTTTGACTCTGCTCAAAATTTACGTAGCGGAAGCGCCGAGCAGACGAAGCGCAACAGAAGCGTAGTAAAAGCGTAGCGAGAAATTCATGAGCGCAGCCGTATCGTAGCAGAATCGCCAGGATCGTAGCAAGCGCGTAGTCACATCGTATCGACAGCGCGAAGAAATTTGTCCACGATCTAGCTACGCTTCTGCTACGTTCACTGCGATCACGCTACGCTATATGCGCCCAGGCCACGATCCTGGCGATTCCGCGGCGACTAAACAATTTGCGAAAATCTAACTACTACGCTTCCGCTACGTTTCCACTATGGTCTTGGCGACATGGTTGCGTTCCCTCCACGTTCATGCCACGCTCTTGGCGACTGAACTGCGCTCATGACGTTTCGCTCCACGACGTTGGCGATCAGTATAAAAGTAGCACGCTTTCATTGCAAATTTCATTCTTTGCTGACGTTCCAAACTGGAGCCTTCGGTCTGCAGACAACCAAGGACGGACCCAGAACCTTTTTGCCCTCCTTCTTCGTCTGGCTTGGATCTCCAACCCTATAAGTCTATGGTTCATAATAGCCAGCTGAAGCATGGCCACTGGAACTACACGATCCATACCCTTAGACGGTGGGTGTTCAACTGCTGCTTTTCCGTTTTTATTGTCAACTTTATACAGAAATCGTCTAAAAGCGCAACAGCAGCGCAGCTACCGCGCCTTTGTCGTACTAACATCGCAACTACATCGCCGATAGCGTAGACTAAGCGAAGCCTGATCTCCTTCGTCGTAGCGAAAGCGTAGTAGAAACGCCATGAAGAGACCCAAAGCGCCATGGAAGCGCAACAGTATCGCAGCATGAGCGTGACCATCGCAGCGACATCGCAGTAGAAGCGTACTTGAATCGTAGTAGAAACGCAGAAGTTCCAAAAAGTGTCATATGTCGGCGCTTCTACGGCGATTTGAAGAAGCGCCATGATCGCCATGAGCGCAGCGGCATCGCCGTCTTGTGGAATGGGGGTATAAGATACATCATGGCATCTCAGCGGCCCCCGCCCATCGGGGGCTTGAAGAAATAGATGGGCTGCATGATGCTACCACGCAGAGCTGAAACTGTACCCACACTAGTACTGGTAAACTGCTTAGAGGGTCTAAGCCTATCCAGGAACCGCGGTGAGAGTCGGACTGTCCATGCATATGCATATAAACCCTATTGGTTTCATTGGGCGGCAGGGCTTGAGATGTCATTTTATCTCAATGTCGGGTAAAAGTCCCACAAAATTGGAAGCAACGTCTCCAAAATGACCGTTACATTGTTGACGGGGACGTTAAACCTTAAATCAAACAAAAGAAACCTTTCAAACATATTTTTGTATACCTACAAACAATATGGAAACAGGAGGAGCAGTCTAATCAGGGTCCACACTATTTGCTAAAACAACTTTAAAAGGTACCAGCAGACGACAAAGCAGATGACAAATGTTGTGATTGGCATGTTTTGGGTTAAACATTGTTGTTATCAGAATTATGTTTCTAAACCTCATTTCTTTAACTTTTCAGATATCTCTCCCACGCTCCCGCCATTGCCCACAGTTGCTCCCAACACTTCAATACATGGTAAGAAACACATTACCTTACAATAGCACAGGCATGTGATAATAATTTATTCTCTCATGTCTCCAAAACGGCTATTTTTCTGATGAAATTTACCATATTTTTCTTATTTGTACGCCAAACATGGGTTGTGGGTTCTAACGAGTACCCACAACCTTTGTGTTGGAGCAGAAATAAGAAAAATAATGTTTACCCTGTAAATCCCAATTTTCTCTATGTAAAGTGGGGTTTAGGGGTTGTGCTTATTTCACAGACTTGTTCAAGTGATCTGAGTAACTGCAATCTTAAACCTTAAAAAATGAGTAAAATAATGTAAATCTCTGTAAACCCCACCTATTTCTTTAAAAAAGGGGTTTAAAGAGGTGTTCATTACACAGACTTGGTAGAAGCCTCCATGGTGCAGTGGTTATGCTACTCACCTTGTAAACCAGGGGTCGCAGGATTGATCCTGGGCTTCTCCAGATGTCTGGATGAGTCTATTAAACAAGGTCCTGTCTCTGTATGACCTTAGCTGTCGGTGAGTCAAACACCCCTCACTCATACAGACTTGATATTGTTTGCTATCTTGTCAAATATATAATGATATCTATCTCAGAGAACATTTACCGGTAGTTTGGTATACATTTAAGAAAACATGCCTATATAAATAATTTGTAAATTTTACCACCTAAAAAGCGAAAATTTAGGTGAAAAATTGTGATATTTTTCTCATTTTTGCTCAAAATATAGATTGTGGGTACACCTTAGAACTGTCTCATCGAGGCGGTTCCAATCTATATTTAAAGCACAGAAAATGGAAATGAGGTGAGGAAAAAAAAACTTTAATTTTGTTTCAAATTCAGTAAAAAATCCATTATTTTTTCCAAAAATAGCCTTAAAAAAAGGTTGTTTTTTTTAAAACAGAACCAGCTAGGGGCCTGTTAGTATCAACCTTTATATTCAAGCCAGATATACAGTCAACCCTCTTTATACCGACATTCATTATAATGACAAAATTCGTTATAACAGCAATTTCAGTGGAATGACTACTTTGTTAAAGGTTAAGCCTAAGTTCCGAGCAGTGTGGGCTTCACTTGGGTTGGAAATGCACAAATGCTCAAAGAGGCGATTCTAACAGATTTCTATAACATTTGTTTCTTGGAGTAATGATGGGGAATATAAGAATCTTACATGGGTGTGAGGGGTGGATAGAAAAATCCATCCTGAGAGACACTGTCCGGCATCATGAGGCTTGCCGAGTGATGCCGAACAGTGATCCCGAGGGACGGATTTTTCTATCCACCCCTCGCACCCATATTGGATTCTTTATCTTGCATACCTTCCATTTCTTAGCGCGGATTTTAATGCTGCAGTCACTTCGGTTACCAACGTCCGCCATATTATGTTGACACTGCAGGAATGTTTAGTGACGTCACGTAACGTGCTGTGACGTCAACCTTAACGACAGCACATACCAGGTCGTAATCAACCAGTGCATTTGTCAAACAGGCGATTATATTCGATTTTGGGTCGGAACACCAGGGCCAGAACATAAATTTCTATCCCAGGGTAAAACCTCGGATTTCTTTGTCTGGTGTGCAAGAAAAGTCCCTTTATAACCTGTCATACTCGTAACTGGGATTCTTTTTAACGACAAATTCTTTATAACCGCACAATAATAGGGAAAAAATACCACCATTATTATGAGGGTCTTCTGTAGTTATTTCAAAAATATTTTTTTGAATTTCTGTATAATTTCAGACTGTTGTAGGAAAGAAAATGTATCTGACGACTGTTCCACACTGTGTAACTACTCTGTTGACATCAAGTTAGCCGAGTCAAAACCACATTGTTTGGGGTATCTGCCTCAGTTTATTTACTGTGGTGCTGGTAAGTAAGCTTGTTTAAACCATTGCATGCTGGAAGTCCCTAAAGGGGTACGTTGGCAAACAGTGCAGGCCCAGATCAGACGCCGCAGAACGCGGCGTCTGATCAGGGCCTGCACTACTTGCTAATAGAATTTTCCGTCACAAAATAGAATAAAAACGAAAAAATAGGCCTGACATCCCATATATGACAAATGGACTCCTCCACATATAACAATGGAAGAGTCCACTAGCATACAATGGGTTAAAACTATGGTCAAACATCAGTGGCTCAAACATGTTTGGGACCATCACGATAACAGGTCTCCGAAGGAGGAATATATTATCTGCCTTATTTTTCATAAAAAAATAGATTGTGGTTTCTGGTTAGAACTGCCTCATTGAGGTGGTTCTAACATGCACCAACCATCTATGCTGAAAGCAGAAATAAGAAAGATGTTACAATTTTTACCTATTATTTGTCATTTCTGACACCGTGCCGGACGCCATTATTTCACAGGGACATGTTTTCCTAATGATAGAAATTTGTTCCTAACAGGGTTAGTTCCAGCCACTGAGAGTTACTAATAGCGCCATGCCAAGCGGTACAATGGGGGATAATTTTCCGGTATCTTGGGTGGTGTTCTATAATATAAATATATGCTGTGTGTACTCATTAGACTTGCCTCATTGAGAAAATTATAATGAGTATAAACAGTATACCTAATGTTTTGGCAGAAAAAAATGTGAGCAGCTTTTGCAAATCACAGCGTACCTAATATTTTTGCAAGAAAAAATGTGAGCAGCTTTTGCAAATCACAGTGTACCTAATATTTTTGCAAGAAAATTGTGTGCAGCGTTCGCAAATCACAGCATGCCTTATATTTTTGCAAGAAAAAATATGAGCAGATTTTGCAAATTACAGCATTCTTAATATTTTTGCAAGAAAGAATGTGAGCAGCTTTTGCATTTGCAAAAGCTGCTCACATTTTTTTCTGCAAAAAAGAGGTGCAAAAGCTGCTCACAATTTTTCTGCTGTGTATACTCCAAAGAATCGCCTCATCGAGACAATTCTGAGTGTACACAGCACACATTTGCAAGGTAAAAAAAAACAAATTTCAGTAAATTATACCTCTTAGCTTATTAAGTAGAGGAATTCCTTAGGGAGTCAAGAAGGAGTTTGACTCTGGCAGGGTAGACAAGTCATGTGTTGAGCCATCAAAGTAAAGCTTTTGTTAAGTGGTGTTTAGCAAAGCCAAACGGGCCTCCATGGCATAGTAAGATTGCTACCTTTCTAAACATTTGGCAACAGGACTCTGTGTCCAAGCGGGTAAGAGCGCTGACTCTTAATCATTTGGTTTCTCTCTGCTGTGGGTTCGAGCCTTGCTTGGGTCTCATGTGAGAAGCCAAGTTCTGCAACAGAAAGTCAGGTGCTTTTTCTCTGGGTACTCTGGTTTTCACCCACCTCTCATCAAAATAAGTCAAATGATCTTGAAAGCACCGTAAAACAACAAAAATGAAGAAGAAACAGTTGGCATCCATTGCTTTTGGTTTAAGCCTGACTCAAGTCATTTGAGAGTCACAAAGTTCTGCATTGGGGTTTGCAGTGTTCTGCTTAATTATCCACTTGATAAAAGTGAAATAATCTTGAAAGAGCCATAACACCCAAATAATGTTAGATTATGATGACACACACGTGTGACATAGTGCAGTCTTTCATATCTTCAAAATGGCAACTTCTCCAATGAAAATTTGTATAATTTTCTTATTTATACTCCAACCATAGGTGCTGGATGCGCATTAGAAATGTTTGTTTGTTTGAATTAAGGTTAAACATTCCCATCAACACAATTTAGGTCATTTCGGAGATGTTACTTCCAATTTTACCCGACACTACATCTCAAGCCCAATGAAATCAAAAGGGTTTATATACGTGGATGGTCTGACTCACACCACTTTGTCTGGCCAGGCCTAGATGTTCTAGGCATTTTACCAGTACTCATGTGCATTCAGTTTCAGCTCTACATTGAAGCACCATGCCGTCCAATCTATTTCTCCTAGTCCCGATGGGCATGGGCCTGCCACGAAATGTATATTTGGTCATGTGACTGTTTCAGACCATCGAGACCACACTGAGTGTTGCAAGAAAAAGGGTGTAGAAGAATTTTGTTGGCCAATTTGTAAAGGAGTGGTGCCTGATCTTACGAAGGACCCAACAGTTTCCAAGTGCCTTGGCAAAATTGAAACAATTCTGTGGTGCGCTGAAGACGGACAGAGTATGTACATTTCCATCCTTTATTTAACCCACAAGATGGCAATCTCACTAATGGTTGTCTGCGTTGTCATCTGCGGATAATTTCATACAGTCATTTTTGCAACAGTGTGAACCCAGATTAGACTGCTCCTCTAGGAGCAGTCTAATCAGGGTCCTCACTGTTTGCCTGGTATGCAAAATTATTTTTAAAAAGATTGCAACAAGATTTAGCAGACAACATAAATAGACAACGTTTCCAGAGGCAGAATTTTCATGGCATCTTAAAGGTTAATCCATGAGGCACTACAGACAGTTCTGAAATTGATGGCATTTTCAAATAATTTTTGCTGATTTTTTAGAGAAAAAAAGGCTTGACATTTCATGTGAATCGTCTGCCAAGCAGACAATTCACAAAAAATGTCAAGCCTTATTTGCTCAAATTGAAAGCATTTTCAGATATATTTTTTTTTTTGCTTTTTTTTTCAGAGAAAAATAAGCTGTATATACCATGTGAAACTAGCAGATGATTCACATGTAATGTCAAGCCTTTCTTTTTCTGAAAAATAAGAAAAAAATACATGTAACTTGAAGAAAGTCTATCTGTTAGTCATGACTGTCATTTAAAAAGTTAAGGAATAATTTTTCCTGTGATAATCCATTACCAAAACACGCCTATTCAAATATATTAAGAATTTTGCCACCGAAAAAAAAATGAAAATTTTCTGATAAAAAATTCCGATATTTCTCTTATTTCTGCTCTGAAAATAGATTGTGGGTATTCATTAGAACCGCCTCGTCGAGTCGATTCTAACGAGTACTCACAATCTATGTTTTGGGGTAGAAATAAGAAAAAAATGTATACCCCTGTAAACCCAAGGTTTATATAGGTTTACTATACAAAAGTGAGGTTCAAGGGGGTCAGGATTATATTGGCGTGTTTTTGTGATGCGCACATTTTTATCAGGTATATGTTAGTCATGACTATCACTCAAAAAGTTAAGGAATAATTTAAATTTTATTGTGATAACCCCGCGCACGTTTTTATCAGATACATGCGAATATTACTTCACTCTAGCATTACTGGAGTGTGTTAATATTTGATTGCTTGAACTGAGGTTTAATGTCCCTGTCAACACTATTGAGGTCATTTTGGAGACATTGCTTCCAACTTTGTGTGACTCTTAACTGACATTGAGATGAAATGACTCCTCAAGCCCTACCACCCAATGAAACCAATAGGGTTTATATGCATCAACTCGCACCAATTTACTTTGGTAGGCTCAGGCCTTGTAAGTGGTTTACCAGGAGTCGTGGGCAGTCAGTTTCAGCTCTGTGTGCACGCAACTTAATATTTGTATCTGCCCACTAATAATATTTGTTAATCATGTTGAAACATGGCAAGGCAATACAGTCGAACTTCGATGGCTCGAACCCCTTTGGGACCATGAAATTTTATTCGAGACAGCGGTAGTTCGAGCCACTGAAGTTCACTGCCAAGAGGCATAACGAGATACTTTTAAACATTTTTCGATGTTAGATAATGAAAATGTTTGCTGTGTGTACTCATTAGAATCGCCTCACCGAGGCGATTCTAATGAGTACACACAGCACACATTTGCAAGATAAAAGACTAAAATCTCCTTTATCATCCCCCACCATTTCTTATCTTGAGGATTTCCCTAGGGGCTCAAGTACGAGTTCGACCCAGCCATGGGAAATGAGCCATCGGTGTTTGAGCCATCGAAGTTCTACTGTAATTATTTTTATTCTGTTAAACTTGAAACAGAAACAAAGTGTAGTTTAGGATTTGTTTTATAACATCACTGTGATTAAGCAGATGACCTCATATTTCATGAAAATTATATGACCACCTGTGTAATAACACATGGTTACTGGAGGGTAGTGTCATGACCCTGTCCTAAACAACCCATGTTTTCTATTAACCCTTATCTTGCTGTTCACGACAACCCCTATCTTTGCAAACAGTGTAGATCCAGATCAGATGGCTTCTGAAGAAGCCATCTGATCAGGATCTACACTGTTTGGCATTCAGTTTATGAATTTGTAGCAGTAAGTTACATCAAGTGATTTGATTGGTTGATAGACAGAAATGGGTGTGGCTTAGATGAATATTCAGCAAGATAAGGGTTAAAATTCTTTTTGACTTCTTGAGCAATTAAATCTATTCAAAATTGTTATATGATAAACAGACACCATGAAAACATGCCCAATAGGGTTTATAAGCATGGATGGTCTGTGACTTGCACCGCTTTGCCTGGACAGGTTTAGATCCTCTAAGCGGTTTACCAGTACTCATGTGTTTTCCTTATCCTGTTCATTTGTTCCTTACCCTGTGCGCTTGCCTTTACCAGTGTGAAGTTAGTACTTAGAGGTCAAAGGTAAAAAAAAGGGGTCTGAAACTTAAACACGGTCGATAACTTTCTTATTTCTGGATGGATTTTAAAATTACTTGGTAGAAATGTTCACTACATGAGACGATGTGTCACACGAAAAACTCAGGTCAGTACCTCCATGGTCAAAGTCGTACTTAGAGGTCAAAATAGGGCCCACAACTTAAACATGGTCAGTGACTTTCTTATTTCTGTATGGATTTAGAACTTAATTTGTAGAAATGTTCACCATCATGAGACAATGTGTCACACACAAAACCCAGGTCCATACCTCCAAGGTCAAGGTCATACTTAGAGGTCAAGTGTCAAAAAAGGTCCAAAACTTAAACACCATCAATAACTTTCTATGTATTAATATGAACATAGACATATTTTCAGGCGAGGGCATCCTATGGACACATTTCTAGTAGTTATTTATTCTGCAAACATAGGTTTCTGGCACTGGTAAGAATCGCCTCATTGAGGCGGTTCTAACGAGTACCCACAACCGCCTGCCCTAGGTTAACTGACTGGCTCAACATAACTTAAATAGTGTTGACTGGACCAAACAAACAATTGTGGCACAGTTATAATCCATCATGTTAACAAGTCCATGAAATTAAATACCCCTCTAAACCCCACTTTATATAGAGAAAAGTGGGATTTATGGGGGTATACATAATTTTCTTTATTTCTTCTCCAAGACATAGGTTGTTGGTACTCCTTAGAACTGCCTCAATGAGACGGTTCTAAAAAACACCCTCAACCTACAAAACGTAGGTTATGGGTGCTAGTTAGAACTGCCTCAATGAGGTAGTTCTAACAAGCACACTCAACCTATGTTCGGAGGCTAAATAAGGAAAATACTACAAAATTTCATCAGGAAAGTCTGTTTTTGAGAAAGGAAAAAATCCACCATGCCTCACTGATGTGTTATCAAATCTGCCTCATATGTATTCTTCAGAATTTTAGAAGCCTCCATGGTGTAGTGGTTACACTACTCGCCTTGTAAACCAGGGGTAGCAGGATTGATCCTGGGCTTCTCCAGACTTTTGGATGAGTCTTTAAACCGAGGCCCTGTCTCTGTATGACCTTAGATGTTGGTGGGACGTAAAAATTGAACACTCACTCACTCTTAAGAATTTTCAATTTTGTTCTGTTACATTTTGCAGGATTTATCCCCACTCATCCACTGAAGGTAGTTAGTAAGATGCAGTATGATCAGATGGTGGTCTCCTGGTCACCGCCAAAGGAAAATGCTGAAAAAGTGAATTTCTATACAATATATTATCAGTCGAATGAAGATACACAGCCACTGGTTTCTCAAGTGGTAAGTTATGATATTCCAGGCCCCGAGGTTACAGAACTTTTTTCATGCTCAGCTCACATGAGCACAAAATTTGTCCTGCTCATATATTTTAAAATGCCAACAATTGTTGGCATTTTAAAATTTATGAGCTGGACAAACAACAATCTTTTCTGATTTGAGCATGAAAATTGCCAGATTTGTTGGTATTTTAATATTTGTGAGCATTATAAATTCCATGCTCAGTTGAGTTGAGCATGAAGAAAGTTTAATAACCTTGGGGCCTGGGCTCTTGTCTTCTCAATAGGATAACACAGCCTTTTAACATAGCGTTTTATTTCATATGTCAAAAAGTATCTTTTTTTTTTTATGAAAAATTGTGATATTCCTGTTTCCGTTGTAAAAATAGATTGTGGGCGCAGATTAGAAATGCCTGATTAATCTATGTTTTGGGGGCAAAGTAAGGAAGTAATGCTTACACTGGTGCCATAAAAATTTAAAAAATTCAAGACACCTTGCTGTAATTCTCCTAAAATTTTAACAAATTTGTTTCACGATCCTGTATACAGTGGTCCACATGACTTTCACAAGCTTTTTCAGATCTTGAACTTCACAGCCAACTTCAATCATAAAATATGGCAAATGTGCTAAATTTTTGCTGAAAAAAAATGTGAGTAGCTTTTGCATCTGCAAAAGCTACTCACATTTTTTTCAGCAAAAATATCAGAGTATTAGATATTATACTTGCTACACTAGTTAACAATTTGACCACTAACAAGCTCATTAAGCTGACAAAGCTTTGAACAAACAGGCCTAGTTTTTTTGCCTCTGGGTAACATCGCGTGAACAAGTCCGTGAAATGAAGACCCTCCTAAACCCCAGTTTATATAGAGAAAACTGGGGTTTACGGGGGTCTTCATTATTTTTAGCTCACCAGAGCCGAAGGCTCCGGGGGAGCTTATAGGATAGGCAGTTGTCCGTCGTTGTCGTCGTCGTCTGGCGTTAACATTTTCAAACGACATCTCCTCTGAAGCCACTGGGCCGATTGAGTCCAAATTTCATCTGTAGCATCCTTGGGCTGGAGGATTGAAAGTTTGTGTTTTTTATGAAAATTGGCCCATTAGTTTGGTTGCTATAGCAACTTAGAGCTCCCATAGACTTATAATGGGGAAAATTGAAAAATGGCATTTACTGCCAAGCCTCTGCAGATATTTTCACAAAACTTTCATAGAAATGTTCCATAGGCAATCTACTATCTGCCGTATGATTTTAGGCCTTCTGCTCATTTTTATTGGTTGCCATGGAAACCAAAATGCAAAAAATAGACAAAAAAATACTTAAAAAATCATCTCCTCAGAAACCATATGCTCTAGGATGCTGAGACTTTATGAAAATATTCACCATATTTGCCTTTACAGGTTTTGTGTTTTTTATGAAATTTGGCCTTTTAGTTTTGTTGCTATGGAAACTTAGAGTTTCCATTGACTTATAATGGGGAAAACTGAAAAATGGCATTTACTGCCAAGTGATTGCAGATATTTTGACAAAACTTACATCAGGCTTGGGGTAATCATAATCTGTAATCGTAATCAGCTGTAATCGATTACATATTTTCAAGTAATCTGATGTAATCAGTAATCAGACATTTTTCTGATTACAAGTAATTTAATTTAATCAATTACTTCCATATTTTGGCCTGTAATCATGATTATTTTCTGATTACAATTTGATTACATTTCTGTTAATATACATGTATAAATTGTGAATTTGTGCAAAAATATAAGGATTCTGGACATCAGACCAATTCTTTTACATACTTTTGTTAGCATGTATACTCATCCTAATATCAGTAATTCCTAATAAACTGCAATTAAACATTTCAAACTGTTACCTTTCATAAAAGTTAATGGATGTGCTGAATGTTTTTCAAATCAGTTTATAAAGACTGCACAAGTGCAAATAAAGCTGATCATATAGTTGTCTCCCTTTAAAGTGTGTAAGGTATATGGGGTAAAGCTGTGCAGTCATAGTATTTTTATCAACAACCATAATGACCCTGAGGTATTGGACAGACAAACCTGGTCAAACAGCGCACACTCAGATAAGATGGTCTAGAAGAGCACTCTGATCAGGGTACACACTGTTTGCTTTTTATTTTTTTTTTTTGATGCATTTCTCCTTAGAAAAGGTTTTTTTGTAAATTTCTAGGCAATTATAACAAACTTTTCAGATGTCTATTTTTTATATATATTTTACAGTTTTTTTTGTTTGTTTTTTTTCACAGGTACATTGTACAATATATGAGCATCTATAATTTTCTATTGTTCTGTTGAGTAACCATCTACATTCAGGTGTGAAAAATTACATAACTGTTGCCAGTCACTGTTTGTCATGTAACTGTGAAAAACAATATCAACTCAAATTTTGTCTACAGGTTCCTGTTGATAAATTTAGTTTTTAATCAGATATTGATCATTGTGATTGATTTACAAACTAAAATCCTAACATTTCACACAGTTCATCTGAAAATATTAACTGCATTTTATTAAAT
Organism: Lucinisca nassula; assembly: GCA_963580285.1. NCBI lineage: Eukaryota > Metazoa > Mollusca > Bivalvia > Lucinida > Lucinidae > Lucinisca > Lucinisca nassula. The sequence goes on from OY757011.1 coordinate 37,776,634, forward strand.
GTGCCCAAATTATGTAGACAGGCTGGGACACTGATCAAACTGCTCCTACATGAAGACTGCTCCTCCATGAGCAGACTGATCTGGGTCTACACTTTTTGTCCAGTCTGTCTGTCTGTGTAGACTGAAAGATGCAACTTTTGAAAAGCTGATGATGATAAAGTGTAATTCAGATAGGTCATTTTGGCTTCGGTTATGAGAACTAGTGGATTGTTCACAATGGATGAATTTACTATAACAACTCAAAAGTACTGGTGGAACTTGACAAAAGCTAAAAGAGAGCTTACATAAATTTAGTTTTGAATTAAGTTTGTTTGAGATTGTGCTTCATTTTAAACATGTAGTTTAAATGAACATCTATTAATTATTAGTAGTAGTATTTGTTTAATGTGAGTTAAAGTGTCATGCCTGTAGTACTTCTAGATAATACATTGCAAAAGTAATTATAATTTAATCAATTACATTGCAAAATTAATTGTAATTTAATCAATTACATTCATATGATGTTGTATTTGTAATTTAATCAATTACATTTTCAGGGCAAAGTAATTGTAATTTAATCAATTACTTTCAGATGTAATTGGCCCCAAGCCTGACTTACATAGACATGTTCCTTGAGTAAACTTTTCTCAGCCATATGCTTTTCTCAACCTGGGGGTCCCCTAGGTTGTGCCGGGGCCATGCCCCGCCCCCTCCACTTTATAAAATGCCTTATATCTCTGAAACCTTACAGATCCCAACCCCTAAACCATATATATTCTTGTTCCTTATGATAAGATGCATTAAGTGACACCAACCTGGTGGTCCCCCGGGATGTGCCGGGGACAAGCCCAGCCCCCTCTATTTCATAAAATGCCATTTATCTCAGAAACCATTCAGATCCCCACCCCTTAACTATATATATTCTTGTTCCTGATGCTAAGATGCATTAAGTGACACCAACCTGGGGGTCCACCGGGATGTGCCGGGGACATGCCCCACCCCCTCCACTTCATAAAATGCCATTTATCTCAGAAACCATTGAGATCCCCACACCTAAACTATATATATTCTTGTTCCTTATGATAAGATGGACTCAGTGACACCAACCTGGGGGTCCCCCAGGATGTGCCGGGGCCATGCCCACCCCCTCCACTTCATAAAAGGCCCAATATCCCAGTAACCTTACAGATCCCCACCCCTAAACCATATATATTCTCGTTCCTTATGATAAGGTGTATTCAGTGACACCAACTTTGGGGTCCCCCGAGATGTGCGGGGGCCATGCCCAACCCCCTCCACTTCATAAAAGGCTAAATATTCCAGAAGTGTTACAGATCCCCACCCCAAAACCATATATATTCTTGTTCCTTATGATAAGACACATTCAGTGACACCAACCTAGGGGTCACCCAGGGTGGGCCCGGGCCATACTCGACCCCTCGACTTAACAAAAGACCATATATCTGAGAAACTGTTCAGAGCCCACCCCTAAACCATATGTATTCTTGTTCCTTATGATAACACGCATTCAGTGACACCAATCTGGGTCTTCTCCTAGGATGTGGCGGGGCTTATGCCCCACCCCCTCCCCTTCGTAAAGGCTGAATATCTCAGAAACCTTTCAGATCCCCACCCCTAAACCATTTAAATTCTTGTTTCTTATGATAAGACGCATTCAGTGATACCAACCTATGGGTCTCCCTGGCTGCACGGGGGCTATGCCCGACCCCTCCACTTCATAAAAGGCCCAATATCTCAGAAACTGTTCAGATCCCCACCCCTAAACCATATAAATTCTTGTTCCTTATGATAAGATGCATTCAGTGATAACAACATAAGGATCTCCCAGGCCACACCAGGGCTATGCCCCATCCCTCCACTTCATAAAAGGTGATATATCTTGGAAACCCTTCAGATCCCCACCCCAAAACCATGTATATTCTTGTTTCTTATGATAAGATGCATTCAGTGACACCAATCTGGGGGTCCCCTATGATGTGTCCGGGCTATGCCCCACCCCCTCCACTTCCTAATAGGCCCAATATCGCAGAAACCGTTCAGATCCCCACCCCTATAGCATATTAATTCTTGTTCCTTATGATAAGATGCATTCAGTGATACCAACCTAAGGGTCTCCCGGGCCACACGGGGGCTGGGCCCAACAACTCCACTTCATAAAAGGTGATATGTCTCGGAAACCATTCAGATCCCCACCCCGAAACCATATATATTCTTGTTTGTTATAATAAGACGCATTCATTGAAACCAACCTGGGGGTCCCCTGGGATGTGCCCGGGCCATGCCTAACCCCCTCCACTTCGTAAAAGGCTCAATATCTTAGAAACCATTCAGAACCCCCACCCCTAAACCATATATATTCTTGTTCCTTATGATGAGACAAATTCAGTGATACCAACCTAGGGGTCTCTGGGGGTGTGCTGGGGCCATGCCCCACCCTTCCACTTCGTAAAATGCCATATATCTCAGAAACTGTTCAGATCCCCACCCCTAAAATATGTATATTTGTGTTCCCTATAATAAGACTCATTCACTCACATCAACGTGGGTTCTCTATGTGCTAGGGCAACATGCTGATGCCATGGCCCACCCCTCCACTTCATATCTCAGACACCATTAAGATCCCCATCTCATAATCATATATATTCTTGTTTCTTATGATTAGACACAAGTCATTCAGTCACACCAACTTAGTGGTCCACAGGGGTCATTCCTCCCTTCATCATTTCATAAGAGGGCCTCATATCTTGGAAACTGTTCATATCCCCACCCCTTAACAATATATTTTCTTGATCCTTATTAAAAGACACATTCAGCGACAACAATCTTGGCTTTCCTGGGGTCTGCCAGGGCCATGCTCCAACCCCTCCGCAGCTTAAAAAGGCCTTATATCTCAGGAACAGTACACATCCCAACCCCTAAACCATATATATTCTTGTGCCTTATGATAAGTTGGATTCAGTGATATCAGCCTGGGCTCTGTTGGGTCCATGTCTCATCCCTCCAGTCCTCTTCATAAAAGGCCTAATATTTCAGATACAGAGTCCACATGGGTGCTCATTTGGAAATGGGCATTTGTTTGGGAGACTTTATAATCAATACATTAAAACCTGAAACCATACATGGCTGCCAGTGGGCAGTGCCTGCCTGAGCTCTGGTGAGCATTGTGGCCCATGGGCCTCTTGTTCTTATTTCTGCTCCAAGACTTAGGTTGTGGCTACTCGTTAGAACCGCCTCAATGAGGCGGTTCTAACGAGCACACACAACCTATGTTATTAGCATTTATAAGAAAAATATCAAGGATTTTCATCAGAAAAGTAGCCATTTTGGAGGTGTGGAAAATGCACTATATCGTACGGGTGAGTTATCATAATGATCAGCTTTTCCTTCATCTGTGGTCACCAAGTTGCTGTGGTCAACAGTTTGCAACTAAGTGAAATAATCTTGAAAGGGCCATAAAACTTTAATAAAAAAAGATATTTTTCATGGGAGTAGCGGTAGTTGGTACATATTGTTTTTGTCCTGTTTGTTTGTTTGTCTGTTTGCCTGTTGGTTGGACATCGGTCATAACTTTTCATCACGAAAACATGCCTATATACTTTTGACCTCTTTGAACTCCACTTTTATATAGTAAAACTGGGGTTAACAGGGGTAAACCTTATTTTTCGTATTTCTGCTCTAAAATATAGATTGTGGGTACTTGTTAGAACCGCCTCATCTCGGCGGTTCTAACGTGTACCCACAATCTATGTTTTTAGTAGAAATGAGAAAAATTTTTATCTTCAAATTTTCGGCAGTAAAATTTACAATGTATTTGTATAGGTGTGTTTTTGTTGTGCAACTGTTTCAGATAGAGCCTTCATATTTGGCATGTAGGTTGTTTGTGGCAAGGGCTTTTTGACCTGTGACCTTAACCTTGAACTGCTGTAACCTACTTCAAAGAAAAAAAATGACCTTGGCCTGGGGACATGTTCGTGTTTCACAGACATACAGTAGAACTTCGATGGCTCGAACACCGATCGCTCGTTTACCATGGATGAGTCGAACCCGTTCTTGAGTCCCTAGCGAAATCCTCTTCATAAGAAATAGTGGGGGATAATTAAGGAGATTTTAGTCTTTTATCTTGCAAATGTATGCTGTGTGTACTCATTAGAATCCCCTCGATGAGGCGATTCTAATGAGTACACACAGCATACATTTTCATTATAGAACACCGGAAAGATGTCTAAAAGTATCTCGTTGTGCCTCCTGACAGTTACCTCATTGGCTCGAACTACCCCTGTCTCGAACAGATTTTTGAGGTCCCAAAGGTGTTCGAGCCATTGAAGTTCGACTGTATCTTGTTTACTTTATTTTTTTTTTTTCAGGGTGCCAGTAAGACATCTCATGCTATAGATGGAGTGAAGAAGGGAGCCACTTACGAGGTTTGGATGGTGGCTAAAAATGACTATGGACAAAGTAAAGTGACTAATAAGACATCTTTATTAGTGTCAAGTGAGTTTCTTTCATTACTGTTTAGGTGTTTGTGTGGGGGAGGGCAGGGAAATATCTAGCAAATCCATTACGAAAACACGCCTATACAAATGTATTGTAAACTGTACCAGTGAAAATACAAAAACTTTAAGATGAAAACTTGTAATAGTTTTCAAATCTCTGCTCAAAATATAGATTCTGGGTACTCTTTAAAACCACATCATGGAGACGATTCTAACGAGTACCCACAACTTATTTTAGAGCAGAAATAAGAAAAATAATGTATTACTCCCATAAACCCCATTTTTTGCCCTATAAAGTATGGTTTAATCGGGTGTTCATTTCATCGACTGGTTCACATGATGTTAACCCTTTTGTAGAGAATGGAATCTTCCCCCTAATCTGTTACAGGCCGGGTCCCGAGGTTATAAGATTTTTTCATGCTCAACACAGCTGAGAATGAAATTTATCATGCTCATAAATAGCTAAATACAGATGAAGGAGGCATATTGTTATTTGTCCTGCTCATAAATTACAAATGAAAGAGACATATTTTTCTGCTCAGATTAGCACAATGTAATTTGTCCTGCTCATAAATTACAAATGAAAGAGGCATTTTGTTCTGCTCAGATTAGCACAGAATGTATTTGTCCTGCTCATAAATTACAAATGAAAGAGGCATTTTGTTCTGCTCAGATTATCACAGAATGTTATTTGTTCTGCTTATAGATACAATTAAAAGAGACATTTTGTTCTTCTCAGATGAGCACAGAATGTTATTTGTTCTGCTTATAAATTACAAATGAAAGAGACCTTTTTTTCTGCTCAGATTAGCACAGAATGTTATTTGCCCTGCTCATTAATTTTAAAATGCCAACAACTGCTGGATAAATTTCATGCTCAAGTGAGATGAACATGAAAAAGTTTTATAACATTTGGGGACAGGTTATGTTGGCCGAGATGAAGGTCTTGTGTATCTTTAGTCACTGGGGTGCACAATTGATATTGGCTTACAGTTGGGCAAGACCTGCTGTCCTTGCAGCTGGTAAGGGTAGGGGGGGGATTGTTTTCTATTTTCCATCTGACACAAACCCATGCCTATATAATTTTGACCCCCATGAACCCCACTTATATAATAAAAGTGGGGTTTACAGGGGTAAACATTATTTTTCTTATTTCTGCTCTAAAATATAGACTGTGGGCACTTGTTACAAGTACCACAATGAGGTGGTTCTAACGTGTAACCACAATCTATATTTTGAGCAGAAATCAGAAAAATATCACAATTTTTCATGTAAAATTTTCGTTTTTTAGGCAATAAAATGTATTTTGACAGTCATGTTTTCGTTATGGCTTCCATTTATTTTCCTCTCTCTTCTCTGTCCCTCACTTTCATATCTTATACTATTTCTTCTGTCTCTTTTCTACCTTTTCTCAGGGAGGACACAAAATGACCCATCAGGGTTGATGTGCCATTAAACTCCAACACAGTCAATCTGTAACAGGCCTTTATTATCAAATTTAGGGGTGTCAGGATGTTTCATTGTTTTGTTAGTGATAACACGCACATGTGACATATTACATTATTTCATATCTCCAAAATGGCTACTGTTCTGATGAAAAACCGTGATATTTTTCTCATTTATACTGCCAACATAGGTTCTGGGTGCTCAAGTACCTACAACCTATGTCTTTGAGCATGAATTAGAAAAATAATATGCATAGTTTGAACAATTTGACATGAGACTGGTGACCTCTGTTACCATAATTTCACTCCTGACTGAATGCATATATTTATCTTCACCATTTTCTGAAGAGGTTGATATTGTTATTCATTACAATGGGTTGTCATTCATGAGATGCCGAAAATTCGCGAGAAGGTAAAGAAAACCGATCTACTAGGCGAAAACACTGACTGATTTATCCTTTGCATAGAGGTAAGTCTCATGTCAAATGGCACCAGCTATACCCCTGTAAACCTCATTTTTATCCCCCGCCGAAGGCGGAGGGATATAGTTTTGGCGTTGTCCGTCCGTCTGTCCTTCAGTCCGTCCGTACTTCCGTCCTTCCGCACCAACGAAACGACATTTAGGGGGCAAAAAATTTGGACAGTTTGACACTTAAGTATATATTCGTGAGTCCAAATGGGGTTTATTCCGTTATTTGGGTACTTAAGTGGCAAAAATTCGCTCTTAGGTGGCTTGCCGCTTAAGAGAATTTGCCGCTTAAGTAGTCAATATGCCGACGCCTAGCCACTTAAGTATCCGTTCGTGAGAACGTGCGTCCTTCCATCCATCCGTCCTTCCGTCCATCCGTCCATCCGTCCTTCCGTCCGTCCGTCACACTTTTTTGTTCGGAACCGTTTCTCAGCAACTATTGCATGGAATTCAATGAAACTTGAAATAAATATGTATTATTATGCTGTGGTGATGCACGCGCAATTTTTTTTCGGATTGACTTTTTACATCCAGAGTTATGGCCCCTTGAATGATTGAAATTCTGGATTTTTCGTCGTCTCACTTTGTCCGGAACCGTTTCTCAGCAACTATTGCATGGAATTAAATGAAAATTGAAATAAATATGTATTATTATGCTGCAGTGATGCACGCGCAATTTTTTTTCGGATTGACTTTTTACATCCAGAGTTATGGCCCCTTAAATGATTGAAATTCTGGATTTTTTCGTCATCTCACTTTGTCCGGAACTGTTTCTCAGCAACTATTGCATGGAATTAAATGAAACTTGAAATAAATATGTATTATTATGCTGCAGTGATGCACGCGCAATTTTTTTCTGGATTGACTTTTTACATCCAGAGTTATGGCCCCTTAAATGATCGAAATTCTGGATTTTTCGTCGTCTCACTTTGTCCGGAACCGTTTCTCAGCAACTATTGCATGGAATTAAATAAAACTTGAAATAAATATGTATTATTATGCTGTGGTGATGCACGCGCATTTTTTTTCCGGATTTACTTTTTACATCCAGAGTTATGGCCCCTTAAATGATGTAATTTAATCCTGGATTTTTCGTCGTCTCACTTTTTTGTCGGGAACTGTTTCTCAGCAACTATTGCATGGAATTATATGAAACTTGAAATAAATATGTATTATTATGCTGTGGTGATTTTTTTTCGGATTGACTTTTTACACCTAGAGTTATGGCCCCTTAAATGATTAAAATTCTGGATTTTTCGTCGTCTCACTTTGTCTGGAACCGCTTCTCAGCAACTATTGCATGGAATAAAATGAAACTTGAAATAAATATGTATTATTATGCTGCCGTGATGCACGCGCAATTTTTTTTTTCGGATTTACCTGGATTGACTTTTTTATCCAGAGTTATTTCCCCTTAAATGATTGAAATTGAGGAATTTTGTCTATTCTGTGATTATATCGGGTTTTTTTAACATTCGCAAATTTTATTTTGGTATCCTTGAAACCACATAACAGGTAAATAAACCTCAACTTTGACAGACAAGTTAATCTCTACTGATAATTAGGTCAGTAGGTCAGGGTACAGCCTCTCATCCAGGGAGTAAATGTTCAGCGGGGCCCTTCCTCATTGTCTCTAGTTTGCTTCTTAGAACCATCCTCAATTTTGGCCAGATATATTTTCTTGCCATTCTACACGAAAAACCCATTAGGCGGGGGATATCAATTCAACGAATTTGCTTGTTTATTATAAATTGGGGCTTAGGGGGTGTTCACTTCACAGACTTGTTTACGCGATTTGAATTTATTTAGAAAATGGCTCAGTGAAAGTCCTGATAAGTGGCTGCATTGTGCAGCATCTGATCTGGTCCTGTACTGTTCACCTCTGTCTCAGAAATGTTAACTTTTCTAATGAAAATCTGTGATATTTTACTTATTTATACTGCAAACAAAGTTTGTGAGTGCAGGGTAGAACTGCCTCATTGATTTTTTAGCAGAAATTAAGTAAGAAAATACAGCAAATTTTCATTTGAAAATTGTCAGTTTTGAGGACATGAAAGAATGTACTAAATTACCTGGGCCCAGTTGTTCAAAGCTAATGACATCGTTAGTTAACATTTCGTTAAAACTTTGATCATTTATTATGGCTATTATGCTAATATTTTTGCTGAAAAAATGTGAGCAGCTTTTGCGGATGCAAAAGCTTCTCACATTTTTTCAGCAAAAATACCAAATTTTTACATATTAAACTTGTTAGAATAGTTAACAATAGGGCTAGCTAATCGGAGCTGAAAAGATATTCGATCATCAGTCCTGTCATTGCGATCGATAATCGATTAGTAATCGCTAAGGTTTTTGTCATAATTTTACCTGTCTGGCTTTCTTCTGAGCATGACTCTTACCATATGTTGCACTTTACCATATGTATATTTGAACAGACAGGCCTGAGCAAACAGTGTAGACCAAGAATGCGGCATCTCATCAGGGTCTGCCCTGTTTGCCACTCATCCAGCTATTTTAGGCATAAGTTTGGGTAGTAAATTGTACATATCAAGTAATCGACTAAAAGCAAATCAGAGATGATAATCATTTTTGTTGAATTTATCGATCGATTAATCGATTATATGATTATTCGTGTCAGCCTGAATTAACAATATGACCGCTAACGAGCTTGTTAAGCTAACGATGCTTTGAACAACTTGCCCATGGTTGTGATATCTTAATGAAATTAACCCGATTTGTACCAAATGGAATCTTCCATTCTGTGGCGTCTGATCTGGGCCTGCGCTGTTTGCCAGGGTACCCATTTTGGGGTTACTGGTACAAAACGGGTTAATATACAGTGAAACTTCGATAACTCAAACACGGATAAAGTGTTTACCATGGCTAATTCGAACTCGTTTTGGAGTCCCTAGAGAATTATTCCCATAGGTTCAGATATCAATGTATTTAGATTAATTTATGGATGTTTGTGTGATTTTCTGTCGAAAAGTTAGGTTGTGTGTACTCATAAGAATCACCTCATTGAGGTGATTCCAATGAGTGCACACAGCATACATTAATTTTATAAAAAATCGAAAATATATCCTAAAGTCGCTCCCCTTAATGCTTCATGGCCTGGCGGTATCAGTTACCCTCAGTAGTTCGAACTAGCAATATCTCGAACAAATTTTCATGGTCCCAACAGTATTTGAGGTATTGTAGTTTGACTGTATAGAAATAATTCTTGGATATTTGTACAGGTCTGACACCTAGAATGCCCCAGGATCTCAAAGCTAGTCTGGTTGATCCAGTTGATATCCGAGTCAAATGGTCCAGACCCCAGAGTTCAGTCATAGTCACAGAATACTGGGTTTATTACAAGCAGAATAACCCAAAGGCAAGCTATGTGTCGGTATGTATATTTTGTAGTGCAACCACCCGAGATAGTTATTTATTAAAGTGGTAGGATAAATAAAAGAGCTCCTAGTGAGCACCATCTTAAACAAGTAGTCATTTTATATTCTTACATGCTTTTCAATGAAATATAGAGATTTCTCAGTGAAATTGAAATCAATATTGTCACTGTGACTGATATCAATTTTATTTTTGGGACTACTTTTTTTATACCCCTTTTTCGAAGACAAATCGGGTATATTGTTTTCGTACCACAGTTGAGTCCGGCGTCAGTCCGTCTGTCCGGGCAAACATGTCAGGTTTAGGGGCTAGTGTCCAGATTGATAACAAAAGAAAATGATTGTTAAACAATAGATTTATTCTGTAAATAAAATGTTTAGGAGGTTAGCCCCTAAACCAAACAAAAGAAAAGAACAAAAGAAATAGCCCTTAACCCTGACATGTTGGAACATCTGTCCGTCCGTCTGTCCACACCAACGAAACGACATTTAGGGGGCAAAAAATTTGGTAATTTTGGTACTTAAGTGGCAGAAATTCGCTCTTAGGTGGCTTGCCGCTTAAGAGAATTTGCCGCTTAAGTAGTCAATATGCCGACACCTAGCCACTTAAGTATCCATTCGTCCGTCCGTCTGTCTGTCCGTCACGTTTCTTGTAAATGGATCTCCTCTGCAACCACTGAAGTTACACTTTTGAAACTTTGCATGTGGATAGTACATGGAATGTAGATGGCAGTGGGCAACTTTTTTGTGACCTTGACCTCAACATGACCCCAAGGTCAAAGGTAAAAAAATATGATTTGCCATATCTCCTAAATTATTAGAGTTACACTTCTGAAACTTTGCTTATTGGATGGTCCTTGGAATATAGAATATGTCGGGTTCGTTTTGGTGTGACCTTGACCTCAAAGTCAAAGGTCAAAAAGTATGATTTTGCCATATCTTCTAAACTATTAGAGTTACACTTCTGAAACTTTTGTTATTGGATGGCCCTTGGAATATAGAATAAATTTGGATACTTTTGGTGTGACCTTGACCTCAACATGACCCCAAGGTCAAAGGTCAAAAAATATGATTTGCCATATCTCCTAAACTATTGGAGTCACACTTCTGAAACGTTGCTTATTGGATGGTCCTTGGAATATAGAATATGTTGGGCTACTTTAGGTGTGATCTCGACCCCAAGGTCAAAGGTCAAATAGTATGACTTTGCCATATCTTCTAAACTATTGGAGTTACACTTCTGAAACATGGTTATTTAATGGCTGTTGGAATAGAGAATAAATCGGGATACTTTGGGTGGACCTCAACATGACCCTAAGGTCAAAGGTCTAAAAGTATGACTTTGCCATATCTTCTGAACTATAAGAGTTACACTTCTGAAACTTTGCTTATCAGTTAGAATGTTCTTTGCAACTTTTTTTAACTTACATGTAGTTTTCGCTAGCTAATACATAGTCACTAGTGTTACTCATAGAAAAAGCGGGTATTTGCGATGGTATACCATCGACTGCTGATCTAGTTTCAATCTAATTCTGTGGTCAGTTTTTCCATTGTCAGATATTTGAAAACTAATTATGAACTGTATTATAATTGACATTCACATTCACATGTCACAAGGACGTTAAGGAGGTCAATTTTGACGCTGACGTCACATATTTTGTCGTGCGACTTTAGATCAGTCCACAACTCCTTTGGGAAACTATTCTCTCAATTATTTCAGTTACCATTCATAATAATGCCATCCCAGGCTATTTCACAAGTGCAAACTTGCAGTTTACACCCAATATTACACCCAATAAACACATTGGACACAACTAAATTGACACGAAACAAGCAGGAGCAAAGTTAGATTTCTCAACAAAGTTAGATTTCTCCGATGGTGATGGACGCGATTAGTGAACCTAAATATTGCCTTTTTGAAGCATGTAAGAAACAGAAAATTTGATGTTTTCACTGTAAGATCAAATTTTATTTCACTCATGAACACCAAAACTGGTATTTTCACTCGTGGCTACACCACTTGTGAAAATACTGGTTTTGGTGTTCATTCAATGAAATAAAATTCGATCTTACACAGAAAAAATCAAATATCCTCTATAAGTTTTATGAACCACACCTCTTATCAGGGTTGTCCAAATAATTTTTCCTTGTAGCAAAACGAAAATCCTTTGTAGCAAAACAAAAAATTCAAAGTAGGAGTGCGCTGGCACGTAGACGACACTGTTCAATGTCTTTTTCAGTGAATCTGTCTCATGCATCTTAGAATAGTCTCATTGAGGTGATTCGAACAAGTACTCACGGCCTTTGTTTGAAACAAGAAAACAGAAAATTTATGCCTTAATTATTAGCTCACCTGAGCCGAAGGCTCATGTGAGGTATTAGTATGCCAATGATCCGGTGTCCATCGTCCGTTCACATTTTCAACTAAGTATATCTTTAAAGCCACTTGGCCAATCATGATTAAATTTCATGAGAAGCATTATCAGGTTGGGGGAAAAGATGCATTATGTTTTGGGGCAGATCAGATGGAAACTCTTGTTGCCATGGCAACATATAGCTCCCATAGAATTACAATGGGAAAAACTTAAAAAATCTTCTTCTCTGAAACCAATAGGCCCAGAGCTTACATATGAAGCATGTAGCTATGTCAAGTGGTCCCCTACATAAATTGTGCCAATCATGCCCCTGGGGTCTAAACTGGCCACGCCCATAGAAATAAAAGCTTAAAAAATCTTCTTCTCTGAAACAGCTAGGCACAGAGCTAACATATTAAGCATGTAGCAATGTCAAGTGGTCCTCTACATAAATTGTGCCAATCATGCCCCTGGGGTCTAAACTGGCCACACCCCGGGGACCCTTTAACCCCCATAGACTTATAATGGAAAAAAAGCTAAAAAAATCTTCTTCTCTGAAACCACTAGGCTGTGAGCTTACATATGAAGCATGTAGCAATGTCAAGTTGTCCCCTACATAAATTGTGCCAATCATCCCCCTGGGGTCTAAACTGGTCCAGCCCCGGGGTCCCTTAACCCCCATAGACTTATAATGGAAATAAAAGCTTAAAAAATCTTCTTCTCTGAAACCGCTAGGCACAGAGCTTACATATTAAGCATGTAGCAATGTCAAGTGGTCCTCGACATAAATTGTGCCAATGATGCCCCTGGGGTCTAAACTCGCCACACCCTGGGGCCCCTTAGCTCCTATAGACTTATAATGGAAAAAAAGCTTAAAAAATCTTCTTCTCTGAAACCACTTGGCCCAGAGCTTACATATTAAGCATGTAGCAATGTCAAGTGGTCCCCTACATAAATTGTGCCAACCATGCCCCTGGGATCTAAACTGGCCACGCCCTGGTGCCCCTTAGCCCCTATAGACTTATAATGGAAAAAAAGCTTAAAAAATCTTATTCTCTGAAACCGCTTGGCACAGAGCTTACATTTTAAGCATTTAGCAATGTCAAGTGGTCCTCTACATAAATTGTGCCAATCATGCCCCTGGCTCCAAACTTGCCACGCCCCGGGGCCCCTTAACCCCCAAAGACTTATAATGGAAAAAAGCTAAAAAAATCTTCTTCTCTGAAACCAATAGGCCCTGAGCTTAAATATGAAGCATGTAGCAATGTCAAGTTTTCCCCTTCATAAATTATGCCAATTATGCCCCTGGGGTCTAAACTGGCCACACTACGGGGTCCCTTAACCCCCATAGACTTATATTGGAAATAAAAGCTTAAAAAATCTTCTTCTCTGAAACCGCTAGGCACAGAGCTTACATATTAAGCATGTAGCAATGTCAAGTGGTCCCCTACATAAATTGGGCCAATCATGCCCCTGGGGTCTAAACTGGCCACGCCCCGGGGCCCCTTAGCCCCCATAGACCTATAATGGTAAAAAATCTTCTTCTCTGAAACACTAGGCCCAGAGCTTACATATTAAGCATGTAGCAATGGCAAGTGGTCCCCTACATAAATTGTGCCAATCATGCCCCTGGAATCTAAACTGGCCATGCCCTTGGTCCCCTTAGCCCCCATAGACTTATAATGGAAAAAAAGCTTAAAAAATCTTCTTCTCTGAAATCGCTAGTTTTATTAGCTCACTTGAGCCGAAGGCTCATGTGAGGTATTGGTATACCAATGGTCCGGCGTCCGTTCACATTTTCAAGTACGTATATCTTTAAAGCCACTTGGCCAATCATGATTAAATTTCATGAGAAGCATTATCCGATTGAAGGAGAAGATGCAGTATGTTTTGGGGCAATTCAAATTGAAACTGGTGTTGCCATTTCAACATATAGCTCCCATAGACATACAATGGGACAAACTTAAAAAATTTTCTTCCCTGAAACCACTAGGCCCAGAGCTTACATATGAAGCATATAGCAATGTCAAGTGGTCCCCTACATAAATTGTGCCAATCATGCCCCTGGGGTCTAAACTGGCCACGCCAAGGGGCCCCTTAGCCCACATAGACTTATAATGGAAAAAAAACAAACTTCAATAATCTTCTTCTCTGAAACCACTAGGCCCAGAGCTTACATATTAAGCATGTAGCAATATAAAGTGGTCCCCTACATTAATCCTACCAAACCTGCCCCTAGGGTCCAAATTGACAATGCCATGTTCCATTCAGAAGAACTTAAAAAAAAATTATGCTCAAAGACCATGAGTCAAACAGCTAACTAAAATGTTCCTCAGGTGAGCGGTTAGGCTCATTGAGCCTCTTGTCTTTGTTTTTTTGATGATGTTTTATATCACCCTCAACACTATATAGGTCTTTTTGTAGATGTTGTTTGTGATGCTGTGGGACTACATTAACCCATTCAGTACCAGACACCCCTTAACGTGTACCTTTGCAAACAGTGCAGGCCAAGATCAGACGCCGCAGAATGTGGCGTCTGATCAGGGTCTACACTGTTTGCAAAAAGTTCAGTCATTTTCCAAATAAATTTTGATGAAAACACAACCTGACATCCCTAAATTTTGGAATGAACTCCTCCTATATATAAGGAGAAAGATTCCATTTGGTACAAAAAGGGTTAAGTTTCAGCCGTCAGGAAACAACAGGAAACATCCCCCGTGCAGGTTAAAGATCCAGGGCTGCCATAATTTCTCGAGGCCTAAAAAAGACTTGCTTCCAGAACCTCTATTTGACATATTACAGTAAAACCTGTCTTAGTGGCCACCTCTATTAAGCAAGCAACCTGTCTTAAGCAAGCATGTGTTTGGTTCCCCAAAAAGGCAAATGCATTAAATTTCACCTGTCTAAAGCAAGCACCTGTCTTGAGCAAGCATATTTGGTCATCCCATTGTTGCTTACTTAATACAGGTTGGACTGTACTCATTAGGAAAATAAGCCTCTACAAATACATTGTAAAGTTTACTGCCGAAAAACAAAAATTTTAAAATGAAAAATTGAGACATTTTTCTTATTTTTGCTCAAAATATAGATTGTGGGTACACATTAGAACCACCTTATTGAGGCGTTTCTAACGATTACCCACAATCTATATTTTAGAGCAGAAATAGGGAAAATACGGTTTATCCCTTTAAACCCCAGTTTTACTATAAAAAGTGGGGTTCAAGGGGGTCAAAATTATATAGGCGTGTTTTCGTGATAAGTTCCATTTCTCGTTTAAAGGTTATTACCAAGGAAACGTCAATAAGATTGGAACAGATGCTGCCGACTACAGAATATATGATATACGTGATTGCTCATAGCCAGGACGGTGCTGGAGAACTATCTAACACAATTACTATAACAACAGGAAAGCCTGTAGGTAGGTGGTGAGACAAAAAATGAATGCATGGGAGAACCAGATCAGAACTACAGTAAATATCTTAAAAATGCAGATACCTTAAGGAATTGCTGTAATTCTCCTAAAATTTTAACATTTGTTCCGTAATCCAGCAAGGAATCCTAAAAGTGCAGACAGAATGGCAAACAGTATAGACCCTGATCAGACTGCTCCTTCAGGAGCAGTCTGATCTGGGTCTGCACTGTTTGCCTAGGCCTGTCTTTCCCAGTACTTAGGATCATTACGGCACTTAAGTCAGCCTTAATTGCATAGTCAGCATGGACTTAATAACGTGATGATGATGTCTTTTCAACAGTCAAGAACAGTCATTCTCTCCGTTCCTCTGTTCAAGCAGGGCAGTTGTCGATTTTCAGCGAAAAGAACATGCACTGTAATGGTTAACCACATATGTATAAGCTTGCCCAGGAAACTGTGGTTCGGTAAACTGAATT
This sequence comes from Lucinisca nassula, assembly GCA_963580285.1. Taxonomy (NCBI): domain Eukaryota; kingdom Metazoa; phylum Mollusca; class Bivalvia; order Lucinida; family Lucinidae; genus Lucinisca; species Lucinisca nassula. The sequence continues at coordinate 37,792,675 of OY757011.1, forward strand.
TCCAAGTGGACTTCTGCTATATATATAAGGCTGGAGATTCCATTTAGTACATTAGTTAGCCAATGTATACTGGTGGACTCTTCCATTACTATATGTTGGACAAGTCCATTTGTCATTTAAGGGGTGGTAGGCCAATTTTTTCGCTTTTATTCTATTTTTGACGGAAAATTCTTTGAGCAAATAATGCAGGCCCTGATCAGACGCCGCGTCTGATCTGGGCCTGAACTGTTTGTCAAGGTATCCCTTTAGAGTTTCCCATATGCAATGGGTTAAAGAGCAATTACAAAGAAATTTTAAAAAAATTAGTATGAAGCGCGGTGAAAGCAGACACCGAGAGGGTCATTTTATTGGAAACCGCATGAAAAAAATTCCCATTCATTCTAAAGCTATGCACACTGACAACGAGTTTGCTTATTTATCTTTTTATTTCAGTACGTATTACAAGCCCATCCCCAAGGCAAGGAGGCAAAGAAAACACAGTTGGGTTAGCTATTGGTCTTGTGTTAGCCCTCGTTCTACTAGCAGCTGTGAGCATAATTGCTATGATCTTATACAGGTAAGCTTGGCTGGGAAGGTTTGCCGATTGATCAGTTTAACCCTTATCCTGCTGAATAAATTAATTCAGACACACCCATTGCCAAGTATCAACCAAGCAAATGACTTGATCTGATGTATTCAGTCAGTTCCCAAACTGCACAACAAACAGAGTAGATCCTAATCAGATGGCTTCTGAAGAAGCCATCTGATTAGGATCTACACACAACAAGCAGAGTAGATCCTAATCAGATGGCTTCTGAAGAAGCCATCTGATCAGGATCTACACTGTTTGCAAAGGTAAGGGTTGTCATGTTCTGCAGGATAAGGGTTAGCAAATGAGTACATAATTTATATGGTTTTCTATGATTTCACTCATATGCAGAATGCGTTCATTCTGGGTTGATTGTCATTCAATTACTGAGCACAGTTGCTTTACATTCCTGATGTCGATGTGACTATCACTGATTTGTGTGAAATCCAGGTAACAGCTATTTAAGAGGAATGGGTACACCTTCAGGGGAGGCAACTCCTGCAAAAGTATTTTTGTCTCCTATGTCAGGTGCTTGCTGAGTACAGGTTGGACTGTATCTTTCTTTCTTTTTCAGGCGAATGGCACCAAGGAAATCCAACACAAACAGCACTGTGGCTTTTGAAAATCCTCAATATGGTGAACCAAATACAGGGGTGAAGGTAAAACCTTTTACAAAAACACGCCTATACAAATACACTGTGAATTTTACCGACATAAAAATGAAAAAATAAGATGAAAAATTGTGATATTTTTCTTATTCTTATTCAAAATATAGATTTTGGGTACACGTTAGAACCGCCTCATCGAGGCGGTTCTAACAAGTACCCACAATCTATATTTTAGAGCAGAATTAATTAAAAATAAGGTTTACCCCTGTAAACCCCAGTTTTACTGTATAAAAGTGGGGTTCGAGGGGGTCAAAACTATATAGGCATGTTTTTGTGATGTTTTGATTTCTTTGCTCTCTTTGGTGGAACGAGTATAAGCTGGTATCAACCGAATACAGTTCGAAACCATAAATGTCTTTTGTTGCTTGATGGGACAGGATTTATATATAGCCTTTCAGTATTGGGTAGTTTGTATTTTCTTGTCCTTAGGGATCATTGATTCCATTGTGGAGTCACTGATGATGCCTAATTGGCTGAAACTAGCTAGATTGGCCTAGAAATACTTGTACAGTCCATACTTTTTAGGTCTGCGGTCTATTCTTTGCTGCCAAAGGATATAGAGGATCGTACATGAGTGTTCATGTTTTATTGAATTTATTAAATGAGTTGAGGAAAAGGGATAAAATGCGAGGCTTTGCCGAGCATTTTATCTCTTTTCCTCAACGAGTAATACATGAGCACGAATGCAAGATTCTATTTATCATATGGCATTTAAAACCCATTTTAGTCATGATTGTTTACAAAAATGTCAATATTCTGCTGTAAGTAAACGTGACGTCATTAAGGACGTCATACATGTAATGTTGCGGGACGTATCTAGCATATTTGCATATTTAATCCACTAGTGGATTATAAAAAATATTACATGGCGTTATTACACTCTCAGACGCGACGTCATATGATAAAACCCTTTAATAGAGCATGTTTGACAGCCTGTGTAAAGAGAGTGTGTGGCGTTCATGAAGTCTTTCTGTCATTCTTCATTGTGTAGATTGTGTTTTCTTGCACACCAGACAAGGAAATCTGTGATTTTACCCTGGGATAGAAATTTATGTTCTGACCCTGGTGTTCCGACCCCAAATCGAATATAATCGCGTGTTTGATAAATGCACTGGTTGATTACAACCTCATGCGCGGCGGCGTCATGCGTGATGTCACTAAACATTCCTGTTGTGTCATCACAAAATGGCGGACGTCGGTAACCGAAGTGACAGCAGCATTAAAAATTCGCAATAGAAATGGAAGGTTTGCAAGAAAAAGAAACCTATATGGGTGTGAGGGGTGGATAGAAAAATCCGTCCCTCGGGATCACTGTCCGGCATCACTCGGCAAGCCTCGTGATGCCGGACAGTGTCCCTCGGGACGGATTTTTCAATCCACCCCTCACACCCATATAAGATTCTTATATTTTTACACACCAGACAAGGAAATCCATGATTTTACTCTGGATTAGAAGTTTATGTTCTGACCCTGGTGTTCCGACCCAGGCAACTAACATAAATGCGCTTCAATTCTATTCAACTGCCGGAACTACTTCCCCACTACTTTTATTTTGTAAACAATATACATGTGCGAGCTGTCAAAACTAACCGGAGGTGTTGTGCAAGAAAAAGAATCCAATATAGGATTCTGTTGTAGATGGGCGTTTCCAACCCTCGGGATGACCGTGCTGAGCAGAACCTCGGTGTAGCCTCGGTTCCGCTCAGCACGGTCATCCCTCGGGTTGGAAACGCTCATCTACAACAGAATCCTATATCAGATTCTTATATTCTTGTTCTTTGGGGATTATTGATCATTGTGGAGTTCAGAAAATAAATGAGGATCACTGATGAGACCTAAACTGGCAAGTCGGGCCCAGAAATACTTGTACACTCCATACTTTGCAGTTCTGTGGTGTGTTCTTTGCTTCCAAAGGATAACCCTTTATGTGGAGCATTTATATCGCATATATCTTTGCTATGAATACGGTTGAAATTCCCTTATATAGAGAAAAGTACCGTTTACAAGGGTTTACATAATTTTGCTAATTAGCAGTGAAGGGGTATGCAAGGCAGTGTAGATTCACAGTCACACCAGGCCCCGAGGTTACAAAACTTTTTTCATGCTCAACTCACTTGAGCATGAAATTTGTCCTGCTCACAAATTTTAAAATGCCAACAATTGTTGGCATTTTAAAATTTGTGAGCAGGACAAATAACGTTCTCTGCTATCTGAGAAAGAAAAATCGCTCAGCTTCTTAGTATTTTAATTTTTATGAGCACCACAAGTTTCATGCTCAGCTGAGTTGAGCATGAAAAAAGTTTTATAACCTCGGGGCCAGGATCTTATATGTTTGCATTTTCTGTAAATCTGTAAATGAACCAAACATGTCCAGAGTTGGCAAAAGGTGTATATTAAACACGACATGTTCCTTAAAGTTAATGAAAGTCATTTCAGCAATATGTCCCTCTTAATCACAGAAGACGGCCCCAGCCCATAGGGGCTTGAAGAAATATATGGGCCGCATGATGCTTCCAGGCAGAACTGAATTTGGCCCGCACACTAGTACTGGTAAACCACTCAGAGGATCTAAGCCTGTCCAGGAACCGCGGTGCGAGGCAGACCGTCCATGCTAATAAACCCTATTGGTTTCTTTGGGCGATAGGGCTTGAGATGTCATTTCATCTCGATGTCGGGTAAAAGTCCCACAAAATTGGAAGCAACATCTCCAAAATGACCTTTACGGTGTTGACGGGGACATTAAACCTCAAATCAAACAAAACAAATAATCACAGAAGTGGCAGGCCTCCATGGCCTTGTGGATAAGAGTGCTGACTCTTTATCATTAGATCTCTCACGCTGTGGTTCGAGTGTTGCTGAAATCACATGTGGGACCCCAAGTTCTGCAACTGAAGGTCAGGTGCTTTTCTCTAGATACTCTTGTGTTTTCATACCTCAGATTAATGATCAGCTCAACTGAGTGAAATAATCTTGAAAGGGCCATAAAACCAAAACAAAAAAATAACTACAAAAGCATATGGAGTGATAGAAAGTCCTATTAAACACACAGCAAGGTGCAACTGTAGGCTCTTACTGCTGTCCTTGGACATGATTGGTTGAACCAAACATATCCGCAGTTGGCATTAAGATCATGTGTATTAAGGGGAATCAGAACACTTTCAGGGCAGGCAACTCCTGCAAAAATATTTTTGTCTCCCATGTCTGTAGGGGTCAACTCTGAAAGGAAAGAATTTGCTCCTGAGGAGCAAATTCTTTCCTTTAAGAGTAGACCCTATTTTTAGTGGGACAGGGCTTTTAGAAAAGCAAACAAAAAGTCCCGAAAGTTGTCTCCCTTTGAAAAATGGCGGAAAAATCTGCCAGGTGTTCCCATTCCCCTTAAGATACAGTACCCTAAAAATTTGACTATAAGGTGGTTCTCTAGTAAGAAGGAGTCCCGGTATGTTCCTTATACTCGTTTGTAAGATGGGTCAGATATTTTGCCCTTTCTGTTTGGCCCCTCTGCTACCGGTTGACAATTGCTAAAATGTGCAAAATCTGTCCGTAATGTCGTAGAAACCAAAGCGTGACATTGATAATTCACTTATGCAAGATTGTCTCTCTTTATCATAACATACAAAGGGCTGACAGATATGTTGTGAGCCTCATATTAAAGGATTTGAATTTTGTCGGACATATTCTAATATTTTTCAACATAATCCCCATCAGTATCTATACACTTTTGCCAGCGGTGTTTAAGGGTCTCAATGCCATTTTTTATAGCCCCGCTTGAAAAGTGGGGCTATATTGGATTTGCCCTGTCATTCCGTAATTCTGTAATTCCGTAATTCTGTAATTCTGTAATTCCGTAATTCCGTTATTCCGTTATTTTTTCGTCACAGTTTTCCCCGAAACTAAGAGAGCTAGAAAACTAAAAACTTTGTATACACGTGGACAATGGGTGCCTCCACGGACCTTACCGAAATTATGACCAAGGGCCCATAACTCTTGGAGTTATCTCCCCTGATAGGTTTTTTTAAATGAAAATGTTTGGTCACAGTTTTCTCAGGAACGAAAGAAGCTAGAAAGCTCAAACTTTGCATAAATGTGGACAATGGGTGGATATAGGGAGCTTACCAAAATAATGGCCAAGGGCCCATAACTGTTGGAGTTATCTCTCCTGATAGGTTTTTTAAATAAATGAAAATATAGGTTTTTTTTAAATGAAAATGTTTGGTCACAGTTTTCTCAGGAACTAAAGAAGCTAGAAACCTCAAACTTTGCATAAATGTGAACAATGGGTGGATATAGGGAGCTAACCAAAATAATGGCCGAGGGCCCATTACTTTTGGAGTTATCTCCCCTGATAGTATAGTTTTTTTTAATAAATGAAAAGGTTTGGTGACAGTTTTCTCAGGAACTAAGAAAGCTAGAATACTGAAACTTTGTATGAACATGAAAAGTGGGTGGATGTATGGCCCTTACCAAAATAATGGCCAAAGGCCCATCAGGTACTAAGAAAGCTAGAAAGCTGAAACTTTGTATAAACATGAACATTAGGTGGATGTAAGTAAATAATGGTCACAGTTTTCTCAGGAACTAAAGAAGCTAGAAACCTCAAACTTTGCATAAATGTGGACAATGGGTGGATATAGGGAGCTAACCAAAATAATGGCCGAGGGCCCATTACTTTTGGAGTTATCTCCCCTGATAGTGTAGTTTTTTTTAATAAATGAAAAGGTTTGGTGACAGTTTTCTCAGGAACTAAGAAAGCTAGAATACTGAAACTTTGTATGAACATGAAAAGTGGGTGGATGTATGGCCCTTACCAAAATAATGGCCAAAGGCCCATCAGGTACTAAGAAAGCTAGAAAGATGAAACTTTGTATAAACATGAACATTAGGTGGATGTAAGTAAATAATGGCCAACAACATTACTCTTGGGGTTATCTCCCCAGCAAAGAAAAAAAAAAATATTAAAGTTTTCTCTGGAACTAAGAAAGCTCCCCTGATAGGTTAAAAGCTTTTAGAGTCAATGTGTCTTACTCCTCTGATAGCGCTATAGCGGGGCTATAGTCAGATCCTCTGACAGCTCTAGTTAAAGAACTCCTATTCTTGGCTGTTCAAAAAGTCATCATCGGACTGAAAGTGAGTGCCTGAAATAGCCATTTTCAGTTTTGGAAATAAATTAAAGTCTGATGGAGCGAGATCAGGTGAATAAGGCGGATGCTCAATCATTTTAAAGCCAGAATTCTAAATGACAACCGTAGCAGTGACAGATTTGTGAACAGGAGCATTTTTCTGATGGAACAACACACCTTTAGTGAGCTTTCTGTGGTGCTTAAGTTTAATATTTTCGGTAACTGCGTCAGAAGTGAAGCATAGTATGTGCCCTTGGTTTTTGTCCCTTTTCGAGGTTTTTGTTTGATTTGAGGTTTAACGTCCCTGTCAACACTGTATAGGTCATCTTGTAGATGTTGCTTCCAATATTGTGGGACTTTTACCTGACATTGAGATGAAATGACATCTCAAGCCCTGTCCCCCAATGAAACCAAAAGTGTTTATAAGCATGTTTATAAGCATGGACGTTCTGACTCAAAATGCTTTACCTGGGCAGGCTTAGAACCTCTAAGCAGTTTACCAGTACTTACTTGCGGTCAGTTTCAGCTCTGCGTGGAAGCATCATGCAGCCCATCTATTTCTTCAAGCCCCGATGGGCGGGGCTGTCCCTTTTGAAGATAATCTATCAGCAGAATACCATCTGCATCCCAGAAAACCGAGGCAATTACCTTCCCAGTTATGCTATCTCCTCCTAAGCTATTAATCGGAATCCAACCAAATTTGGTGTCTGGGTGGCTTACATGAGTGGGGTGTGCAACAGCATATTCATTTTTGGCCCCCTAGGGACCCTGGAGAGGTGTCAAAAGGTCAATATCAATAAAATTCAATTACAAAGTCCATTTTATAGATTTTGATACCAAACTTTGCAGAAGTAATAATTAATGAAATATGTAAAATATGGCTGCCACCCCAGGGTCAAAATTAAAGTTTTTCGGAATATAGTCATGCGGCATAGCAGATCAAAGGGGATGATTAGTAGACTATAATACAAGTAAAATTTTGACCCTGGGGTCAGATTTGGGCCCAAGGGGAGGGGTCAAATGGTATTGTGTCAGTCAAAATCAGTTGCAAATACATGTTTTTTTTGGTACTTAGCCACGGTAGAGAAAGCATGGGGATTTGTGATGGCATGCTATCGACTGCATTCTAGTATCAATGTGTTGTTACTGTAATGGTTTAAATAACCACTTTTAACATAATTTTATCTGTATACAGCAGAATTATTTTTGCTGTAATTTCCAGGAAAAGTGTGAATATGTTTACTGGCGAGCTCAGTATTACCTAAGAAGTGTTTGCGGAGCCATTAAAACCCAAACTAACAAACTAGTTAGTAATGCATGTAAAATCATGGTCACAAGTCTGTGAAATGTAGACCTTCTGTAAACCCACTTCATGTAGAAAAAATTGGGGTTTACAGGGGTATACAATTTTTATTTCTGCTCCAAGACATAGGTTGTGGGTACATGTTAGAACCGCCTCAATGAGGCAGTTCTAACGAGCACCCACAACCTTTATTTTGAGTCGAAATAAAAAAATATTCCATCACGAAAACATGCCTAGACAATTTTGACCCCCTTGAACCCCAGTTTTATATAGTAAAACTTGAGTTTACAGAGGTAAACCTTATTTTTAGCTCACCTGAGCCGAAGGCTCATTGGTGAGCTGATAGTATGGCCAGGCAAAAATTCTGTGTGTGTGTGTTCACATTTTCAAACGTCTTCTCCTCCGGAACCGCTGGGCCGATTGTAGTCAAATTTCATGTGGAGGCTCCATGGGGTGGGGGAACGAAAGTTTGCATTTTTGGTCTAGGTCACATGACCAAGATGGCCGCCATGCCCATATATGGTAAAAACCCTTCGAAAATCTTCTCGTCCGGAACCACTGGGCCGATTTGCATGAAACTTGGCATGTAGCACCTGGGACATGGGCCCATCATAAATTGCATAAATGGTGTCCCTGGGATGACCTTGACCTATTTTACGCCAAGGTTAAATTTGGTAACATGGGCATTTGTATGGGAAAAAGTAGAAATGTCTGATATCTTGCAAACTGTTACAAATAATGCCACTAAACCATATATATTCTTATTCCTTATGATGAGGCGCATTTAGTGACGTGGATTTTGGAACCCTGGGCCCCCCCGGGGGGGCATGCCCCACCCCCTTTTTGGCAAAAAATGCTTAATATCTCCAAAACAGCTAAGATCCCGACCCATAAACCATATATATTCTTGTTCCTTATGATAAGGCGCATTCAGTGACATGGACTTTTGGACCATGGGGTACCAGGGGTCCGGGGGGGGGGGGGGGGGGGCATGCCCCTCCCCCTTTTTTGCACAAAATGCTTAATATCTCGGAAACGGTTAAGATCTCTATCCATGAACCATATATATTCTTGTTCCTGATCATAAGGCGCATTAAGTGACATGAACCTTTGGACCCGGGGGTCCCAGGGGGGCATGCCCCACCCCCTTTTTTGCATTAAATGCTTAATATCTCGGAAACAGTTAAGATCCCCACCCATAAACCATATATACTCTTGTTCTTTATGATGAGGCGCATTCAGTGACATGGACCTTTGGACCCTGGGGTACCAGGGGTCCGGGGGGAGGGGGGGGGCATGCCCCTCCCCCTTTTTTGGTCAAAATGCTTAATATCTCGGAAAAGGTTAAGATCCCCACCCACAAACCATATATATTCTTGTTCCTTATGATAAGGCGCATTCAGTGACATGATCCTTTGGACCCGGGGGGTCCCTGGGTGAGGGAGGGGGGCATGCCTAACCCCCTTTTTTCCACAAAATGCTTAATATCTCGGAAACGGTTAAGATCCCCACCCATAAACCATATATATTCTTGTCGCATTCAGTGTAATGGACCGTTGGACCTACGGTTCCAGTGAGGGGGGGGGGGGGGGGGGCTGGGGGCCAACTCCCTTTATTGCATTGAATGCTTAATATCTCGGAAACAGTTGAGATCCCCACCCAGTTACACAGACCTTCGGTCCCTCTTGGCCAAAGATCACATATTAAAGTCTTTGAGGACTTCCTCAGAAAAGTCAGGTGAGAGATTCAGGACCAATGGTCCTCTGGTTCTTATTTCTGCTCTCAAATATAGATTGTGGGTACTCGTTAGAACCGCCTCAATGAGGTAGTTCTAACGAGCACCAACAACCTATATTTTGAGCTGAAATAAGAAAAATATCACAATTTTTCATCTTAAAGTTTTCATTTTTTTGGCGATAAAGGCTACAATGTATTTGAACAGGCGTGTTTCATCAGAAAATCAACTGTTTTAGGGATCTTAATGCATTTACTCTTGATTATTGAGGACTGTCATTCTATTACGTAATATTATGTAGCCCTCGGTGGTCCTCTGTCTTCAACAGGTAAGGGACCTCCTTGGGGGAAATCAGTAGTTTACTAATTGCTGACTAGAGTGTACATTATGGATTTTCCCCTAAAGTGCCCCAGTCAGGGGATTCAACAAGAGCTACTAATCACCCCGTCCTTGATCTGCTATAGACAGTGTATCACAGGAGGCAATAAAACAATTATGAACACACACACGGGTGGTAATCAGGGGAACTAGCTCGAAAATGAGTCAATGGAAATTTGTTCCCTCGACACATCCGGGAACTCTCGAGCTAGCTCCATCGCCACGAAACTTGTAAACAAAGGTAGGTGTTGAAGAGTTTTATCACCATTTTCTCCTTTGTAAGCTATTTATAAAAAAATCCGGCAATGCAGTTCCACATAGAAATGATTTAACTTTGTACCTCGCTACAATTTGCCAGGCAAATTTGCAGCGCTGGAGTAGGAATGAAACTAAACTTTTTATCACGGACCTGAACAATTGTCAATTTATGTCAACACGAGATTTTGGCCAACGATTTTTCATTTTCCGCCAAAAGTACGCCCTTCACACCCCCAGAAGCAACATCCCTAGTGAAATTAAACATGGAACGTTTGAAATAAGCAAAATATTTTGGTCGTGATTACGTAACTTGAGACTTATGACGAAATTGCTGTCCGAGCTAGTCTTCTCGACAAGGAGCTAGTTCACTCGACATGGAGATATTGCCCTCAAAATGAAGATGAAACATCCATCAGATGACTGGGGCCTGATTCGATGTCTTTCTATGGTAATTTATCCAACTGGTTTTTTTACCTCTGTCTAGTGGGGTAACAAGATACTATGCCCACAAGACGGCCCCTCAGTCGTTTCTCCCTGGTCGTTTCGCCCCATTTTGCACCCATAGCTGTTTCGTCCACAAAGCCTGGTCTTTTCGCACACTGAGTCATTTCGCCCACCTAGTTGCTTCGCCTCTTCCAATTCACTCGACGTTTAGATATTGGCCTCAAAAAATGAAGATGAAACATCCATCAGATGACTGGGGCCTAATTCGATGTCTTTCCAGGCAATTTATCCAACTGGTTTCTTTACCTCTGTCTAGTGGGGTAACAAGATACTATGCCCACAAGACGGCCCCTCAGTCGTTCCTCCCTGGTAGTTTCGCCCCATTTTGCACCCATAGCTATTTCGTCCACAAGCCTGGTCCTTTCGCCCCCCGAGTCATTTCGCCCACCTAATTGCTTCCAATTTAGAACGGATCAATGGATGGATGGATGTTGGTTGGATGGATGGGTACACTAAAGAGAGGGGTAAGTGAGTGGGTATTTAGATGGATGGGTCCATTGGAAGACGGATGAACGAACAAACAAACGTACAGACGGATGGACAGACAGACATACAGACAGACAAAAGCCTCTATCGGATAAAATACTCAAAATGTGGGGATGATACTTAGTCAAATGATTCATGAATAACTATAATAATCTAGGGAATAAAAAGTAAAGAGGCGCCTGATTATCTAGCACAGGAATATATATATATATATATTTTTTTTTTGATGCATGTCCGGTATTTTTCTGCTCAGGAATAGTCCTTTGGAACTTTTTCCTTGGAAAGCGCCCATCTGAAAAGAAAATCGAACATTCAATATAAAAATGTATGATGTCAACCTTCAATTTGAGTTTGCAGCTAAATGGTTAACCCAGACAGACAGCGCACTTAACCACCAGGCCCACTAGCCAGAGGTAAAGAAACCAGTTGGGTAAACTGGGTGGGACCATAGAAAGACACCGAATCAGGCCCCAGTCATCTGATGAATGTTTCATCTTCGAGGGCACTATCTCCACGTCGAGTGAACTAGCTCGATTGTCTAGAAGACTAGCTCGTACACTAATTTCGTCATAAGTGGCAAGTAACGTAATCACGGCCAAAATATTTTGCTTATTTCAAACGTTCCATGTTTCATTTCACTAGGACTGTTACTTCTGGGGGTGTGAAGGGCGTACTTTTGACGGAAAATGAAAAAATCGTCGGCCAAAATCTCTGTGATGACATAAATTGACAATTTTTCAGGTCCGTGATAAAAAGTTTGGTTTCATTCATACTCCAGCGCTGCAAATTTCCATGACAATTTCTAGCGAGGTACAAAGTTTAATCATTTCTGTGTGGAACTGCATTGCCGGATTTTTTTATAAATAGTTTACAAAGAAAATAATGGTGATAAAACTCTTCGAGACCTACCTTTGTTTTGAAGTTTTCTGTTGATGGAGCTAGCTCGAGAGCTCCCGGATGTGTCGAGGGAACAAATTTCCATTGACTCATTTTCGAGCTAGTTCCCCTGATTACCACCCGTGACACAGTGTGTCATACTGTTATAAGAATAAATGCCTTTAAAGAATGCACTGCGGTGCATGGGTGTGTTATTGTATTGATCTAACTGCATTTCAGCTGCATAGGCATGCCTTTAAGAGGGTTTGTAGCGAACGATGTTCATTGCTGAATAAGGTAATACATGTATTACAGCTAGTCTGGAGGATTTAACCTTGAAATGTACTGGTAAACCGTATTTACCTATAAAATATATCTACCTTAAAGGTGCATTATTGAGCTACCAGGTCTCAAAATTTTTTTTCTGGTTTTTATCTTCAATGCATACTCCTTTGTCATGTGTACACTTTTGGAGCCAAATACAGCTTCAGAACTTTGTGAAAATGGTCGTTTTCATTCGTGTTTACCCTTCGATCTGAACATGTGTTCGGAATTGTTGTTCTAAAAATAAATCTGTCACTTTACACATTCATGGCGACAGTATCGTCTCTGAGTGTTGTTACTTATGGCATGGGTATTCAGCCTCATATTTTTTTCCAATTCAGGCATGGCCTAAGCAAACAAGGCCAAAAATGAACGTCGCATAACGTGATATATGGAGATTCTATTTTTGTCACGAACTAAAAATAGATCTAACTAGTGTTCGAAACCCAGTTAGGGAATCCCACTCAAACTCGTTTACCTGCCATCATAATTGTTCGCATTTTTGCATAAAATGCATTCATTTATATTGTTTTAAAGAAAAATACCGGCTGTATGTATTTGATTTTTGGAAGCATTTTTTCCGGATAGCTCAATAATGCACCTTTAACTTCTTACCATACTTGATCTAAACATTACCAAAACACGCCTATATAACTTTGACCCCCTTCTAACCCCACTTTTATATAGTAAAACTGGGGTTTGCAGGGGTAAACCTTATTTTTCTTATTTCTGCTCTGTGATATAGATTGTTGGTACTCGTTAGAACTGCCTCAATGAGGCGGTTCTAACTAGTACCCACAATCTATATTTTGAGCAAAAATAAGAAAAATATAACAATTTTTCATCTGAAAATTTTCCATTTTTTCGGCGATAAATGTGTCAATGTATTTGTATAGGCGTGTTTTCGTAATGATCGAAACAAGTACAATTTACTATCTGATGGTGTGTCTAAAACATTACGAAAACACGCCTGTATAGTTCTGACCTGCTTGAACCCCACTTTTATACAGTAAAACCGGGATTTACAGGGGTAAACCTTACTTTTCTTAGTTCTGCTGTAAAATATAGATTGTGGGTACTTGTTAGAACCGCCTTGATGGGGCGGTTCTAACAAGTACCCACAATCTACATTTGGAGCAGAAATAAGAAAAACAACCCAATTTTTCTTCTTAATATATAAGATTTTTGGCGGTAAAATTTGCAAGGAGTGTTTTCTTAATGAATAGCTGGATGAGTGGTAAACAGTGTAGACACTGATGTGACTCTGCTGCATGTGGCATCTCATCAGGGTTTACACTGTTTGCTGAGGCTTGCCTGTCCGAGAACAATAGGTAAATACTGCATTGGTTGTTCTCCAGTGTACTAGTGCTAGCGTTTCTGTGCATTTTTCAATTGCTTTAAACCCCCTTTTGTGCTCAATAGAATCTGCCATCTTCTGTATTGCGAGAGTTCATTTTGAAATATAGGGGTGTCAGGTTGAAGCTATTTTAGAAATTTGGAAAATGGTTGAACTTTTTGCAAACACTGAAGACCCTGATCAGATGACATTTTGTCTGTTTGATATGGGTCTACATTGTTTTCCAGTGCCCCTTTTGAGGGCTCCCTATGAATTGGGTAAAGACCATTTTTTCCTCTGGATTTTGTTTTACAAACTGAGCAATTTATCCCAGCTTGTGTACTATAGTTTGGCAGATCTAGGGGTTGGGGGTGGGGTACAGGAGTCTGAATTCTGGAAAAGTGTGATTTGGTAAACTGGCTGCCTCAACATGACCTTACAGTTGGGAATCCTTACAGATGACTGGGCTGTTGAACTTCAAATCAACCAATCAAATGACAGAAAACAAAACAACATATAATTTTGGGTCTCCGGACGTTAGCCCGCCAGGACGTTTGCCCCCCAATGACTTAATCTTAAAATGGACATTTGCCCCCCATTTGAAAATGCGATCCGGACATTTGCCCCCCAGAGCTTATTTTTGGTATGGACATCTGCCCCCCAGTACTTATTTTACAGGTGGACAATTGCCCCCCACTGCTTATTTCAGAAAGGGACATTTGCCCCCCCAACCTGGCTAGACAAGGATATTCATTACACAGACCTGTATATAGCTACATAATTTACATGATAACGTTTTGGTAAAAGTTTTACAGCCCATTCAAGATCATTTCAATTTCTTCAAGAATTAACCATCAGTCTATCCAGTGTAAAAACCACTTGAGTATAGGCGTCTGACACTGGACCCTCAGTGAGGCACAAACTCCATATATGGTTCTGCAGCTGACTTGCTTAACCCTTATCCTGCTGAATAAATTAAGCATCTCCAATTGTTGACTATTAACCATAACATTCTTGGTATATTTTTGTTAACTTAACAAATTGCATGACAAACAGTATAGATCCCCATCAGATATGGCATCTGATCGAGATCCATACTGCTTTCTAACGTAGGGGTTGTCCATAACAGCAGGTTATTATGGGATTCATATTTATATAGATGGAGTAATTTATTGCTTAACATTTTGTAATTTCTGATGATAATAAACTGATAAATACATTGTTTTCCGCCTTTGTGTTAGCCCTGGTCTATCTGGGGGGCAAATGTCTCTTTCTGAAATAAGCAGTTGGGGGCAAATGTCCACTTGTAAAATAAGCACTGGGGGGCAGATGTCCATACCAAAAATAAGCTCTGGGGGGCAAATGTCCGGGTCACATTTTCAACTGGGGGGCAAATGTCCATTTTTAGATTAATTCATTGGGGGGCAAATGTCCTGGGGGGCAAATGTCCTGGAATCTTAATTTTGTGATATTTTAGCCTTGGCCTGGATCTGTCCTTTATTTCACTATCTTTGCAATTCTCTTCTTCAACCCTGCTTTAGACACCATGACATTTTGCAAGCTAATTTTTGGTACAGCAGTTTCAGAAGCTTTTTGATCCAGCATTTTCCCAAGCTTTTCAATCTATGCTTTATATTCTCTTTTGGTCACTTGTCAGTCAATCGACCATAAGTTGCTGAATGATCCAGAAGCCTTCAATTGTTCATGTGATTACATAGCAATAGATAAAGTTAGTATTTTTTTATAATTATGTCTCCCCCGAAATTTTTTTTTTCGGAGAGGCATATTGTTTTTTCACCGGGCGTCTGTCCGTCTGTCACAAAATCGTGTCTGCCCTTTAACTTGAAAACCTTTAAAGCTATCTTCACGAAACTTCATTTAAATATTAATCAATATTAGATGATGTGCAGTCTGTAAGAACTAACTCTCGTATTTATACTTTTTGAGTTATCTCCCTTGGAAGTTTGTCGGTATGTGTCTATGTATGGGCAACTTGTGTCCGGTCAATAACTTTCTTATTTTTAGATGGATTTTGAATTTCCTTGGCAGAAATATTAACCACCATGAGGCGATGTGTGGCGCGCATGACGCAGGTCAGTACCTCAAAGGTCAAGATCATACTTAGAGGTCAAAGATAAAAAAGGGGCCTAGTTTTAGTGTTTAGTCAATAACTTTCTTATTTTTAGATGGATTTTGAAATTACTTGGCAGAAATGTTAACCACCATGAGACGATGTGTTACGTTCATGACTCAGTTAGGTACCTCAAAGGTCAAGGTCATACATAGAGGTCAAAGGTAAAATAATGGGTCTTTTTTCGTGTTTGGTCAATAACTTCCTTATTTTTAGATGGATTTTGAAATTACTTGGCAGAAATGTTAACCACCATGAGACGATGTGTTGCCTGCATGACCCAGTTTGGTACATCAAAGGACAAGGTCATACATAGAGGTCAAAGGTAAAAAAGGGACCTTTTTTGTGTTTGGTCAATAACTTTCTTATTTTTAGATGGAATTTGAAATTTCTTGGCAGAAATGTTAACCACCATGAGAGGATGTGTTGCGTGCATGACCCAGGTTGGTACCTCAAAGGTCAAGGTCATACTTAGAGGTCAAAGGTAAAAAAGGAGCCTTTTTTGTGTTTGGTCAATAATTTTTTTATTTGTAGATGGATTTTGAAATTACATGGAGGTAATGTTAACCACAATGAGACGATGTGTCTCTTGCATGACCCATGTTGGTACCTCAAAGGTCAAGGTCATACTAAGAGGTCAAAGGTCAAGAAAGGAGCCTTTTTAGTGTTCAGTCACTAACTTTCTTATTCCTGGATGGATTGTCAAATTACTTGGCAGAAATGTTAACCATCATGAGACTATGTGTCGCACGCTAGACCCAGGTCAGTACCTCCAAGGTCAAGGTAATACTAAGAGGTTGAAGGTCAAAAAAAGTCTTTTTTTTTTGTGTCCAGTCAATAAGATTTTTATTTCTGCATGGACTTTTTAAAGTAACCTTGCAATAATGTTCACCTTTATTAGACGATGAGTTGTGTGCAAGACCAAGGTCTATACCTCCAATGTAAAGGTCATACCTAGAGGTCTAAGGTCAAAAAAGGGACCTTTTTTAATGTGCAGTCAATAACTTTCTTATTCTTTGATGGTGTATGAAATTACTTGGCAGAAATGTTAACCATCATGAGACGATGTGTTGTACCTCAAAGGTTAAGGCCATAATTAGAGGTCAAAGGTAAAAAAGGGCAATTTTCCCACTGATATCAACACAGAATGTCATTTGTGCTGCTCATAAATTTTAAAATGCCAACATTTCAAATGATTTAATGGCATTTTAAAATTTATGAGTAGGACAAATTTCATGCTCAAGTGAGTTAGGCATGAAAAAAAAAATTACCTCGGGCCAGGTGCCAAAATATGTAAATTAGGATGAGGTGGCCATAACAGCCATCTCATATGATTAGAATCTACAGTGTTTCCACATTTGAATGGTTTGATCTACCAGACTGTATATAACTGGAGTTTCTGAGTATGTTTTGTTTTGTTTGTTTGTTTGATTTTAGGTTTAACGTCACCATCAACACTGTAAAGGTCATTTTTGAGATGTTGCTTCCAATTTTGTGGCATGTTTACCTGACATTAAGATGAAATGACATCTCAGGCCCTGCCGCCCAATGAAACCAATAGGATTTATTTGCATGGGTGGTCCGACTCACACTGCTTTGCCTTGGTTGGCTAAGATCCTCTAAGCAGTTTACCAGTACTCGTGTGCGGGTCAGTTTCAGCTCTGCGTGGAAGCATCATGCAGCCCATCTATTTCTTCAAGCCCTGATGGGCGGGGACCGTTTCTGAGTATGTAGAGCATGTTAAATAATCTGTCTTAACGTCAATATTTGGGAGTTATTAAAGTTATATTTGGATATCAGATACAAATATATATACACATTCTGACTGATGGCCAGAAACTCATGTTTTCAGTCTTTAACCGGGCCAGCCCAGATCAACATTCTTTTGCGAAGATTTATGATAAAATATTTTCTTTGATAATGAAATATTTTCTACGGTCATCCTCTTCTTTCTGCTGATTCAAGGAAGGCAAGGTCAGTTTCCATTGAAAGACTATGCATTGTGCTAGTTAACTTATTGTATACTAGTGGACTCTTCCATTGCTATATGCTGGACAAATCCATTTGTCATTTAAGGAGTGTCAGGCTTACTTTGTCATTTTTATTATCCCCGGACCGAATAGGTTCGGGGGATATAGTGATCAGCCTGGCGTCCGTCCGTCAGTCCGTCTGTCCGTCCGTCCGTCCGTCGTTGTACATGAGGTTAAGCAGGTGTGTCACATGCAAGAACCATAACTCTGGGTGCCCTGGTTTTTTTAATTATCTTCCCTGACAATATAACCTTGTGATGGCCATAACTCCAATGCCCTTTGAGATATATTGACGGTACTTGGCACAATTGTATACAACGTTGAGACAGCGCTTCATGCCTAAGAACAACAACTCTGGGTGTTATGATATTTGAGTTATCTCCCCTTCCAATATAACAGTATGACAACCTTGTGATCATCGTACCTACAATACCCTTTGAGACATATTTGTGGTACTTGATGCAGATGTACATGAGGTTAAGCAGGTGTGTCATGCTCAAGAATAACAACTCTGGGTGCTCTGGTTTTTTAATTACCTCCCCTGGCAATATAACATTGTGATGGCCATAACTCCAACACCCTTTGAGATATATTGAAGGAACTTGGCACAATTGTATACAAGGTACAGAAGGGATGTCATGTGCAAGAACCACAACTGTTGGTGCTGTGTTATTTTTGTTATCTACCCTTCCAATATAACAGTATGACCAGCTTGTGATCACCGTATCTCCAATACCTTTTGAGACATATTGATGGTACTTTGTACAGAAATACATGAGCTTAAGCAGGCATGTCATGCGCAAGAACCACATTTCTGAGTGCCCTGGTTGTTAAGTTATCTCCCCTGACAGTATAATCTTGTGATGGCCATAACTGCAATACTTTTGTGATATATTGCTGGTTTAATTCTGGTGCACTTTCTATTGGTGAACAATCTTCTGAAGGCCATATTGGCTTTTGGTCGGGGGATTTGCCATCTCTTCCAATGGCTATTTTTACATTTTTGACAAAATCTTGTGGGCAAACAGCACAGACCCTGATCAGACGCCACATTCTGCGGCGTCTGATCTGGGCCTGTGCTGTTTGCCATGCTACCCTTTTAGGGGTTTCCCTCCTGTAATAGGTTAACTTCTTTGTATGACCTTTTGTGTACTGTAGAAAGTCAAAGCCAGGGCCCATGAAAAATGTTATGATTGGTTTGCTGATTAACATGCTATAACCGTAATAGTGTTGACTTGGCTGTTAAAAACTAAATCAAATAAAAAACATTTTACATCTTGAAAAAATATATGACACCTTCATTATCATTTTTTTATTTGGATACTTCAAAATAGGGTTTCAGTTGAAAGATTAAACCATTTTGTACCAAATGAAATCTTCTTCCTTATATATAGCAGGAGTCCATTTCAGAATTTAGGGGTGTCAGGTTGTGTTTTCTTCCAAATTTATCTGGAAACTGGTAGAACTTTTTGCAAACAGTATTGGCTGTGATCTGGACCTTTACCCGTTTTGGGGTTTCTGGTACAAAATGGGTTAAACAAAAGAATGGCAAACAGTTTAGAATCTGATGAGATGCCTCATTTTGAGCCATCTCATCAGGATCTATACTGTTTGCACAGGGGTCTGATTTGGCTGCTAGGTCAAAAGGGTAGAGTTCTGTGAATATGTCTGTTATTTTATTTATATTGTCCTGTTTTATCTTAGATGTTTCAGAGTTAGAAGAATGTTTTTTTTTCAGGTTTCTGTATGTTGAATAAAAGATTTGTTAGGTCATAAGGTGAGGATTTGTAAGCCAAAGCGAGGTTTAGCTGAGCTTATGGCTTTCATTCCCACTCTGTACACAGCTTTGTGCATTCTGTATTTATAAGCATTATAAACTTTGGCATTCTGTATTTCCAAGCATTACAAGTTTTAGCATACTGTGTTTCCAAGCATTACAAATTTTGAATTCTGTGTTTCTAAATTGGGCATTCCATGTTTTCAAGTGTTTGAGATTAGTGCATTCTATGTTTTCAAGTATTATAAACTTGAGCATTCTATGTTTCAAAGTATTAAAAACCTTTTCATTATATGTTTTTAAGCATTACACTTGCCTTTTTAGCTCACCGGACCGATAGGTCAGGTAAGCTATTCTACTACCCCCGGCGTCGGCGTCGGCGTCGGCGTCGGCGTCGGTGTCGGCGTCGGTGTCGGCGTCGGCGTCGGCGTCCACAAATGTTAAAGTTTTGTGTTAAAGTTTTTTAGAAGCTCATTTCTTTTTTATGCCTACATGGATTGAGTTTATATTTGGTATCATGATAGATACTGGTGTATAGTTTTTATTTGCAATATCAGTAGCCATATCCGTGACCTTGGGTCAAGGTCACAGACTTAGAATTCTAATTTTCAAGTTTTTGTGTTAAAGGTTTTAGGAGTTCATTACTACTTTACCTTCTGATGGATTTAGTTTATACTTAATCTCAATTATTAAGCAGCAGCATCAGCTTTCATGACCGTAACCTTGGGTCAAGGTCACATACTTTGAATTTTATGGTAATTATGGTAATTTCTTTGTTTTAACATAACTATGGAGCCGTTTGAGATAGAGCCTTCATATTTGGCATGTGGGTTCCTTGTGACATTGCCTTCCCACACATACAAACAATTTTGACCTGTAACCTTGACCGTAACCATGGGTTCAAGGCCACATACTTTGAATTATTATGGTAATTATGGTATTTTTTTTGTTTTATCATAACTTTAGAACCGTTAGAGATATAGCCTTTATATTTGGCATGTATGTTCCTTGTCACATTGTCTTCCCACTCGCACAAAAAAAATTGACCTGTCACCTTGACCCTTGACCATTTGACCTACTTATCATAACTTTTTAACCATTTGAGATAGAGCCTTCATATTTGGCATGTATGTTCCTTTAGGCATTCCCTTTCCACTCATACAAAAAATTTTGACCTGTGACCTTGACACTGGACCTTTGACCTACTTTGTCATAATTTTTTAACTATTTGAGATAGAGACTTCATATTTGGCATGTAGGTACTTGTGACATTGCCTTAGCACTCATACAAAAAAAAATACTGATGACCTTGACCTTTGACCTACTTGATCATAACTTTGTAACCATTTGAGATAGAGCCTTCATATTTGGCATGTAGGTTCCTTGTGACATTGCCTTAACACTCATACAAAAAATTTTGACCTGTGACCTTGACCTGTGACCTTTGACCTTCTTTATTATAAATTTCTTACGGTTTGAGATAGAGCCTTCATATTTGGCATGTAGGTTCCTTGTGACATTCACTTTTCACTCATACAAAAAAATTTGACCTGTGACCTTGACCATAGACTTTTGACCTACTTCATATTTGGCATGTAGGTTCCTTGTGACATTGCCTTACCGCTCATGCAAAAAAAATACCTGTGACCTACTTTATTATAACTCGTGACCTTGACCCTGGACCTTTGACCTACTTTGTCATAATTTTTTAACTATTTGAGATAGAGACTTCATATTTGGCATGTAGGTTCCTTGTGACATTGCCTTAGCACTCATACAAAAAAAATATCTGTGACCTTGACCTTTGACCTACTTTGTCATAACTTCATAACCATTTGAGATAGAGCCTTCATATTTGGCTTATAAGTTCCTTGTGATATCACCTTTCCACTCATACAATTTTTTTTATCTTTGACCTACTTTATCATAACTTCGTAACCATTTGAGGTAGTACCTTCATACTTGGTATATAAATTCCTATATTTTCAACAGATTTTAATAGAACTTCACACAAATGTTGCTCATGATAATATCTCGAGCAGGTCATGGCCTCAAGGTCAAGGTCACTGTGGCTATTTTTAGAAAAACTTTGTTATCGCTCCAGAGCATGAATGTTCCTAGTGTCATTGCCTTACCACTTATACAAATTGTTTTTACCTGTGACCTTGACCTTTGACCTTTTGACCTACTTATCATTATTTTCTAATCTTTTGAGGTAGAGCCTTCATATTTGCCATGTAGGTTCCTTGTGACTTTGCCTTAACACTAGCTTTCTTACTTGATATGTAGGTTCCATGTCACATTGCCTTCCCATTCTTTTATAAAATTTTGACCTGTAACCTTGATCCTGGTCCTGTGATCTTCTTTTTTGATAACTGCTTGACCATTTGAAATAGAGCCTTTATATTTGGCAAGTTTTGATTCGTTGATTCATGTCTAAGGGTTAAATGGAATTAAAAGTGATAATAATGAGTCAAACTTGAATCATACGTGAGCCCCAAATATTGATATAGCACTGGTTTCTTTCCTAGTGACTTTGTTTCTATTATGAGTCTGAAAATTTGACTTTGCACGACTAGTCTAAGCGCGACTTCCGGTGAGCTATCCTGTCCGGCGACAGGTCTTGTTATTTATGCTTCTAAGCATTTTAATTTTGTGTATTCTATATTTCCAAGCATTATAAACTTAGTAATTCTATATTTTTGTGATCTTAGTCCACTATGTAAAGCAGTAGTTCAGTGAATCTTTTCTGATGTTCTTTCTCAGCCATCAATCTCACTATGTTTTCTATTCACCATATTTCCATTATTTGCTGGCTCCCACCTTGCACATTGTCAATATTGGAAAAACACGTAACCAGACCCCCCTGACCTTTAAGGTCAGGGGGTCTGGTTACCTGTTTTTCCAACACTGATAACCTTCAGACTAAGAACCAGCAAACAATGCAAATAAGGTGAATAATATATCATTCTATCTTTTTCCAAATACAGTTCTTTGGCTGTGTCATATTTTGTCCTGGATGCCATATTTTTTCCAAACATTACCGGTACATTGGCTGTTTGTTTGTTTGTATTGGAGTTTAATGGCCCTGTCAACACGATTTTAGGTCATTTTTGAGCTCGTCAGTTTACCTATCGACACTTTTCCTGGGCAGGCTTATACGTAAGCGGTTAACCAGTTCAATGCACATTCTTTTGCCAGAAACTGACAACTGCCCTTCTTGAATCAGCAGAAGGGAGAGAATGACCGTAGAAAAGATTTCATGGTCAATCTTCACGAAAGAATGTTGCCGGCCCCAGCAGATATTGAACCCATGTCCTCCTGACCACCAGTCAAAAGCACATCCGACTGAGCTACCGAGGCCAGGTACATTTGCTGTGACAGAAACCTCCATGTTGTAGTGGTTAAGCCACTCGCCTCATCAACCAGGGGTCATGGCTTTGATTGCTGCTTCTCCATACTTTCGTATGAGTCTTTAAACAAGGTCCTATCATTCTTTGAACCCGTGTAAAGGGTGGAGTCAAGAACTTCTGGAAGTGTACGATGCCAATCCAGAAGACTTTCACACTCATCTTGTAGCAGGAGATGAAACTTGGCTTCACCACTGGGACCCAGATACTAAAAATAGAGTCCATGCAATGGAAGCACCCGGGCTCACCCCACCTTAGAAATTTCATACCCAACCATCAGTCAGCAAGGTAATTGCCAAAGTGTTTTGGGACCCCAATGGGATTATATTGATAGATTACAAGCCTTCTGGTACTTCAATTACAGGAGAATACTATGTCATTGTCATTAAACAATTAAGGGTTGCTATTAAAGAAAAAACAAAGGGGAAAGCTAGCTGCTGGTGTCCTCCTTTTGCACGATAATACCCCTGTGCACAAATCCAGAGTTCCACAAGCGGCTATTCATGAGTGCAAGTTTGAGCAGTTAAATCACCTACCATACAATCCAGATCTGGCCCCAAGTGATTATTATCTGTTTCAAATTCAAAGTCCCACTTGCTTGGAACAAGATTTCGGGATGGTGATGAGCTCAAGGCTGCTACAGAGGCTTGGTTTGAGGACCAAATAGACGACTTTTATTCCAAAGGCATAGGCTGCTTAAAAGAAAAGTGGGCCAAATGTATTAAAGTAAGGGGGGGATTATATTGAAAAATAATGGTGAAACCATCTTCCAATCTGTTTGTTTAACACCAAGTTCTACAAACTTATTGAATCCCTCGTTTTTCATCAAAAAACATAGTATGTGGAAGCTTGTAAGAACCACTTCAGTTTGTTTAGCTTTTTTTGAGTATTTCAGAAAGTTCTCAAGGTGTCCGAATTTTTAGGATTTTTACGGTAGATATGTCTACATCAAAGAGTTTTATAGTTTTGGGGTGTGTTATCCTGTTGCAACGCAGTCAGAACATTAACTTCAATGACTGCATAGGGCATCACATCACAAAAACATGCATATATAATTTTGACCCACTTAAACCCAACTTGTACAGTGAAACTTGGGTTTGCATGGTTCTACATAGATTGTGGGTACTCATTCGAACGAGGCAGTTGTAACAAGTGCCCACAATCTAGTAAACATATGTCATATGGTATAGGTATATAGCACACTTTTACTGCCGTGCGGTACAAGCCAGCTTTTATAGCGACGTGGTAGAGTGTTGGCCTGATGATCTGGCAGACCGGCTTCGATTCCTGGCCTGGTAAGGGTGATTAGCATTCTTTTCACCTGTTGCATTTGGCGCCCACCGTAAATAACCCACTTGAGCTTTGAACTCCTTGATAATCATTTCACGTGATTCTCAGACTCGTAAGAAATTCAAGGACGAATTTCAGTGTGGTAGGGGAGAATGTCATGGGGTATAGGTATATAGCACACTTGTACTGCCTTGCGGTACAAGCCGGCTTTTATAGCGACATGGTAGAGTGTTGGCCTGATGATCTGGCGGACCGGGTTCGATCCCCGGCCGGGTAAGGGTGATCAGCATTTTTTTCAACTGTTACACATAGATTGCAGGATAAGGGTTAAGCAGGCTCATCCCAGCTGATACATAAACATTATATTAGGTCTTCTCGATACTCCGGTTTCTAGCCTCACTCAGAATACATGTGAGACACCAACTTTTGCAACAGAACAAAAGATGTTTTTTCTCCAGGTACTCTGTGTTTGTGTACACTAATTAACGGTCATCTCATGATAAGTGAATTAATCTTAAAAACATCTTAAAACTCAAATTGAATAAAAAGGTCAAGTATTGTTCTATTATGTTTCAGATTTCGGGCCTTCCAGGTAGCTCAGAATCAGATAACCAGTTCGGTTACACAACGCTGCACGAAGAAACTGATACCGAACCGAGATATAGTGAACAGGAGAATGGCGCTAGTAGACACGGTACAGACAGTCACGAAATTATGTATGATAATCCACTAGCAGGCAAAACTGAGGACCCAGCTACACTGAATGTGAATCAATAGCAGAAGGTTTATTCAGCTTGAGTAGGACGACTTTTTAGTAAAGTTCTAGATTATCAGAGGGATGAAATTGCTGCATTGTCTTAGCTACACCTAAGGAAGAATAACTTTGGGATAGTTTTTCCTATTTCTCAGAAATCATTAGGAATGTCAAACAGTGTAGATACTGATCAGATGGCTTCTGAAGAAGCCATCTGATCAGTATCTACAGTGTTTGCAAAAGGTAGTGTATATTCTTGTTTGTAGGACATGGGTTAAAAATGAGGCTGTTTTAACAAGAACCCACAAGATAGGTTTGTATAAACTCTAGTGATCGAAATATGAACTGTTCTGGTAAATGAAATATCGGATACAGTAATATTTCTAATAGTTTTTGCATTTTTGCTGAAAAAAATTGGTAGTAGCTTTTGCACATTTTTTAATTAAAAAAAAAATCAGCATAATTTTTTATATTCCATGTAAAATGATTAAAGTTTTATAGTTTTATATTAACTAACAATTAACATCACTAGTTTTGAAAAAATGCAGTGACCATATGGTCACTGAACACCCATGAATTAAAAAAAGGACTACTTCTTTAATGATCCTAAGAATTGGGACATATAGGCCTAAGCAAACAGTGCAGATCCAGATCGGACTGCTCCTTGATCGGGGTCTGCACTGTTTGCCATTCAAACTGCACTTTTTGGACTCCTTGGTGGACCGGGAAACAAATTTGTTAACATTTTAGGAGAATTTCAGCAAGTCCTCAGGGTGTCCAAATTTTTAGGATTTTTACAGGATAATAGTTATGAAGATTCTGTTCAGCTCAAAAAGGGTTTAAGCACATTACAAAAACACACCTATCCAAGTATATTGTAAATTTTAGCACTGAAAAAAACAAAAATTTTAAGATAAAAAATTCTGATATTTTTCTTATTTCTGCTCTGAAATATAGATTGTGTGTACTCGTTAGAACCACCTCATTGAGGCGGTTCTAACAAGTACCCACAATCTATACCCACAATCTATATTTTAGAGCAGAAATAAGAACAATATGGTTTACCCCTGTAAACCCCAGTTTTACTACATAAAAATGGGGTTCAAGTGGGACAAAATTATATAGGCATGTTTTCGTTATGAGTTACGATAAATTGCAAATGTCGAAAACAGCAATAGTGATTTTGCTCATTACATATTACCTTTTTATGGGAAAACGAGCAAAAGATTATCTAGAGCTTTACGAAGGTCAATGTCTACGCATTGAGATTTCCACAGTCTTTCTGGATTTCTGACTAACATTCCAAAGAGGGAGTTGTGATAGACCAACAAATTATTTTTTTATATAACATATATAGAAAAATATTGTTATAAGAGGGTCATGTAGTGATAAAGATACCATAATGATCCTAAGTACAGGACAGTCCCTTTATAACGCTATGTTTGGGATGCATAGAACAGGATCATGTTATAGGTGAACCGTGTTATAAAGGCATATTTTTATATAGAAATTATAGTAAAATGACAATTTGGGAGGCAACCAAAATGGGGTTATAATGGGTAGAGTACTAAAGGGACTAAACTGTACTGGGACATGTAGGCCTAAGCAGACAGTGCAAAGGAGTAGTCTGATCAGGGTCTCCCGTTTTCCATTCTGTTTGCACCTTTGGACTCCTTGCAGGATCCTGAAACAAAGTTGTTAAAATTTAAGGAGAATTACAGCAAGTCCTCAAGGTGTCTGAATTTTTAGCTCACCAGAGCTTATGGCTCCGGGGGAGCTTATAGGATAGGCAGTTGTCCGTCGTCTGCGTCGTCTTCATCAACATTTTCAAACGACATCTCCTCTGAAGCCACTGGGCCGATTCAGCCGGAATTTCATCTGTAGCATCCTTGGGCTGGGGGATTGAAAGTTTGTGTTTTTAATGAAAATCGGCTCATTAGTTTGGTTGCTATGGCAACTTATATTTTCCATAGACTTATAATGGGGAAAATAGAAAAATGGCATTTACTGCCAAACCTTTGCAGATATTTTGACAAAACTTTCATAGAAATGTTCCTTAGGCAATCTACTATCTGCCATATGATTTTAGGCCTACTGCTCATTTCTATTGGTTGCCATGGAAACCAAAATAAAAAAAAAATAGAAAAAATTACTTCAAAAATCATCTCCTCAGAAACCGAATGCTCTATTAGGCTTAGAGTTTTTGGAAATCTTCACCATATTTGCCTTTACAGGTTTTTTGTCTTTTATAAAATTTGGCTCTTTAGTTTGGTTGCTATGGCAACTTAGATTTTCCATAGACTTATAATGGGTAAATTTGCAAAAAGGGCATTTGCTGCCAAGTTATTGCAGATATTTTGACAAAACTTTTATAGAAATGTTCCTTGAGTAAATGTCTCTCAGCCATATGCTTTAATGCCAACATGGGGGTCCGCAAGGTTAAACCTGGGCCATGCCCCACCCCCTCCACTTCATAAAAGGCCATATAACTCGGAAACCATCCAGATCCTCACCCCAAAACCATATATATTCTTGTTCCTTATGATAAAATGCATTCAGTGACGCCAACCTGGGGGTCCCCCGGTACGTGCCGGGGTCATGCCCCACCCCCTCCATTCCATAAAAGGCCCAATATCTTGGAAATCTTACAGATCCCCACCAATAAACCATATATATTCTTGTTCCTTATGAAAATATACATTCACTGACACCAACTTGGGGGTCTCCCGGGGTGTGCCTGGGCCTTTCCCCACCCCTTCTTCTTCACAAAAGGCCATATATCTCTGAAACCATTTAGATCCCCACCCCAAAACCATATATATTCTTGTTCCTTATGATAAGACGCATTCAGTGGCACCAACCTGGAGGTCCCCCGGGTTGTGCTGGGGTCATGTCCCACCCCCTCCATTTCATAAAAGGCCCAATATCTTGGAAACCTTACAGATCCCCACCCCTAAATCCTATATATTCTTGTTCCTTATGAAGAGACTCATTCATTGACACCAATTTGTGGGTCTTCCTGGGTGTGCCGGGACCTTGCCTCACCCCACCACTTCACAAAAGGCCATCTATCTCAGAAACCATTCAGATCCCCGCCCCAAAACCTTATATATTCTTGTTTCTTATGATATGACGCATTCATTGACACTAACCTGGGGGTCCCCCAGGATGTGCCGGAGTTGTGCCCCACCCCTTCATTTCATTAAAGACCCAATATCTTGGAAACCTTACAGATCCCCATCTCTAACCACATATAGTGTTGTTCCTTATGATAAGACACATTCATTGATGTCAACCTTGAGGTCTTCCGGGTCAGCCCAGGGCCTTGCCCCAGCCCACCACTTTACAAAAGGCTATATATCTCAGAAACTGTTCAGAGCCCCATTCCTAAACCATATATAATTATCTTCTTTGTGATAAGACACAATCAAATAACACTAGCTTGGGAGTCATCCAGACTGCCTGGGTCATGCCCCACTGCTACTTCATTAAAAGCCATATATCTCAGAAATCATTCAGATCCCCTACCATAAACTATAATATTCTTGTTCCTTATGATAAGACTCATTCAGTCACACCAACCTGGGGGTCACTTTGTGCTAGGGCAATGCGCCCCACCCCTCCACTTTAAAAGGCCATTTATTCCAGAAACCATTCAAATCCCCACCCCATAATCATGTATGTTCTTGTTCCTTATCAATAGCACACCCACTTGGGGGTCGCAGGGGCCATTCCTCTCCTCTCCACGTCATAGAAGGGCCTCATATATCAGAAACCATTCAGATTCCCACCATAAACCATACATATATATAATCTTTGTCCTAATAGGGGCAACAATCTTAGGCTTTCCTGGGATCAACAGAACATGCCCCAACCCTTCCACCGCTTAAGAGGCCTTATAACTCTGGTATACAGATCCCTACTGCTACACCATATATATTCTTATTCCTTATGATAATACGCATTTAGTGATACCAACCAAGGCTCTATTGGGTCCATGCCCTACACCCTCTACTTAATAAAAGGCCTAATGTTTTAGATATTGAGTCCAGATGGATGCTCATTTGGATATCGGGGTTCATTTGGGAGACTTTATAATTGGTCAATTAAAATGATATCGTGTTAAAATACATGGCTGTCATTGGGCAGTACCGACCTGAGCTCTGGTGAGAATAGTGGCCCATGGGCATCTTGTTAGGATTTCTCGTATCATAAAAAAGCAAAAATTTTGGACACTTCGAGGACTTGCTATAATTCTCCTAAAATTTTGACAAATTCAAATTCGTTTTCACAACCCAGCAAGAAGTCCAAGAGGTGCAGACAAAAAGGCAAACAGTGTAGATCCTGATCAGACTGTTCCTTCTGATCTGGGTCTTCATTGTTTTATGCCTGTCTGTCCCAAAACTTAGGATCATTCTGGTAAGAACTAGGCTTTTGTGTACATAATGCAAGATTCTGACATCACAAAAACACGCCTATGTAATTTTGACCCCCTTGGACCCCACTTTTATAAAGAAAAAGTAGGGGTTTGCAGGGGTAAACATTATTTTTATTTCTGCTCTAAAATATAGATTGTAGGTTCTCATTAGAAAGGCCTTGATGAGATGGTTCTAAATAGTACCCACAATCTGTATTTTGAGCAGAAATAGAAAAAAATCACAATTTTTCATCTTAAAATTTTCATTTTTTCGCCAGTAAAGTTTTCCACATTAGTGTATAGGCATGTCTTGGTAATGTGTTCTTTGGACACATTTCTAGTTTTTATGAAAGTTTCTTATTTTTTATATCATCTTCAGCATAGGTTGCTGGTAAACGTTAGAACTACTTCATTTAGGCACTCCTAATGAGTATCCATAGTCTGTTTTTGACCAAAAAAGGATAAACTGACCCAAATTGAGGCAGTTCTTACATAAGTATCCAGAATCTGTTTTTGAGCAAAAATAAGGAAAGTAATGTTTACCAATGTAAACACAACTTTTCTGTATATAAAGTGTGCTTGAAAGGTATTCATTGCATAGACATGTTATAACATGATGTGACAGCAACATTCCAAAGACCGAATTTTGATAAGTGCCGGTAAATATAGGATATTTACTCCTTTCAGGTGAATACCAAAAAGTATTTCATTGATGCAGTTCTAATGATCACCCACAACCTATGTTTGGGGTATACATGAGAAAGATATCACATTTTCATTAGAAAATTAACATTTTCAGAAATAGGAAAGAATGCCCTTTTGTCACATGGGTGTGTTATTAACCCATTGTATACGAGTGGACTCTTCCATCGCTATATGTTGGACAAGCCCATTTGTCATATAAGTGATGGCAGGCCTACTTTTTCATTTTTATTCTATTTTTGACAGACAAAGTCTGTTAGCAAATACCGGTAGTGCAGGCCCCGATCAGACGCCGGGTTTTGCAGCGTCTGATCTGGACCTGCACTATTTGCCAAGGTACCCCTTTAGTGGTTTCCAGTCGACAATGGGTAAAAATGCATCAGGAAAACATGCCTATATAAATTTGACCCCCTTGAACCCCACTTTTATATAGTAAAGCTGGGGTTTACAGGGGTAAACCTTATTTTTCTTATTTCTGCTCTAAAACATAGATTGTGGGCACTCGATGAGGCGGTTCTAAGGAGTGCCCATAATCTATGTTTTGAGCAGAAATAAGAAAAATATCACAATTAAAATATCTTAAAATTTTCATTTTTTCGGCGATAAAGGTTACAATGTATTTGTATAGGCGTGTTTTCATAATGTATATCACAAGCTAAACCAAAGTTGTTGCAAGTTTTATTGTGACTTAACAAGTAGTCTGATGCATATACACATCATGTTAACAAGTTTGTGTAATGAACACCTCTCTGAACCTCTATTCATGTAGAGAAAACTGGGGTTTATGTGGGGTAAACATTATTTTGCTTATTTTTGATCCAAGACATAGGTTGTGGGTAATGCTTAGAACCGCCTCAGTGAGGTGGTTCTAAGGAGGACCCAAAACCTATGTTTGGTGTATAATTAAGAAAAATGTGACAAAATTTTATCAGAAAAAGAACTGTTTTCGGGATATGAAAGAATGCGCTACGTCACATGGATGTGTTATTGCAATGACGAGTTAAGGGCCATGAGAGTCACGGTATATTTCAGTTTTATCAGAAAAATAAGACGTAGTAGATATCTTTATTTTTCATGGTTGTGTTTTATGTAATGTAACATTCCAGAGTTTTTATAATATGAGATATTTTTGTGACATACACTCTCAAACGTCAATGTTGTAGGGCTTCTTCTGACCATCATGGAAGCGTTTGTCCATATCTAGTTCTCCATAGAGATTTCTCTTTCGCATATCTTCCTCAGGCATTCTGGTAACATGGCCTGTCCATCTTAACTGTGCTAGTTTCAGAAGAGTATGTACACTTTGCATCCCTGCCCTGTTCTGAACTTCCGTGACACTCTCAGGTTGTGTAACATCTTCTATGCAAATTTCTTTGAGATGGAGCTTGCCATTAATAAATAACCCTTATCCCACTGAAGACAATAACACCTATCTTTGTAAATAGTGTAGAGCCAGATCAGATGGCTTCTTCCGATCAGGATCTACACTGTTTGTCATGCAAGTTGTTATTTGAACATTATAACATCTACCTTTGCATACAATGTAGATCTAGATCAGATGGTTTCTGAATGATCAGGATCTACACTGTCATGCAGTTTATAAATTGAATGAATGCATTATAGCAAGTAACTTGATTGGTTGATAGTCAGAAATGGGTGTGTCAAAACTAATTTATTCAGCTGGATAAGAGAAGCCTCCGTGGTGCAGTGGTTAAGCTACTCGCCTTGTAAACCAGGGATCGCAGGATCGATCCCGGGCTTCTCCAGACTTTTGGATGAGTCTTTAAACCGAGGTCCCATCTCCGTATGACCTTAGCTGTTGGTGGGACGTAAAACTTAAACTCACTCACTCACTCAGCTGGATAAGGGTTAACCATTTTGATAAAGTACTCATATTTCGAGATCTTTTTTAGAAGAAAATGGATTGAGGACAAGTTGGATGTGTATACAGTTAAGGGGAATGGGAACACCGAGCACATTTTTCCACCATTTTTCAAAGGGAGACAACTTTTGGGACTTCCTGTTCGCTTTTCTATAAGTCCTGTCCAACTGAAAAAAGGGGTCTACTCTTAAAGGAAAGAATTTGCTCCTCAGGAGCAAATTCTTTCCTTTAAGAGTTGACCCCCCTTGACACGGGAGACAAAAATACTTTTGCAGGAGTAGCCTCCCTTGAAGATGTACCCTCCCTTGAAGATGTACCCATTCCCTTTAAATAATCATTTATATACTAACATTTTTATGTAAGAATACTCAGGCAGATACAAGCTAGATCTAATTTGTTTATATTGATATTTATGGCAGACATTATGTTAACTTTTACATTAAACACTAATTTGCGTATGTTGCTATGGTAACAGTTGTGCTTTCTTTGAAATCTGGGAACCAGTGGTTCATGCTATGGTAACAGTTGTGCTTGCTTTGAAAACTGGGAACCAGTGGTTTCAAGCTAACCTACAGATTAATTGAAGGAATGCTAGTTTTTAGCTCACCTGAGCCGAAGGCTCATGTGAGGTATTAGTATACCACGAGCCGGCGTCCGTCGTCGTCGTCCATCGTCCACACTTTCAAAGAAGTATATCTTCGGAACCAGTGGGCCAATCTTGATCAAATTTCATGTGAAGCATTATCAGGTAGGGGGAAAGGCTGCATACTGTTTTCGGGCAGATCGGATTGGAACTCTGGTTGCCATGGCAACAAATAGCTCCCATAGACTTAACATAGGAAAAAGTTTGTCATCACTCTAGCTCCGTCAATTTTTTCTGATCGTCTTCATTCTTGCAGATAACGAGGACAGGCATGAAATCTCGATCAAGTTCGATTTTGGGCTGAATCGGATTATTCACTCAGGAGTTACGTGCCCTTGAGCGTTGAAAAAATTGCCTATTGACTTAACATGGGGAGAATGTTGTCATCACCGTAGCTGCTTCAATTATTTTCAGATTGGCTTTATTCTTGCAGATAACCAGCACAGCCATGAAATCTCGGTCAAGTTCGATAACTGGCAGAATCGGATCATTCACTTAGGAGTTACCTGCCCTTGTGTGTTTTTGCATTAGGGTTAATGGGAATTTCAAAAATGTATATCTTAAAGACTACTTGGCCAACTTTGATCAAATTTCATGTGTCGCATTATTGGGCAAGTGGAAAGGCTTCATTAGGTTTTCAGGCAGATCTGAGTGGAACTCTGGTTGCCATGGCAACATCTAGCTCCCATAGACTTCACATAGGAAAAAGCTTGTCATCACTCTAGCTCCGTCAACTTTTTTCTGATCGACTTCATTCTTGCAGATAACCAGTACAGGCATAAAATCTCGGTCAAGTTCGATTTTGGGCCGAATCAGATAATTCACTCAAGAGTTACGTCCCCTTGAGCGCCCGAAAAATTGCCTATCGACTTAACATGGGGAAAATGTTGTCATCACTGTAGCTGCTTCAATTTTTGTTCGGATTGGCTTCATTCTTACAGATAACCAGCACAGCCATGAAATCTCGGTCAAGTTCGATAATTGGCAGAATCGGATCATACACTTAGGAGTTACCTGCCCTTGTGCATTTTTGCATAAGGGTTAATGTGAATTTCAAAAATGTATATCTTGAAGACTACTTGGCCGACTTTGATCAAATTTCATGTGTAACATTATTGGGCAAGTGGAAAGACTGCATAAGGTTTTCATGCAGATCTGAGTGGAACTCTGGTTACCATGGCAACATATAGCTCCCATAGACTTAACATAGGAAAAAGCTTGTCATCACTCTAGCTCCGTCAATTTTTTTCTGATCGACTTCATTCTTGCAGATAATAAGGACAGGCATAAAATCTCGGTTAAGTTCGATTTTGGGCAGAATCGGAATATTGATCTCGGAGTTACGGGACCTTGAGCGACAAAAAATTTGCCCATAGACTTAACATAGGGAAAATGTTGTGACTACGATAGCGACTTGAATTTTTTTCAGATCAGCTTCAAACTTGCAGGTAACGAGGACAGACATAAAATCACGGTTAAGTTCGATTTTGGGCCGAATCGGATTATTTGCCTTGGAGTTACCTGCCCTTGAGCATGAAAAAATACGTTGTGACCACGATAGCAACTTTATTTTTATTCAGATCAGCTTCAAACTTGCAGGTAACGAGGACAGGCATAAAATCCTGGTTAAGTTCGATTTTTGGCCGAATCAGAATATCAACCTCGGAGTTACGTGACCTTGAGCGACAAAAAATTTGCCCATAGACTTAACATAGGGAAAATGTTGTGACTACGATAGCGACTTGATTTTTTTTTCAGATCAGCTTCAAACTTGCAGGTAACGAGGACAGACATAAAATCTTGGTTAAGTTCACCCTAATGGTCAAGTTTATTTCTCAAGAACTATAAGAGCTTCATTAATGATACTTTGTACAAACTTGTGTCTGGGGATGACAACTTACATGCAAGCATCCATATTTGACCGTGACCTACATTTCATGGTTCAATGACTTTGTAAAATACTGCGACCACCCTAGCGTTCACCCGAATGGTCAAGTTTATTTCTCAAGAACTATTAGAGCTTCATTTAATGATACTTCATACAAACTTGTGTCTGGGGATGGCAACTTACATGCAAGCATCCATATGTCACCTTGACCTACATTTCATGGTTCACTGGCTTTGTAAAATATTACAACCACCCTAGCGTTCACCCTAATGGTCAAGTTTATTTCTCAAGAACTATAAGAGCTTCATTAATGATATTTGGTACAAACGTGAATCTGTGGATGGCAACTTCAATGCAAGCATCCATATTTGACCTTGACCTAAATTTCATGGTTCACTGACTTTGTAATATATTGTGACAACCCTAGCGTTCACCCTACTGCTCAAGTTAATTTCTCAAGAACTATAAGAGCTTCATTAATGATACTTGGTACAAACTTATATCTCGGGATGGCAACTTAAATGCAAGCATCCATATTTGACCTTGACCTACATTTCATGGTTCACTGACTTTGTAAAATATTGCCACCACCCTAGCGTTCACCCTTATGGTTAAGTTCATTTCTCAAGAATTATTTGAACTTCATTAATGATACTTTGTACAAGCCTTTTATGCAAGCATCTATATTTATATTTAATCTTGGCCTAGATGTCATGGTTCGGTGACTTTGCGCCCCCACAGGCGCGACATAGCCTTCGGTGGAATTCTTGTTTTATATCTTTCTTATTTATGCTTCAAACATAGATTGAGGGTGCTCATTAGAACCACCTCATTGAGGTAGTTCTAATGAGTAACCACAATTTATGTTTTGAGGCAGACATAAGGAATATAATGTAGCCATTGTAAACTCTACTTTTCTCTTTATTCACACCAGAAGACTTGCAAAAATGGTGTACTCCCAACATTGAAACTTTGTATAAAGTATCAAAGAAACACTGCTAACTAGATTCTTGACCCATCACAGCTCACTTTAAGCTTGTTCCTAATTTTTCATAGAGAAAAAGGGTTGACATTTCTAGATGTGAAATGGAAAAAGAACATAATTATATTTGAAAAAAAAAAAAGAATCATACATGTGATAACTTTGCGATGACCATGCTGGAGATTGGGTTTTCATTTCCTGGAGATTGGGTTCTCCTTCCTGGAGACTATTCGACGACAAGTTTGACACATCAATTTGATGCTTTTTTGTCGCACCTGCTTTAGCAGGAAGACATAGGCGTGCAAGTTTCCGTCCGTCTGTCCGTCCGGTGGTCCGGTGGTCTGTCCGTCCGTCCGTCATTCCGTCAACATTTTACACTGGATGTCTTGTCATCGCAACTCCTCCTACACTTTTAGACCGATCATTTGGAAACTTTGGTATGAGGATCCATATTGTGAACTTAGTCATTTTTAGGTATGGGATACGTACCTCTTGTCATCGCAACTCCTCTTAAACTTTTATACTGATCATTTGGAAACTTTGCATGTGCTTTCCCCTTGGTATGAGGATGCGCATATGGTTTGGACTTAATCTTCGAATCAATTTTTGTCACTTTTTCCAGATTGTGAACTTAGTCATTTTTAACCTTCAATTGGTATTGGGTTGGTACCTATTGTCATCGCAACTCCTCCTACACTTTTATACCAATCATTTGGAAAATTTGTATGTGCTTTCGGCATGGTATGAGGATGGGCATGTGGTTTGGACTTAATCTTCAAATCAATTTTTGTCACTTTTTCCATATCGTGAACTTAGTCATTCTTTGGTATGCGATACGTACCTCTTGTCATCGCAACTCCTCTTACACTTTTATACTGATCATTTGGAAACTTTGCATGTGCTTTCCCCTTGGTATGAGGATGCGCATATGGTTTGGACTTAATCTTCGAATCAATTTTTGTCACTTTTTCCAGATTGTGAACTTAGTCATTTTTAACCTTCAATTGGTATTGGGTTGGTACCTCTTGTCATCGCAACTCCTCCTACACTTTTATACCAATCATTTGGAAAATTTGTTTGTGCTTTCGGCATAGTATGAGGATGCGCATGTGGTTTGAACTTAATCTTCGAATTAATTTTTCTCACTTTTTGCACATTGTGAACTTAGTCATTTTTATGAAAACAGAACTGAGGTCATCCCGCCTTGTAACCTCCGTAAATATGACAAGTAAGTATCATCAAAACAGCCCCAATTCTTCTAGAAATCATTCAATACAAGCTAAGGCATGTCTATTTTAATTGTTTAAAGGTCAACACCATGGTTTTAAATCCAAATAAAAGACATGTTTACAGACAATAAAGTCATGTTTACAATGGAGATAAATAACGAAAGACATTTTTTGCCAACCACTGTAGTGCTTGGACGTGTCTATAGGTACGTCTTGTCATCGCAACTCCTCTTACAGTTTTATATTGATTATTTTGAAACTTTGTGTGTGTTTTTGCTATGATATGAGGATGTGCATGTGGTTTGGACTTTAACTTCGGATCAATTTTTATCACTTTTTCCACATTGTGAACTTAGTCATTTTTAACCTTCAATTGATATATGATAGGTACCTCTTGTCATTTAACCTTCAATTGATATATGATAGGTACCTCTTGTCATCGCAACTCCTCTTACAGTTTTATACCCATCATTTTGAAACTTTGCATGTGCTTTTGCCATGGTATGAGGATAAGCATGTGATTTTGACATAATTCTCAGAATATTTTTTACTTTACATACATGTATATAGGCTATGGATTCTTCTCAAAGCTCTATATTCATATCTTCCGCCTTAAATAAACTTTTATTTTTTGTGTTGGGCAGGTGGGGAGCAGGTGCGACATCAACTTCACCGAAGTTGAATTTCTGGTTTTTAGGTAAAATTGAAAGAAAGTAAAAATATTCAAAGAACAAAAGTACAGCTCATTTCAGTTTTGTCTAATTTACTCTTAAATAGAACAAAATTTAAACAAAAGTATATATAGTAAAACTCTTATATTAAGACCACTTTTGGGACTTTCAGGGCCTGACTTGCCCACCGGGCAAGTAAAATATTTTTGCAGTTGCCCAGCTCAAAATCCTACTTGCCCAGGATTTTGGAATTCAAAGTGGGGTGGATGCTGGGGGATAATGGTGACGACAATGATGACCAACATTTATAAATATAATCCGAGGTTTCTATCAAGTTTCAAGCACAACGACATTCAATTAGAGTCTAGTTATTTCATGTTTTTGTTTCCCTTTGGTGTCTCTGATGGGAGCTGTGGGTTAATTGTATAGATTCCTGATCATTCCCATCACTTCTACATGTATTCATTTCCCCCTGTGCGGTAATACGGTAGAAAATACTGTAGTTGTCACGGGCAATAACGGTACTTTTTAAGTTAATTGCTGACATGTCATAACACCTTAATCGATTAGGGATTTAAGATACGGTTATATAAACTCATTTAGCTTGACACGCATAATTATCATGAGCTGCAGCGGATATACATGTAAGTGTCAGGGCAGCGAGATAAGAGATTAAAAAAATGCAGTTTAGTTTACAATTTAATTATCCACCTACAAGACGAGGACACCCTCCATCCAAAACGAGCCCAAATTTTCACACCCGCCCTACAAGCAAGTTCAATGCTAACATCAAAGTTTTCCGCCATCCAAATCGCCGTCCACAAACCACCATTTGTAGTTACAATTTTTAGCTCACCAGAGCCAAAGGCTCCGGGGGAGCTTATAGTATAGGCATTGGTACGTCGTCCGTCGTCGTCGTCTGTGTCTGCGTCTGCGTCGTCAACATTTTCAAACAACATCTCCTCTGAAACTACTTGGCCAATTGAAACCAAATTAAATGTGGAGCCTCTATGGGCAGGGGGAAGGAAAGTTTGTTCGGGAGGACTGGGTCACATGACCAATATGGCCGCCATGCCCATATATGGTAGAAACCTTTAAAAATCTTCTTCTCAAGAACCGAATAGCCGATAATCTTGAAACTTGGTATGCAGTATTGGGGACTCGGGCCCTACCAAGTTTGTTCAAATGATGACGTTTGGTTGACCTTGACCTGTTTTACGTCATGGTCAAATTTGGTCACTTAGACATTTGAATGGAAAAACTGCAAAACAGTGGAGTTTTCTGATTGTATATTAGCTAGTGGCATCAGAAATGGTATTTGCAATCAGCTGAATGGAAGTTTATCAGTTTCAGAGGTCAAGGCCATTTACCGACCTTTGTCCAGGATGGCTCAGATTCAGTATTTTTATCTTCTTCAGTTAAACTACTTGGCCAATTGAAACCAAATTACATGTTGAGCCTCTATGGAGTGGGGAAATGAAAGTTTATACGTGAGGACTGGGTCACATGACCAATATGGCCACCATGCCCATATATGGTAAAAACCCTTTAAAATCTTCTTCTCAAGAACCGAATGGCCGATGATCTTGAAACTTGGTATGCATCAGGGACTCTGGCCCTACCAAGTTTGTTCAAATGATGACCTTTGGTTGACCTTGACCTGTTTTACATCAAGGTCAAATTTGGTCACTCAGACATGTATGGAAATATGTCAAAACAGTGGATTTTTCTGATTGTATATTAGCTAGTGGCATCAGAAATGGTATTTACAATATGCTGAATGAAAGTTTATCAGTTCCAAAGGTCAAGTTCATTTACCGACCTTTGTCCAGGACGGCTCAGATTCAGTATTTTTATCTTCTTCTTCACTTAAACTACTCGGCCAATTGAAGCCAAATTACATGTGGAGCCTCTATGGAATGAGGGAACAAAAGATTGTTCGTGAGGACTCGGTCACATGACCAATATGGCCGCCATGCCCATATATGGTAAAAACCTTTAAAAATCTTCTTTTCAAGAACCGAATGGCCGATGATCTTGAAACTTGGTATGTGTATGCAGCATCAGGGACTCTGGCCCTAGCAAGTTTGTTCAAATTATGACCTTTGGTTGACCGTGACCTGTTTTACGTCAAGGTCAAATTTGGTCACTTAGACATTTGTATGGAAAAAAAGGCAAAACACTGGGATTTTCTGATTGTATATTAGCTAGTGGCATCAGAAATGGTATTTACAATCAACTGAATGGAAGTTTATTAATTCCAAAGGTCAAGGTCATTACTGACCTTTGTCTTGGATGGCTCAGATTCAGTATTTTTATCTTCTCCAGTAAAAGAGCTGTGCTGACTGAAACCAAATTACATGAAAAACGTCTATGGGGGTGAGGCAATTAAACATTATTTGTGGTATTGTTGTCACATGACCAAGATGGGCACCTTGCCTGTATATGGTATAAACCACATGACCTCTGGTGAGCGTAGTGGCCCATGGGCCTCTTGTTTCGACCAGCGATCGGTAAATGACGTCATCCGACCCCAGCAACCCCACACATGTTTAATGTCATTTTTAGCTCACCTGAGCCTTTAGGCTCATAGGTGAGCTTATAGTATAGCCATGGTCCGTCGTCCGTCCGTCCGTCCATCCGTCCACCATTTTCAAAGATCTTCTTCTCCTATACTGCAGGACCAATCAAAGCCAAATTTCATATGGAGCCTCAGTGGGATGGGGGAACGAAAGTTTGTTCGCGGGGTCTGGATCACATGACCAAGATGGCCGCCATGCCCATATATGGTAAAAAGCCTTCAAAAATCTTCTTCTCCAGAACCATAAGGCCAGTGGCCTTGAAACTTGGCATGTAGCATATGGTACTCGGGCCCATCATAGTTTGTACAAATGGTAGATCAGGTAAAGTAACTGAATACATGAAGATCTATGGGTCAGAAAGGTCAAGGTCATTCATTGGCCTTAGACCAAGGTCATTCAGGATCCATATTTCAAACATTTTTTTCTCCAAAACTGCTGAGCCAATTTAAGTGAAATTTGATATGGAGCCTTTGTGATTTGAACAAATGAAAAAATGCCAATACGGTCTAGATCACATGACCAAGATGGCCGTCACGCCTATATATATGGTAAAAAGCCTTAAAAATTCTTCTTCTCCAGAACCGTAAGGCCAATGGCCTTGAAACTTGGCATGTAGCATATGGTACTCAGGCCCATCATAGTTTGTACAAATGGTGACCCCGAGTTGACCTTGACCTATTTTACAGCAATGTCAAATTTGTCGACTTAGGCTTTTGCATGGGAAAAAGTGAAAATAATGTTTTTTTAGGAAACCATTGAAGACAGTGTCACCAAAATTAGTAGATAAGGTAAAGTAGCTGAATACATGAAGATCTATGTGTAAGAAAGGTCAAGGTCATTAATTGACCTTAGACCAAGGTCACGCAGGTTCCATATTTCAAACATTTTTTCTCAGAAACTACTGAGCCAATTGAAGTGAAATTCAATATGGAGCCTTTGGGAGTTGAACAAATGAAAAGCTGCCAACATGGTCTAGATCACATGACCAAGATGGCCGTCAGGCCCATATATGTTAAAGAAACTTCGAAATTCTTCTTCTCAAGAACCGTACGGCCAATGGCCTTGAAACTTGGCATGTAGCATATGGTACTCTGGCCTATCATAATTTGTTCAAATGGTGACCCTGGGTTGATCTTGACCTATTTTACAGTAATGTCAAATTTGCTGACTTAGGCTTTTGCATAGGAAAAAGTGAAAATAATGGATATTTAGGGAAACCATTGAAGACAGTGTCACCAAAATTTGTAGATTAGGTAAAGTAACTGAATACATGAAGATCTATGGGTAAGAAAGGTCAAGGTCATTCATTGACCTTAGACCAAGGTCACTCCGATTTCATATTTCAAAAAAAAACATTTTTTCTCAGAAACTACTGAGCCAATTTAAGTGAAATTCAATATGGAGCTTTTGTGAGTTGAACAAATGAAAAGTTGCCAGTACGGTCTAGATCACATGACCAAGATGGCCGCCACGCCCATATAAGGTAAAAAGCCTTCAAAAATTTTCTTCTCCAGAACCGTAAGGCCAATGGCTTTGAAACTTGGCATATATCATATGGTACTCGGGCTCGTCATAGTTTTTACAAATGCTGACCCTGGGTTGACCTTGACCTATTTTATGGCAGTGTCAAATTTGTCAACTTAGGCTTTTGCATGGGAAAAAGTGAAAATAATGGATTTTTAGGAAACCATTGAAGACAATGTCACCAAATTGGTAGATCAGGTAAAGTAAATGAATACATGAAGATTCATGGGTAAGAAAAGTCATCATTCAGTGACCTGGGACCAAGATTAACCTGGTTCCATATTTCAAACAGTTTCTTCTCAGAAACCGCTGGCCCAATTCAAGTGAAATTTGATATGGATCCTTTATATGATGAACAAATGGAAATTTGCTCATATGGACCAGGTCACATGACCAAGATGGCGGCCATGCCCATATATGGTAAAAACACTTCGAAATTCTTCTTCTCCAGAACCGTAAGGCAAATGACCTTGAAACTTGGCAGGAAGCATCTGGTACACGGGCCTATCATAATTTGTTCAAATGGTGACCCTGGGTTGACCTTTACCTATTTTACGGCAATGTCAAATCTGCGGACTTAGGCTTTTGCTTGGGAAAAAGTGAAAATAATGAATTTTAGCTCACCTATGAGCCTAATAGCCATGGTCTGTCGTCCGTCCATCCGTTGTCCGTCCGTCCACCATTTTCAAAGATCTTCTCCTCCAAAACAGGGAGGCCAATCAAAGCCAAATTTCATGTGGAGCTTCAGTAGGATGGGGGAACGAAAGTTTGTTCGCGGGGTCTGGGTCACATGACCAAGATGGCAGCCATGCCCATATATGGTAAAAGCCTTCAAAAATCTTCTTCTCTAGAACCATGAAGCCAATGACCTTGAAAGTTGGCTTGTAGCATCTGGTACTTGAGCCCATCATAGTTTGTAAAAACGGTGACCCTGGGATGGCCTTGACCTATTTTATGGCTATGTCAAATGTACACCAGGACCAGGTGTCAGGTGAGCGTTTACAGGACCACTGGTCCTCTGGTTTTATTTTAATGGGGCGTTTCTCTTTCATAAAAATCGTTTGGAACCAGTAAAAAATATTTTCTCGAAAGCTAAATGGTTGTGGATAAAGATGGATAGAAAACAGCGCTTTGCACATCCCCGGAACTTCCGTGTCATTAACCAACAACAACATACAGATGCGTTTACACAAATTAAAGGGTTCAATTTTTCCTACCAAGCGTCTGCTACTTGGCGCCAAATATAACCGTTCACGAGATAGTTGAATAGTCCGTTTTTATTATGCATACATTTTCCATTTGATGTAGCTAATCGTCTTTCTTAGGAGCGATTAAATCATTTTCACATTGATTTTGAATTAAATTTTATGATTAGGAATAAACGCAAATTGGAGACATAACTTAACCATATTTTCACACCTTGTCATGCGCGACATTGTAGCGCCGGAGGTACACACTACACCAGATATGAAAGACACGCGCCGCAGATTAGCAATTAAATGACAGGGATTAACAATAGTGTCATAATTGAACCATTATAAGTACACAGATTGTTTGTCTCTTAATTGCCGACA
The DNA here is from genome assembly GCA_963580285.1 of Lucinisca nassula. NCBI lineage: Eukaryota > Metazoa > Mollusca > Bivalvia > Lucinida > Lucinidae > Lucinisca > Lucinisca nassula. The sequence continues at coordinate 37,835,714 of OY757011.1, forward strand.
AAGCAGGACAGTGCCGCAATTATTGTGATTTACTTACTGTTCTAGTTTTACCGTATTTAAGTACTCAAAAGGCTGACAGTTGTAGACACGATTTTATTTTGCACTTTCCCGACCGGGCCTCGTTAGGTCAAAGCGCACCTGTCCGGCGCGATTTCGGACTTGTCCTGTGTGACCATGCAATGGATTTGTCAGCCCCTGGACTGTGTCATATTAATCACCCATACCCTAAAAAAGATACCTTTTCCAGGTATAATGATTGCTGTAGCAGGTACCTTTATTAATGCGTGAATCACTTTCACACCTCAGTGCATCTTATCTGTGAATATACCATTAATTTCCAGCAGACTGGCAGCGCTGATAATTGCACCCTGCTGTGAAGTTACCCATCTAAGTTAATCTCTCCTCGAGTCAGTACCCTTACATCCCGACGGATAAAAAATGCATGTGGGCCATGTCTGCTGATGTTGGCTCAGTGGGGGTGGCCTATAAGTCCTAGGGTAGGCCTCTCTTGCCCCATGCCTCCAGCTGACCTATCTCATGAGCTGCGTCGGTCGGTGTGTGCTTGGAGGGGTATGTGCTGTGTTTGCTGGGTCTTGTCGATCATCCGTTTTGGTTTCAAAGCTTTGGGGTTGAGACACACTGATGAAGATTAACCCTTTTTGTACCAAATTGAAGCTTCCTCCTTATAAATACCAGGAGTCCATTTCAAAATTTAGGGGTGTCAGATCAGGTTTTCTTCAAAAATCTATTTGGCAAATGACTTAACTTTTTGCAAACAGTGTAGGCCCTGATCAGATGCCATGTTCTGCGGCGTCTGATCTGGGCCTGCACTGTTTGCCCGGGTACCCATTTTGGGGTTTCCGTTGCAAATTTGGTTAATGCAAGAATACTCAGGCTGTAGTATTTGTTTAGATCTGATTTGTATATACATGTAATAATATTTTAAGCAGACATGATGTTGAATGTCATTATGCAATGGAATTTTTCATTGAATGCTAACTTGCTTTTATTGCTATGGTAACAGTTGTACTTGCTTTAAAGATTGGGAACCCGATTTCAAACAACTGACCCAAAAATGAATAAATTTGTGGACCCTACTAATTTCCCCACAGAATGTGGGGTTTTACAAGGGGTGTCACTATTGGGACTATTTTTATCGATGGTTGTGCCACCTATTTCTTGCACACCAGACAAAGAAATCCGTGATTTTACCCTGGGATAGAAATTTATGTTCTGACCCTGGTGTTCCGACCCCAAATCGAATAAAATCACGTGTTTGATAAATGCACTGGTTGATTACAACCTCATGCGCGGCGGCGTCATGCGTGACGTCACTAAACATTCCTGTTGTGTCATCACAAAATGGCGGACGTTGGTAACCGAAGTGACACAGCATTAAAAATTCGCAATAGAAATGGAAAGTATGCAAGAAAAAGAATCCAATATGGGTGTGAGGGGTGGATAGAAAAATCCGTCCCTCGAGACCACTGTCCGGCATCGCTCGGCAAGCCTCGTGATGCCGGACAGTGTCCCTCGGGACGGATTTTGTAATCCACCCCTCACACCCATATAAGATTCTTATATTATCAGTTGTGTCCAGTGCCTATGTAAAAAAGGTTTAAAACATTCAGATGCATTTCAAATCTGTTACAGTAAAATTCCGCTATTAAGACCACCTAAAATAAAGACTAATTCTGCTTTAAAAAGCTTATTTGGAAGGGTGCAGTTATTCTTACTTTCAATTTCCTGCTCACAATGTCCTCTGTTCAGGGACCACCTTTCGAACTGTTCAAAAGTGGTCTTAAAGACCACTTTTGAGCAGTCCCAAAGATGGTCTTAATATAGGAATTTTACTGTTTATAGTAGATAAACTGGATTGAAACTTGTCATTTCTAGAGAGAAATTTTAGGTTTTATGGTTGCAATTTTTTTATGTCCCCGTTAGCGATAGGGGACATATTTTTTTTTTAGCTCGGCTGTTTTCGAAGTATGTATTGGGACAGACAGGCCTCAGCAAACAGTGTTAACCCAGATGAGATTATGCAGAACACAGCATCTCATCTCAGTCTACACTGTTTGCCCCTTACCGTAAAAATACTACAAATTCAGACACCGTACCTTGAGCCCTTGCTGTTATTCTCCTAAAATTTTAACAAATCTGTTTCATGATCCTGCAAGGTGTCCAAAAGGTGCAGATGCAATTGCAAACAGTGTAGACCCGGATCAGACTGCTCCTTCAGGAGCAGTCTGATCTGTGTCTGCACTGTTTGCTTAGGCCTATCAGTCCCAATATTTAAGGTCATAACGATATCTAGCTATTTTCAGACACAACATCGTGTAGTAAATTATTCTTGTTCAATTTTAGAACAAGTATGGTTATTATGTTGTTATAGTTGGCCATCCAATCCCCAAAAAGATTGATATTTTTACTTTTGATGGCAAAATTGAGTAGAGTATGGCACCCATGCTAAATGTAATCCTTGATGTGTGTCAACAATCATAGGGGTGGATGCCACGTCTGGAAATGCGTCTGGGGCTCAGAAGTAGGTCAAAGGTCAAATGAGTGCAAAATAAACATAAAACTACTCATAACTCTCTTTTAACACATATTTGGGGAAATTGTTTGCTTAAAATCACCACAAAACTATTCAGGTGCAGTGAACAATCGAAAATTATTTTAAATGTACCCTCAAAGTATGTCAGTTTTAGAGGTCAGGGTTCATTTAAGTGCAAAACGCGTGAAAAATGGATGTTTTTTTATCAGATTTTGTCATATTCAGTATAAAGATGTGTTAATGACCAGTATTTATTATCAAAATATTAAAAATACATTTTTTACATTTATTTGATTAGAAAATCTGCCTGAGTACATGGATATGGGTTAGATGAGATAAAAAGGGATACTAATGTTACAGACTTGAATCATTGATGATCTGCGATATTGATATAGCACTGGATTCTTTCTTTGTGACTTTGTTTCTGCCATGGGTCTGAATCATTGCCTTTGCGCAACTAAGTCAAAGCGCGACTTCCGGTGAGCTATCCTGTCCGTCGACAGGTCTTTTTAGTCAGTCCCCACCCCCAGCTGACTGAACCGGGTCGCCATGCCGGTTTTATCATGATTTATCTTTTACAACATAGACAGCCATTGCTAAAACAGAAAAGGCGATATAAAACTATTTCACAAGCATTAAACTGTTACTCTATTATGAGCAGGACCGATTTCAACACATTTCTTTGTATTAGACAATAAAACATCAAACTTTAACCTTATCCCCTTAATTAAAATGTTGCATCTCGGATAATTGGCAATAGATAAACCATTTGACAAACTTTATGCGTGACTAAGCAGATGCAAAAAAGATTGATATTTTTACTTTTGATGGAACAATTGAGTAGAGTAAAGCACCCATGCTAAATGTAATCCTTGATGTTTGTCAACGATCATAGGTGTGGGTGCCACGTCTGAAAATGTGTCCGAGGCTCAGAAGTAGGTCAAGGGTCAAATGAGTGCAAAATAAACATGAAACTACTCATAACTCTCTTTTAGCATATATTTGGGGAAAGTGCTTGCTTAAAATCACCATAAAACTATTCAGGTGCAGTGAACAATGGAAAATTATTTTAAATGTGCCCTCAAAGTATGTCAGTCTTATAGGTAAGGGGTCATTTAAGAACTAACGCGTGAAAAAATGGATGTTTGCTAATCAAATTTTGTCATATTTAGCATAAGGCTGTGTTGTTGACAAGTATTTATCATCAAAAAAATAAAAAATACATTTGTTACGTGTATTTGGTTGTCAAAGACAGATTTGAGTTCCTTAAGTTGCTATCAAAGATGGCTGTTAGACAGTAATTCACTTCTCTTATGAAACCTCCCATCAATGGCAACAGAGGGAAAGAAACACAAAAATGAAATAACTAGACCCGAATTGAAACATAAATAGCGGAAAGCCAAAAGGACAGTTACTTTCCCACAAAATGGCCAATTGGCTATCCAAAACAAAACAAAATAAGCAATACACGCACTCAAAGACAAACGAAAAACAGAAGAACGGTCTTGGAATGGTCATTGGAACGAATTCAACTGGCGCGGGGGGGGGGGGGGGTGGGGAGGGTAAATTGGTAAATCGATTTTATGCAGCTGCAATCCTCGCCCTTACTTCCGTCGCGATTAAGACAAATAATTTTTTCCGTCCGCATGAAGGCCTCCTAACTCATCAGTGCAACATCTCCGAGAACATAAAAATCAAACAACCACAGAGATGAAACAATGGTGAGGACTGGACAGCAAGAAACTACTGAAATGCTGGAGCAAAAGAAAACCAACAGTTAGACTCCGATGGACCCGACCAGAGAAAGAGCATTAGGCACCAACCAACATTACATAAAATTAAATTCTTTCTAATTGTCAGTAAGCCTTTACACTGGAACCGTCATAGAATATGAGGCCTGCCAAGGCAAAGTTGTGCGAGTCGGACCGTGCATGCATATAAACATTACATTGGTTTCATTGGGCGGAAGGGCTTGAGACTACATTTCACATCAATGTCGGGCAAAGTCCCACAAAATTGGAAGCAACGTAGAATCTGAGGCCTGACCCACCAACGTACAATTAAAGGGGAAAAAAATCTGTTTTATATCGAAGAATGGTTTTACGAAATTGGGTGCTGAAGTCATTGCAATTATATTTTTTCTGAATTTACACACTAAGTCACCATAAAATTCGTGTTCGGATAGACCTGGTTGCACAAGAGATTAAGTCCAACATCGAGTTTGAAATTAAATCGGAATGATCTCAATAAAATTTTGAAAAGGCTTTGCGTAATTTATGATACCGATAACCCTGATTAAGAAGTTTAGCAGTTAACAATTTCCTACGAGTATTGAAGTCAGTTACATGACTAGACACTCTGGCAAATCGAATTAATTACGAAATATAAACGCCATAGGATGCCGCACGAGGACCATCACCGACCAACAAAGGAAAATTTACAATCTCAAATTCAAAATCATCGCGTTTGTCATAAAGTTTGCAGGAAACAAACCCATCTACGTGTAACAATAGACAGATGTAAATCCAAAAAAACGGGGCCTCGGTATCAGAAAAAAAATGTTTTATTTAACTGAAGTTCTTGGGGTAAATTTGACTGATCAAACCATCAAAATAGGTATTATCAATATTTAATAAATCATCAAAATATCTAGAAGTTGAGCTATGAAGTTAAAATGGCTTGTTATTTATGACTAGGTCTATCATTTCAGATTATGCGGAAGAAAGCTCGTATCAGTGATAACGGAGAAACCCCTATTTGGTTTGCATTGCACAGATTTGTCAATGTTGAAGTAAAACACTCAAATCATATGGGCGCAAACACGAGCTGTTACCCTTTACATTGTAGTGATCTGAACGGCTCTTACTTGTAAAATACAAACTTTGAATACTGTAAAACACTTAAATTAAGTGGCCGCAAATTTTAACGCTTTTTATGAGTAGACCTTTTTGTGGATTTATATTTCGGTGGATTTTCGATTTCCGAAGAAAAAAAAATCGGTCAAATGTAGGATGACAAATAAATCATCGGAGTTGATCTTCAACAGCGTCATGCAGAAACTGTGGTAATTAGTAAAATATTTTGTGTTCACCGCATAATTAACCTAATGTCCTACCTTGACAATCCAAATGTCTGTCTGGAGGTGTATCACTTTGCTCTTATCTGATTGGTTTGCCCATCCTATTGAGCTCACAGTTAAAGCCATCAATCAATTACCAATTATATCCACAATTTTGACAATAACTCTCAAGGTGTGTTTGTTTTCATTCAGCCCTTTTGAGCTGTCTTATGACCAGGACATTGTCTTTCTTTATTTTGACTTCTAAAGAAGTAAATACACTTTTTCTTTTGTCACCGATGATGCCTATGACCAACTGACACATCATAATTGTGATGTGTAGAATATCTTTTCTTGCACTATTTTAAGATTTATTGGCGGATTTTTATTTCGGCATTTTTTCCTTGACTGCAAATAGCGCCAAAATAAAATGACCGCCAAAAATAAGTGTTTTACGGCAGCTGCACGTGGCCTTTGACGATGACCCAGTTATGTTATCATTAGCTATATCTTCATCATATACTTTATCATTGAGATATCATTAAGACGTTTAGGAAGAACTCAGACGAGTTGGAATGTTACTTATAATAATGGATGACGTGAAGAATCAATGTATTTTGCAAAATAAACATATTTTGCCAAATATGCACTTAAACGACCTTTGACCTACGGCCGATTAGGTTGGTCATTATGCTGTTTGTATAATGTTTGGGTTTTATGCTTCCTAGATAAGGAAATGGGAACTCATGTGACTTTGTTTCAGTTGACATACTAGATATCCCTTTGTACAATAAATATTGATGCATAGTTGAAGAAAATTTGTACTTAAATGACCTTTGACCCTGACCAAATTTATGATATAACTCTTTTCTCACATATAATGCATAAGTAACATGTCCTAAGTACATTGCTGGTGTTTTAATTAACTTTATTTGGTCTCTTTAGATAGAGAGAGGGTACAAATACCAGTATGTACAAATTTTATTGTATTTTTGCACTCATTTGACCTTTGACCTAATTCTGAGGCCCAGGGGCATTTTCAGAGGTGGCATCCACCCCTATCACTTTTGCAACACACTAAAGAACACAATTAGCATGGATGCCACACTCTACTCAATTTTGCCATCAGAAGTATTTTTTCGTGGTTTGGATGGCCAACTATTATGTCCGATTAACCCGTAAAATGCTAATTACAACAATTGTTGTCTGTTTTGTCATCTGCCGGTTACTTTAAAAGTCATTTTCGCAAACAATGTGGACCCAGATCAGACTGCTCCTCTTGGAGCAGTCTGATCTGGGTCCACACTGTTTGCCTGTATGCAAAAATATCTTTAAAAAGTTTGCAAGAAGATTCAGCAGAGGACATACACAGACAACATTTTCAGATGTTGTTTTTCTTGGTGTCTTAAGGGTTAATACAGTATATTGTTATATGGTATATTGTTACAAGCAATATACAGTCATGTGTGGTGTATTTTTGTTCTTATGTCTTAAATATGTACTTGTAAATATGTTAAAAGCATAATATATTAAAGATCTATTTTTGATAATACTCACAATATAGTTGTAAAACACAAACACATGTACTTGCATCCTTACTGTCAATTTTTTTTTATACATGTACAGTCGAACTTCAATGGCTCGAACACCTTTGGGACCTCAAAAATCTGTTCGAGACAGGGGTAGTTCGAGCCACTGAAGGTTAATGTCAGGAGGCATAATGAGATACTTTTAGACATCTTTTCGGTGTACTATAATGAAAATGCATGCTGTGTGTACTCATTAGAATCGCCTCATCGAGGCGATTCTAATGAGTACACACAGCATACATCTGCAAGATAAAAGACTAAAATCTCCTTAATTATCCCCCACTATTTCTTATGTAGAGGATTTCGCTAGGGGCTCAAGAATGGGTTCAACACATCCATGGTGAACGAGCCATCGGTGTTCGAGCCATCGAAATTCTACTGTATGTCATTTTTTGTCTGTTTTTATGGCATTGTGGGACACCACAACCTCATTATAACACATTTCGTTAAAAGACAGTTTTGCATATAACACGGTTTCAAGATGGATCCCAAAAATGCATAGATTATATAGAAAAATGACCATAAATGGTCATTTTTCTATATAATCTATGCATTTTTGTTTGGATATAACACGGTTGTTTAACTAACACGGTTTCTGCTTTGGACCCCATTAATAGTGTTATAAAGAGCTTGTGGTGTACCTTTGTTATTTTTTCCCTTGAACAACTTCTTTTTTAATCCTTAAAACACCATGTGGTTTTTTAGAGCTGACAGCAGTTTTATTTTTAGCTCACCGTCACGTAGTGACGAGGTGAGCTTTTGGGATCACTTTTTGTCCGTCGTCCGTGCGTCCGTAAACAATTTCTTTAAACGACATCTCCTCCTAAACCACTGATCGGATTTTGACCAAACTTCACAGGAATGATCCTTAGGTGGTCCCCTTTCAAAGTTGTTCAAATGGTTCCGGTCCATTGCACATCTAGGTCACAGGAGCCAAAAATAGATTTTTTTCACCAAAAACTAAAAAAAATCTTCTTCTCTGAAACCACAAGGCCCAGGTCTTTGATATTTGGTATGAAGCTTCATCTAGTGGACCCCTACCAAGATTGTTCAAATTATAATGTTGGGGCCAAAAATGCCCCCGCCCCGGGGCCCTTTTGTTTTACATATGCTTATATAGGGAAAATCTTTAATATCTTCTTCTCTGAAACCACAAGGCCCAGGACTTTTATATTTGGTGTTTAGCTTCATCTAGTGGACCCCTACCAAGATTGTTCAAATTTTAGTGCTGGGACAAAAAATGCCCCCGCCCCGGGGCCCTTTGGTTTTACATTGGCTTATATAGGGAAAATCTTTAAAAATCTTCTTCTCTGAAACCACAAGGCCCAGGTCTTTGATATTTGGTATGAAGCTTCATCTAGTGGATCCCTACCAAGATTGTTCAAATTATAGTGCTGGGGCCAAAAATGCCCCCGCCCCGGAGCCCTTTGGTTTTACATAGGCTTATATAGGGAAAATCTTTAAAAATCTTCTTCTCTGAAACCACAAGGCCCAGGACTTTGATATTTGGTATGAAGCTTCATCTAGTGGACCCCTACCAAGATTGTTCAAATTATAGTGCTGGGACAAAAAATGCCCCCACCACGGGGCCCTTTGGTTTTACATAGGCTTATATAGGGACAATCTTTAAAAATCTTCTTCTCTGAAACCACAAGGCCCAGGTCTTTGATATTTGGTATGAAGCTTCATCTAGTGGACCCCTACCAAGATCGTTCAAATCATAGTGCTGGGGCCAAAAATGCCCCCGCCCCGGGGCCCTTTGGTTTTACATAGGCTTATTTAAGGGGCTCTTACACTGTCACGATTTTGGCCACGATTCACCACGATTTTTTAAATCGTGGTAAATCGTGAACAACGTCTTAGAGAAGTCGGCAGAGATCTTGAGGAATCGTGGTTGATCGTGATAGTTCGGGAGTGACCACGACTGTTTTGGACATGTTCAAAACATTCGTGACGAGTCGGCATCATTTTTCAAATCGTAGAGCGGTCGTAGAGAAAATGTAGCTCAGTCGTGAGCCGTCGTCCTGGTAATCGTGACCAATCGTCAATAATCGTGACTGAATTCAACCACGATTGTGCTACGACGAGACAAGATCATCTACGATGCCTCTACGATTCCGTTGCGACTGCCGTACGATCTACTACGATATCATGACGACTGCTCACGACAATGCAAGATTCACCAGGAATGCACTACGATTGATGACGACGCTAGCACGATTTATCCCGACGCTATGTCGAACACACTACTTTCTCCACCTAACTTTGTACATATAATTACCCAAGCAACTATGGTCAACTGTCACCTGTCCCTCCTGTTCCTCTGCACCTCCAGTTGTTCAGCCATTGCAATGTCATTTTCTATCGTGTCTTGTTCGAGCTGAACTAAATTTTGAAGATACAGAAGCCTTTGACCTGGCGGCAAAAACATTTTCGTCAGATGCTCTCTACAGAAATGGTTGAAACTGAATGACACTGTGCATTTGATGAACACTTTTATATACCCAGATCGTTATAAATCCTGACGAATCGGGAGAAGTCTTGGTTAATCGTGAGTAAATCGTATCGAATCCTCCATGATCGTACTGAGTCTTTGATCATCGTGCCTTGGTCGTAGAGCAGTCTTGCAGGGATCGTGAGAAATCGTGTATGATCGTCTGATATCTTGAAGCAATCGTGGTGCAGTCGTAGAAGAATCCTAGAGGATCGTAAGACATCGTGGTCGATCGTAGAGGATCGTTGTAAATCGGCTCCATTATCGTACAGCAATCGTGATTGTTCGGAGAAGTGTCGTAGCAATGTCGTGAGTATTCGTAGGGTAGTGAAATCGGAACCGTGTATGCCCCGATTTGCCACAATTTTCATGGTCCCAATTGGTAGTGGACAGTCGTGGACAATCGTGGTCAAAGTCGTGACAGTGTAAGAGCCCCTTTAGGGAAAATCTTTAAAAAATTCTTTCTCTGAAACCACAAGGCCCAGGACTTTGATATTTGGTATGAAGCTTCATCTAGTGGACCCCTACCAAGATTGTTCACATCATAGTGCCGGGGCCAAAAATGCCCCCGCCCCGGGGCCCTTTGGTTTTACATAGGCTTATATAGGGAAAATCTTTAAAAAAAATTTTCTCTGAAAACACAAGGCCCAGGACTTTGATATTTGGTATGAAGCTTCATCTAGTGGACCCCTACCAAGATTGTTCAAATTTTAGTGCTGGGACAAAAAATGCCCCCGCCAAGGGGCCCTTTGATTTTACATTGGCTTATATAGGGAAAATCTTTAGAAATCTTCTTCTCTGAAACCACAAGGCCCAGGTCTTTGATATTTGGTATGAAGCTTCATCTAGTGGACCCCTACCAAGATTGTTCAAATTATAGTGCTGGGGCCAAAAATGCCCCCGCCCCGGGGCCCTTTCATTTTACATAGGCTTATATAGGGAAAATCTTTAAAAATCTTCTTCTCTGAAACCACAAGGCCCAGGACTTTGATATTTGGTATGAAGTTTCATCTAGTGGATCCCTACCAAGATTGTTCAAATTATAGTGCTGGGACAAAAAATGCCCCCGCCACGGGGCCCTTTGATTTCACATTGGCTTATATAGGGAAAATCTTTAAAAATCTTCTTCTCTGAAACCACAAGGCCCAGGTCTTTGATATTTGGTATGAAGCTTCATCTAGTGGACCCCTACCAAGATTGTTCAAATTATAGTGCTGGGGCTAAAAATGCCTCCGCCCCGGGGCCCTTTGGTTTTACATAGGCTTAATTATATAGGGAAAATCTTTAAAAATCTCCTTCTCTGAAACCACAAGGCCCAGGACTTTGATATTTGGTATGAAGCTTCATCTAGTGGACTCCTACCAAGATTGTTCAAATTATAGTGCTGGGACAAAAAATGCCCCCGCCAAGGGGCCCTTTGGTTTTACATTGGCTTATATAGGGAAAATCTTTAAAAATCTTCTTCTCTGAAACCACAAGGCCCAGGTCTTTGATATTTGGTATGAAGCTTCATCTAGTGGACCCCTACCAAGATTGTTCAAATTATAGTGCTGGGGCCAAAAATGCACCCGCCCCGGGGCCCTTTGGTTTTACATAGGCTGATATAGGGAAAATCTTTAAAAATCTTCTTCTCTGAAACCACAAGGCCCAGGACTTTGATATTTGGTATGAAGCTTCATCTTGTGGAGCCCTACCAAGATTGTTCAAATTATAGTGCTGGGACAAAAAATGCCCCCGCCACGGGGCCCTTTGGTTTGACATAGGCTTTTATAGGGAAAATCTTTAAAAATCCTCTTCTCTGAAACCACAAGGCCCAGGACTTTGATATTTGGTATGAAGCTTCATCTAGTGGACCCCTACCAAGATTGCTCAAATCATAGTGCTGGGGCCAAAAATGCCCCCGCCCCGGGGCCCTTTGGTTTTACATAGGCTTATATAGGGAAAATCTTTAAAAATCTTCTTCTCTGAAACCACAAGGCCCAGGACTTTGATATTTGGTATTATGCTTCATCTAGTGGAGCCCTACCAAGATTGTTCAAATTATAGTGCTGGGGCAAAAAATGCCCCCGTCCGGGGGCCCTTTGGTTTTACATAGGTTTATATAGGGAAAATCTTTAAAAATCTTCTTCTCTGAAACCGCTAGGCCCAGGTCTTTGATATTTGATGTGTAGCTTCATCTAGTGGACCTTTGCCAAGATTGTTCAAATTATAGCCTTTGTTGATGTTTGGTATGAAGCTTCATCTTTAAGACCTCCCTCAACATTATGCACATTAAAGCCCTGGGACCAATAATGGCCCTCTCTGGGGCCCACTTGTTACACTATGGATCAGGTGAGCGATCCAGGGCCATCATGGCCCTCTTGTTTGAAGTATTTTTCAGGTAAAATAAGGCTTGAAATTACATGTGAATCACCTGCCAAGATTGCAATGTAAAGCCTTAGTTTTTGTTGAAAAATAAGAAAAAAAGTACTTTTAAAAATGATGTCTGCAAATGTTAGGATTGGCAGGTTAAGGGTTACCATGTCACCAAAACAAGCAAATGGAAGTTACCTAAGTTTTCCTTTAGGTTTTATCATGCTCTGTCGAGTCTGGCTTAACGCACTGAAGCCAGTTGTTCAAAGCATCGTTAGCTTAACGAGCTTGTTACTTGTCAAATTGTTAACTGTTCTAGTAGATACAATACCTGATATAGTTCAAACAAATTGACCTGAGACTGGTGAACTCTATTTACATAATTTCACACCCGACTGAATGCATGTATTTACCTTCGTCGTTTTCCGAAGGTGGCAATATTGTTATTCAATACATAGAGGTCAGTAAATGGGTCGCTATTCAGGAGATGCCAAAAATTTCACGAGAAGTTTACGAAAGCCGACGCAAATTAGGCTATAACATTGGCTAATTTATTCCTTGCATAAAAGTCAGTCTCCTGTACAATTGTTCGAAATATACAGTGTTATTTTTGCTGAAAAGAATGTGAGCAGCTTTTGAATTTTCAAAAGCTGCTCACATTTTTTCAGCAAAAATATGTCCATTTGCCATAATAATTAAAAATCATTAAAGTTTTAACAATATGTTAACTAACGGCATCGATAGCTTTGGACAACTGGACCCAAGGCTTCACAGGTTACACAGGTCTTTTTTGTAATTTATGGGGAATGGGAACACCTTCAGGGGAGGCAACTTCTGCAAAAGTATTTTTGTCTCTCATGTCAATAGGGGTCAACTCTTAAAGGAAAGAATTTGCTCCTGAGGAGCAAATTCTTTCCTTCAAGAGTAGACCCCTTTTTTCTTTGGGACAGGGCTTATAGAAAAGCGAACAGGAAGTCCTGAAAGTTGTCTCCCTGTGAAAAATGGCGGTAAAAATCTGCCCTATGTTCCCATTCCTTTTAAGTCATGTTCTGGCTTATTTTGAAGTTCACTGTTTTATGTTACTGTAAGTTAGTCACCTTTTTTGTTGTATTATCTGCTCAGGTTCCTAGTCTGAAGATTATAACTGTTGGAAAAACAGGTAACCAGACCCCGCTGACCTTGAAAGGTCAGGGGGGTCTGGTTACCTGTTTTTTCCAATATTGACAATGTGCAAGCTGGGAGCCAGCAAATAATGCAAATATGGTGAATGCTTCATATTCCATGATGGATAGCAAAAATGTATATACTAAATACATATCATGTAAAAGCACTGTATATAAATTTTGTTATATGAAGAGATTATATATTTTACAAAGTTCATTAATAATTGTTCTGTTTGATTTTCTATCACACCAGGACGCGTCGTTAAACACGAAATCATCATCATCATCATCATCATCATCATCATCATCTATCACACCAGTTACATTATTTGCCCTCAGTATGGTGAATATTTCTATATGCTACATTCAACCCAGTTTTTCACCTATTTGTGTCACATGATTTCAGTTTAAAGATTCGGGTGCATGGCATCTGTGATGGAAAGGTACCCTCTGACTGGGAACAGAGTTTCATTGTCTGTCTCTACAAGGGCAAGGGTGATGCATTGGAACTGGGCAACTACCATGGTTTCAAGCTGACAGAACAGGTCATGAAAGTCCTGGAGAGGATTATGGATGGCCTCATTTGGCAGTTGGTGTCCATCGACGATTCCCAGTTTGGGTTCGTCCCAGGGAGAGGCACAACAGATGCAATTTTTGTGGTACGGACGGCAGCTGCAAGAGAAGTATCTGGCGGCCAACAGGAGACTCTTCATGGCTTTTGTCGACCTGGAGAAGGCATTTGATCGAGTGCCTCAGAAAGTCATCTGGTGGGCACTAAGAAAACTTGGAGTGGATGAGTGGATTGTGCGACTGGTCCAAGGGATGTATGCTAATGCTCAGAGCTGTGTCCGTGTTGGTGATGGTTACAGTGAAGAATCCGAAGTGAAGGTGGGTGTTCATCAAGGCTCTGTCCTCAGCCCACTGCTTTTCATCATTGTGCTTGAAGCCTTGTCATTTGAGTTCCGCTCTGGAGTCCCCTGGCAGTATGCTGATGACCTTGTCATCGTAGCTGAATCCCTTGAGGAATGTGTCAGGAGGCTCTTAACTTGGAAAGACGCAGTGGAGGCGAAAGGGCTGAGAGTGAATGCAGGAAAGACAAACATCATGATCTGTGGCTCAGGTCTGGACCTCCTGCAGAGTACAGGCAAGTTTCCATGCGCTGTATGTCGCACTGGAGTGGGCAGCAACAGAAACTTTTGTATGGCTGCAAGTTCTGGGTGCACAAGAAATGCAGTGGGCTCAAGTGCTTATTAGAGGACCCTGATTACAGGTGTACACGGTGCCAAGGAACTGCATGACCCTTAGATGGCAGACCACAGAGGGAAGTCCAAGTTGGATCCGACAAGCTGGAGGTTGTAGCTTCCTTTTGCTACCTAGGTGATAAGCTCTCAGCAGTGGGTGGTTGCGACCTTTCAACCACATCACGTTTGAAAACAGCCTGGAAGAAATTCAAGGAGCTGCTACCAGTTCTCTCTTCCCGCCACCTCTCGTTCAAGACACGTGGCCGTGTGTACAGCTCTTTTGTGCGCATGCCAGTGAGACTTGGCCATTGACAAAGCCAAACCTCCGTCTTCAACAGAATGACAGGGCAATGATCAGACAGATTTGCAATGTCAAGCCACAGGACACTGTCACCATCAGGTCCAGTGAGTTACTTGAGCATTTTGGCACTGAGGACCTGGACCTCATCCTGAAAGAGAGAAGGCTTCGCTGGTATGGACATGTGGAACGGTGCAGTCAAGGCTGCGTGTGGCATACAGGTAGGTGGAAAACGGGGGCTTGGAAGGCCCAAGATGACCTGGAAGCAGCTGACAGAAAGAGATTGCAGAGAATGGGAGCTCTCTGCTAACGATCCTCATGATAGACAGGCCTGGAGATCTGGTGTAAGATCTGCCATGCGTGCAGCAAGCCAGCTATCTGGAAGGGGGCCCACTTATGTGGACATTGCCCCTGTACCTGCACGTTAATAAAAAATCCGTTGATGATGATGTTGATGATTGTTTTTGGTCTGTCTGTCTGTCCACAAAAACCTTAACATTGGGCAAAACTTTTGAATGGTAATTGATAGGGCTTTCATATTTGACAAGTGCATTCCTTGTTTCAAGACCTTTCCAGTGGAATGAAAATTTTTGATCTCATGACCTTGATCATGACGTTTGACCTACTTTTTAAAAAAAAAATCGCATTGGCCATAAATTTTGATTGGTAATTGTTAGGGCTTTCATATTTCACATGTGCATTTTCAGTTACAAGACCATTCCAGTGGTACCACAATTTTTGACCTCATAACCTTGACCTTAATTGACATTTAACCCCCATAATTTATGACCACATGACCTGCATCTTGACATTTGACCTACTTTTAAAAAACTTTAACATTGGCCTTAACTTTGGATTGGTAAGTGATGGGGCTTTCATATTTCAAATGTGCATTCTTTCCAGCAGTACCATAATTTTACCGTGTGGCCTTGACATTTGACCTACTTTTAAAAACTTTAACATTGATTGGTTAGTTGACAGGACTTTCATATTTCACATGTGTATTCCCTGTCAGAAGTCCTTTCTATTGGTACCATAATTTTTGACCTCGTGACCTTGACTTAGGCATTTTACCTTGTTTCCTTAAAACCTTAACATTGGCCATAATTTTCCAATGGTTTGTGATCGGGCTTTCTCATTTCACATGTGTATTCCATGTCACAAGATATTTCCAGTGACACCATAATTTCTGACCCTGTGACCTTGACCTTGACATTTGACCTACATTTAAAAAAACATTACTATTGGCCATAACTTTTGATTGGTATATGATAGGGTTTTCATATTTTATGTGCATTCTTTGTCACAAGAGCTTCCCTGTGATATAATTTTTGACCGTGTAACTTTGATCATGACTTTTGACCTACTGTTTCAAGACTTTAACATTGGCCATAACTTCAATAGCTAAGTGATATGACTTTCATATTTCATTTGTGCATTCCTTGTGACAAGACCTTTCCAGTGAAGCCATAATTTTTGACCTTGTGACCTTGACCTTGATGTTTGACCTTTTTAAGAACTGTAACATTTGCCATAACTTTCGATTGCTAAGTGATTGAGCTTTCACATTTCACATGACCATTCCTTGTCACAGACCTTTCCAGTGGTGCCGTAAGTTTTTACCATGTGACCTTGACCTTTTTATGCCCCCGCATCATATGATGCCGGGGGCATATAGTTTTTCGGTTTTCCGTACGTGCGTACGTGCGTACATGTGTACATCCGTCTGTACGTGTGTGTGTACGTACGTACGTACGTACACACGTGATCCTGTAACCTCGGGTTAAAGTTTTTGTAACAGGTAGAGCCTGAACTTTTAGAACTCATATTTTCCTAACCAGTTGATGGAACTGGTTCATCTTTGGTATGATGATAGATATAGGTCCAAAGTTTTATTAAGCAATACCCCCACCCATGCCTGTGACCTCAAGGTCAAGGTCACAGACTTAGAAATTTTCAATGTTAAAGACTCAGGTTAAGGTTTTTGTAACAGGTAGACTTGAACATTTTAGAACTCATATTTTCCAAACCATTTGATGGAATTGGTTCATATTTGGTATGATTATAGATATAGGTCCAAAGTTTTATTCAGCGATACCCCCACCCATGCCTATGGCCTCAAGGTCAAGGTCATGGACTTAGACAATTTTAATGTGAAAGATTTTAAAGAGCTAAAATTTTCCAAACTATATTATGGATTTGGCTTATGTATGCTATGATGATAGATACAGGTCAAATGTTTATTTGGCAATACCCCCACTCATGCCTATGGCTTCTAGGTCAAGGTCACAGACTTAGAAATTTTTAATTAGATATTTTAAGAGTTGATATTTTCCAAATCGTGCGATGGATTGAGTTGATATTTGGTATGATGTTAGATACCTGTCCATTTTATTCAGCGATACCCCCACCCATGCCAATGAGCTCAAGGTCACAGACTTAAAAAATTTTAATGATCCCCTCGCACAACATAGCTCTAGCGTCTATATTTCTTCACTGATTTCAATATAACTTCAGACAAATGTTCCTTATGACAATATCTTGAGCGAGTTTGACTTTCAAGGTCAAGGTCACTGTGGCTATTTTTAGAAAAACTTTGTCTTCGCTCTAGCGACTACATTTCTTCACTGATTTCAATATAACTTTACACAAATGTTCCTTATGACACTTCCTCGAGCGAGTTCAACTTTCAAGGTCAAGGTCACTGTGGCTATTTTTAGAAAAACTTTGTCATTGCTCTAGCGCTTACATTTTTTCACCTATTTCAATATAACTTCTCACAAATGTTCCTGATGACAAGGTCACATACTTAGAAAATTTGTTGCAACATGAATTTTCGGGGTGAGGCGGGGCCCTTGGCGGGGGCATCTGTGTCGTTTGGACACATTTCTAGTTTAAACTTGAACATCAGCGATATATACTGTTCGAGTGGTTAGTGATAGGGCTTTCATATTCCACATGGGCTGTTTGTGGGAATCAGTGTTTCACAAAAACATCTTGTTTATTACCTTGGATTCAGATGCAAAATTGAAAACAGTAAAGTTCCTGATCATCTTGATTTGGTGAAAGGAAATCTGGGTTCAGCAGGTGAGGGTTAGGAGACATAGGGGTGTCACACCAATTACTTAATGAGGAGGTACATGGGGGATACAGGAGCCCTTTTGCGCCCTTGCCCATTGAGGATTAGAGAAATAGACTGGGGTGCATGATGGTTCCGCACAGACCTGAAACCGACTGAACTTGAGTGCAGGTCTAAATCTAACTAGGAAAAGTGGCACAAGTCGAACTGCTCTTTAAACCCTAGCGGTTTCAATAGGCAGTAGGGCTTGAGATGTCATTTCATACCATAGTCAAATAAAAGTCACACAAAATCAGAAACAACGTTTCGAAAATGACCTTAATAGTGTTAATGGGGATGTAAAGCCCAACACAAACACACAGACTCTTTGAGGGAAAACACACCCATGTGTAGTAATTTCCTTCTGAAATTGTGAATGCTTTTTAGAACCGCTCTAACCATAGGGACTTGAATCATGAAAAAAATGAAAAAAAAAAAAAAAAAAAAAAAAAAAAATTTTTTTTTTTTTTTTTTTTTTGGGTACTATAATAGAGACAAGGGGGGAAACTTCGGCTCAATATTTTGGGGGGTTACCTCATTTTACCCAGTGTATCTTTTTCGCAAATGCAGTTTTTTACCTGCTTATTATGAATAATACAAGTTAAATAAGTCCACTTTGCAAAAATAATCCGCCACTGTCTGTCAATTGCAGGAAACATGCTTTTCTCGCATGGATTAACTCAGCAAAGCAAAATTCGGCATAAACGTGTGACAAAAATTTTCAGGTTTTCATCAATCACAACCGAACTAGTGATACGGGGGGAACTTTTTTCACTTTCACCCGTTGTCTTTCATTTAACTTTAGCTCGCTTTGCCAATTTGAAGCCAAAAAGAAGTACTCGCAGCTCTAAATATAGATTTTTCCAACTTTTGCTTCGCTTTCCGCAGTGTTCTGTCAATGATCGGTACAGAAACCCGGGCGCTTGCCATAATCGTCGTGTTTAAAAGGCGGGACGTGCAGGACAGATATAATCCGGAACTTCGGAAACTACGTTCCGGCAGTGGAGTTGTTACTGTTAAAATGTGTGTGATAGCCTTGATTTCTCCTTTAATTTATTTTGTCAATGTAACATATTCTGCTAGGACTACGTATACACGTATTACGCAGCTAAGATAACTGGATGGTGTTTCTACGTATAATGGGCTGTGCTCTGGGAATTTTGTATTGCATCGCTTCATGTCAGCCGCTGTAACTTTTTTGACACATGCGCAGAAAAGGAAATAAAATGTTTCCTTAAAAGCAGAAGACGGCCTTTGATCTGATTAAAAAAAACAAGGCCCAACTGGGCCCAACTGGGCCCAACTGCCTTGTTTATGTCCAGGCTGGGACGGGCACAACCCACGTTATCGAGGAGATTGCTAGAGAGCTCCGTATTGAAGGGGAAATGTTTGTCAGTTTCTTGCACAACGGCTATCGTATAAAATCTATGTGTTTTTGGCAGAGTGCTAAAGAACATGTGTACATGACGTTTGTTTGTTTGATTGACTTGAGGCTTAACGTCCCCGTCAACACTGTAAAGGTCATTTTGGAGACGTTGCTTCCAATTTTGTGGGACTTATACCCGACATTGAGATGATATGACATCTCAAGCCCTGTCGCCCAATGAAACCGATAGGGTTTATTAGCATGGACGGTCCGCCTCGCACTGCGGTTCTTGGACAGGCTTAGATCCTCTAAGCGGTTTACCAGTACTAGTGGGGGACCAGATTCAGCTCTGCGGTTGAAGCATCATGCAGCCCATATATTTCTTCAAGCCCCTTTGGGCGTGGGCCGCTATGTACACGACATCGTCACCTTATGTTTAAACGCTCGTTCCCGGCACACGGCGACGGTTAGCTAAGCAAAAAAATAAATAAAAATGCAGCAGTGTTAAGCCAAACGGTTCAGAATTTTAGTTAAAAGAGATACGGCTAGAAATAATTTGAAATTATTTTTACAAATTTGAATTCATAGTGGTCGGAAAGACTGACGACTTTAAGCGTGTGTTCTAATATTATTACCTAAATAACAAAGGCTGTTTTGGTGCCAATAGGCCTGTAGGAATTTTCGTTCTTTTTTTTTCTTTGTGATAAGTGGAAACCAAGGAAAAAGCGTTTCAACATGTATTTTGTCTAATGTTAGCTGTTCTCTCTCTCTCTCTCTCTCTCTCTCTCTCTCTCTCTCTCTCTCTCTCTCTCTCTCTCTCTCTCTCTCTCTCTCTCTCTCTCAGATATTTGGATTAAATTTGTGGAAGTCTTAAGATTAATTAGAGGGGTATGGAAATATCGTGTACTGTTCATTCCAGAGGTAGAAAGAACGGTGTACAGACATAAACTGCACCAACCTGCAGCCCAAGGATTATAAAACTTTTTTTCATGCTCAACTGATAGGGTTTGGAATTTATCCGGCTCATAAATAAAAAATATAATGTAAACACATAGAAAACAGTATGGTTCATACTTCCGTAAACGCATCGAGTCACATGATTTTCAGTGACATCAAGTGACGTCATTCTAAACCATGGTTCTCTACGGGCGTTGGTGAGGTCAACGCTGTTCCTCTCTATGTAGTAAAATGGGTGTAAATGTTTTTCAGTTTAAAAAGTTTGCCCTATAAGCATTATTTTTCGCCCAGTGATGAGGGGCATAGAATGTTATTATAAAACAATAAACTTATTTTTTCTGCTTTTCATGAAAATATGAACGACAGCGAGTCGCTAACAAAGTTTACATGAACCCCTTCGGGGTTCACTTACTTTGCATACAACCCACTGCGTCCGTACTATCATGAACAGCAAAAAAATAATTTTCATTTCTTAAGTGTTTGTTTTCTTTGCCTCGTATCGCTGCTCACTCTAGGGTTTATTAGCTATCCCATTATGTCAGTCATTGCAAAAAAAACACATTGAGCCCGAGGTAATTTTGTTTTCAAAACCGTCTTCTGTAGCATGTTTTTGTTATCCATGCAATTAGGGGAGCAGCTTCTCAGTTTCCCCTAAACTGTACATTTTTAACAGTCAGAATGACATGTCCTTATCAACTTTTAATGAAATGGACATTCAATTTGTCATCAAACTGCTGTCAAGTGTCAAAGAAAGCAGGTCATGAAATGTACATGCACTGGTTTTTATTTCATGCGTAGCACTTTACATGTAAACGGATGCTTTAGACACAAACTTTAGCGGCTCACTGGAAAAATTATGACGATATTCTCCAGGAGGTATGAATATTAAAATACTGACATTTTGTTGTGTTACATTGGTGTGAATGTGCTTTATCGCTTATTAATTTCTATATATTTGTGCAGTTCACAACGCATTCTTTAAAGTTTTCGGACCTGCCCATCGGGGCTTAAAGAAATAGGTGGGCTGCGTGACGCTTCCAAGCAGAGCTGAAACCGACCGCACGCGAGTACTGCTAAACCGCTCAAAGAATCTATGCCTGCCCGGGCAAAGCGGTGCGAGTCAGACCGTTCATGCTTATAAACACTATTGGTTTCATAGGGCGACAGGGCCTGAGATGTCAATTCATCTCAATGTCGAGTAAAAGTCCCACAAAATGGATTCAACGTCTCCAAATGACCTGTTGATGGGCACTTTTAACATCTAATCAAACAAATAAATTCCTTAAAGTGTTTGGGTGAGAAAAATAATTAATATTGCGGTCGTGGCTTCGGGCTCGTTTTCAGTGAATTAAAGTCTCGTGCTCGACAAAACCCTACATGATACTTAACTAAACTGAAAACTTGCTTGAAAATTCCTTGTTTCAGCCTCAATCCCATCATACATTCTATTATTCAGTTCTTATCTAAGCAGGAAACGGCCCCGCCCATCGGGGCATGAAGAAATGATGCTTCCACGAAGAGCTGAAACCGACCCGCACACGAGTACTGGTAATCCACTTAGAGCATCTAAGCCTGCCCAGGCAAAGCGGTGCGAGTCGGCCCGTCCATGTTAATTAAACCTATTTGTTCATTGGGCGGCAGGGCTTGAGATGTCATTTCATCTTAAGGTCGGGTAAAAGTCCCACAAAATTGGAAGCAACGTCTCTAAAATGATCTTTGCAGTGTTGACGGGAACGTTAAACCTCAAATCAAACAAACAAATCTAAGCAGGAAAATTGATGAACTTTTAGTATTTAAAATTAGCGAGCATTACAAATTTAACGCTCGACTGAGTTGAGCATGAATAACGATTTATAACCTTTTAATAGCCTGGTCGAGAAACACTAAGATTGGAATGCCGCTTTACTCAAAAGCACCAAAATTAAATGTCCTATATATTGAAAAAGGTCCCATTTCTCACTTACTTTCCAATACACTCTAGGCTAATACAAGTACTTTTTCAACAGATCTAAGCACTTCACAATCAAACCTTTCATAAAAGGCATCTATTTTAAGGCATTCAAGTGTTCTGCAACGGAAGGCCTGATGTTTTTTTTTTTTTTTTTGTTTTTTTTTTACCGGATACTACGGTCTTCGACCACATGTGATTAACAATCGGCTCGATATGAGTGAAATAAACTCGAAAGGACCGTAAAATGATCCCCGCTACACCCCCCCCCCCCCCCCATTAATGGATTTGGCCGAATTCATTAATAGAAGCGTCCACTTCAGAAACTCGCGGATGAGAGAACATGTGTGTGCTGCACTGTAGGGGTTCTGTCCCCTTAAATCACCCAATGGGCCCAACCTAAATAGTGCTTATTGTCATTTACTGGCCATTAGCGACCCAGGATCAAAATTTCAAAACATAAAAAGGAATATGTTGCAATTATTATTTTATTATTATTATCATTATTATTTATATTATTATTATTATTATTATTATTATTATTATTATTATTATTAGGGAACAACTTGTTTCCATGCTGCATCATTTTGAACATTTACGTATTGATGGCATTTTAACAAGCTGGCTGTTTTTTACCTCACCTGGGCCGAAGGCTCCAGGGGAGCTTATAGTATAGTGGGTCGTCCGTCGTCCGTCCGTCCGTCCACACTTTTGAGCAGCTATATCTCTGCAGCCTGCAGGCTGATCTCAATCATTTCTCATCTGTAGCATGCCTCTGGTGGGGCATTGATGACATTAGCGTTTTTTTTTTTTTTTTTTGAAATCGCATGAAAACTTTGGTTGCTATGGCAATCACAAGGTCCCATAGACTTACAATGGGAAAATGTTTGTCATCACCGTAGCCCCTCCAGTTTTGATCGGATGTTTCTGAAACATATATATAAGGTGGCTTGGGATTAAACCTCGGATGAGTTCGAAAACCGGCCAAGTCGGCCCATTTATCATAGAGTTACATCCCTTTGATTGCTGAAAATGCCGATTTTTGACCGTGTCATCACCGTAGCCCCTTCAGTTTTGATCGGATCTTTCTGAAACTTTTATGTAATGTGGCTGTGGAACAATTCTCGGATGAGTTCGAATACCGACCAAGGTAGCCTATTTACTATATAGTTATGTCCCTTTGATGGCTGAAAATGTCGATTTTCGACCTTGTCATCACAGTAGCCCCTTCAGTTTTGATCAGATCTTTCTGAAACTTATATGTAAGGTGACTGGGGATAAAACCTAGGATGAGTTTGAATACCGGCCAAGTTGGCCCATTTATCATTTTTTTTTTTTTTTTTTTTTTTTGGTTTGGGTTTTACGGCCCTTTCAAGATTATTCACTCATATCGAGCCGATCGTTAATCAGAGGTGGGCGAAAACCGGAGTACCCGGAGAAAAACCACCTGACCTTCCGTTGCAGAACTTGGCGTCCCACACGTGGCCCGAGCGAGGCTCGAACCTACGGCGGTGAGAGACCTAATGACTAAGAGTCAGCGCTCTTATCCACTAGGCCACGGAGGCCCGTCGGCCCATTTATCATAGATTTACGTCCTTGTTATCGCCATACCCCTTCAGTTTTGATCGGATTTTTCTGAAACTTATATGTAAGGTGGCTGGGGATAAAATCTTGGATGAGTTCGAAAACAGGCCAAGTCAGCCTATTTATCGTAGAGTTATATCCCTTTGATGGCTGAAAATGTTGATTTTTGACCTTTGTCATCACCGTAGCCCCTTCAGTTTTGATCGGATCTTTCTGAAACTTACATGTAAGGTGGCTGGGAATACAACCTTGGATGAGTTTGAATACTGGCCAGGTCGGCACATTTATCATAGAGTTACCTGCCTTTGATTGCTTAAAAATGCCTATTTTCGACCTTGTTAGCACTGCTGCCCCTTAAGTTTTGATCGGATCTTTATGAAACTTACAAACAAATAAGTCAGGCAGAAAAGCTCGGAGGAGTTTGAAAACTCGTGACTGTGTACTCTTTCAGCTCTCAAAACTGGAGTATATGCAGTATACAACGTCTGTGTCCCCTCTTGGGGTTTAGTTGAAAATGGAAGAAAAATAGCGATAATGCTCATTTGTCACTACTACGAACGGTATAAAAATTAAACAGCACCGGTCGTACCGGTCGTTAGTTCATCGATAGAGCAGCCCGGAATCAGCAGAAAAACCAAGCTTCGCGACGACTGTTTTCTTGATCTTTTACATAAAGTGATGTAAAAGTAATAAAATCTAAATTTAGAGCTGCAAATACATCATTTTGGATTCAAATTGGTCAAGAGAGGTTCATTTGAATGAAAGACATCAGTTGAAAGCGAAAAAAGTTTCCTCCGTAACACTAGTTCGCTTGTGATTGATGAAAACCTGAAAATTTTTGTCACACGTTTATGCCGAATTTTGCTTTGCTGAGTTAATCCATGCGAGAAAAACATGTTTCCTGCAAGTGACAGACAGAGGCGGATTATTGTTGCAAAGTGGACATATTTAACTTGTATAATTCGTAATAAGCAGGTGAAAAACTGCATTTGCGAAAAAGATACACTGGGTAAAATGAGGTAACCCCCCCAAAAATGGAGCCGAAGTTTCCCCCCTTGTCTCTAATATAGTACAAAAAAAAAAAAAAAAAAATTTTTTTTTTTTTTTTTTTTCATTTTTTTTTTCATGATTCAAGCCCCTATGGCTCTAACAAGTACAATCTATGTTTTTTTTTTATAATCCCCCGCCGCGAAATGGAGCGGGGATTATAGGAATGGCCTTCGTCTGTCCGTCCATCTGTCCATAACACTTTCTTGTCCGCTCCACATCTCCTGAACCCTTTGATAGATTCAAGGTCAAGGTCACGGTGGAAGGTCACGAGTTTGAAACTTGGACTTTTGTGTCCGTTCCATATCTCCTTTACCCGTGGAAGGATTTTCATTAAACTTTGGTCAAATATTCTTCTCAGTGAGCTGATGTGCAGAACCCATGTCCGTCCGTCTGTCCATCCATCCATCCTTCTGTCTGTCCGTGACACTTTCTTGTCCGCTCCATATCTCCTGAACCCTTTGATAGATTTTCATTAAACTTTGGTCATTTATTCGTCTCAGAGAGCTGGTATGGAGAACCTATAAGTGAACCATGCCGACTCCAGGTCAAGGTCACGGTTGAAGGACATGAGTTTGAAACTTGGAATTTTGTGTCCATTCCATATCTCCTTTACCCTTTGAAGGATTTTCATTAAACTTTGATCAAATATTCATCTCAGTGAGCTGATGTGCAAAACCCTTAAATGAACCATGTCAACTCAAGGTCAAGGTTACATTTGAAGGTCAAGGATTTGAAAGTTTGATTTTTGTGTTTGTTCCGAATCTCCTTAACCCTTCAAAGGATTTTCATTAAAATTTGGTCAAATATCCCTCTTAGTGAGCTGATGTGCAGCACCCATAAATGACCTATGCCGACTCAAGGTCAAGGTCACATTTGAAGGTCAAGAGTTCAAAACTTTGAATTTTTGTCTGTTCCATATCTCCTTTACCCCTCAAAGGATATTCATTAAACTTTGGTCAATTATCCCCCTCATTGAGCTCATGTGCAGAGCCCATAAATGAATCATATCGACACCAGGTCAAGGTCACATTCAAGGTCACGAGTTTGAAAATTTGAATATTGTGTTCGTTCCATATCTCATTTACCCTTCAAAGGATTTTCATTAAACGTTGGTCAAATGTCCCCATCAGTAGCTGATGTGCATAACACATAAATAAACCATGTCAACTCAAGGTCAAGGTTACAGTTGAAGGTCACAAGTTTGAAACCTGGAATTTTGTGTCCGTTCCATATCTCCTTTACTCCTGGAAGGATTTTCATTAAACTTTTGTGAAATATACCCCACTGTGAGCTTATGTGCAGAACCATAAATAAACCATGCCAACTCAAGGTCAAGGTCACATTTGAAGGTCACAATTTTGAGCCTTGATATAAAGTGCGGCGGAGGATTTGGCTGTCTTTCAGATTGCTTTCTTGTTTTTTTTTGTTTTTTTTTTTTTGTTTTTTTTTTTTACTTTAGATTGTGCGTTCATGTTAGCCCTTAAGACGCCGAGAAAAACTACATCTGAAAATGTCGTCTGCTTATGTCTGCCGGGTCTGATCTGGGTCCACACTGTTTGCAAAAATGATTTTAAAAGTTAACGGCAGACGACAAAACAGGCGACAATTGTAACAGGTCCCAAAATATTTATCGCACTCTCCCATCGGGGCTTGGAGAAATAGATTAGGCTGCATGGTGCTTCCACGCAGAGCTTAAACTGACCACACATGAGAGCCGGTAAAGAAGGACTAAGCCTGTCCAGGCAAAGTAGTGTTAGTCAGGCCGTCCATTGCATATAAACCCTTTTGGTTTCAATGGGCGGCAGGGCTTGAGATGCCCCACGAAATCAGGACATTGCATCTAAAATGACCTGTACAGTGTTGACGGGGACGTTAAAACTCAAATCAGCCAACCCGTCCATGTCTAAAAATAATGCGAGAGGTCCTGAAGAGGACTTATTCGCTGAAACTAGCAAGTGAGGCCCCAAAAACTTGATGGGAGTGTGTGTTCTTGTGTGTACAGTCGAACTTCAATAGCTCGAACACCTTTGGGTCCTTGAAAATCTGTTCGAGACAGGGGTAGTTCGAGCATCTGAGGCCTACTGCCAGGAGGTATACGATATACTTTTTGACATGTTTTCGATATTCTATAATGAAAATGTATGCTGTGTGTTCTTATTAGAATCGCCTCATCGAGGCGATTCTAATGGGTACACACAGCATACATTTGCAAGATAAAGGACGAAAATCTCCTAAATTATCTCCCATTATTTCTTATGTAGAGAATTTCCCTAGGGGCTCAAGAACGGGTTCGACTCAGCCATGGTAAACGAGCCATCGGTGTTCGAGCGATCGAAGTTCTACTGTACTTTGTTGCCACATCCAACCTCTCCTACAGGTACACAAAATTGAATCAACGTTTAAGGAGAATAGGAACACCTGGATTTGTCACTGAATGGAGACAACTTTCGGGACTTCCTGTTCGCTTTACTATAAGCCCTGTCCCACGGAAAAATGGGTCTACTCTTAAAGGAAAGAATTAAATAACTACAGCTGGTGTCTGGGAATGTGTGGCGGCCGTAAAAAGTCTCCCTGCCCAACATCATAGTGTAGTTTATATTTTCTTGTCCTTTGGGATCATTGATTCCAATGTGGAATTTTTGAAAATATTTGAGGGTCACTGATGAGGCCTAAATGGCCGAAACTAGCTAGTCTGGCCCAGAAAACATGTACGCTTCATATTTTCCAGTTCTGTGGTGTATTCCTTGCTTCCAAAAGTTAACCCTTTCATAGAACATAATTGACCCCTATTGACATGGGAGACAAAAAAGTTTTGCAGGAGTTGCTTTCCCTGAAGGAGTCTCCATTCCGCATAATAAACGTTGAAAATGTTGTTTCAAATTCTAACACAGCGCGCCTATATAGGCAATGGAAAATAACTGTGTTTTATTCTGCAACAAATCACATCTCGGAAGAGCGTGACGAGTGACGTCATTAAAATTCCCAATTTATGACGTCACTAGTCGATTTCCTTGACGTTAGACGGGATAACGTCATTTTCTCGCATCGAAAACGTAAGAAAAGGATATAAATGCATGTGTTTCAGTCGAAAATTTTAGCGGGATTTCTTATAACAATGGCGAAAGGTTGTGAGATTTTGAAGGAAACAACAACATTATTGCCGATTTTCAGCGTGTTAGAATCGAAATAGAACAGCTCTTGTCTGTGATTTGTTGAGTAATAAATCACAGTTTGTCGGTCAGTTGTAAGTAGACAAATCACGCGCGATACGCGCTCGTGATCTGTCTACTTTACAACTGACCTCCAAACTGTGATTTATTACTCAACAAATCACAGCTAGAGCTGATCTATTTCTTAAGTAGATTCAACTGCTGAATCAATTTATTATACATACAGCACACATTGAAAACTCCGATCAAAGAGTGCAGATGCAATTCAGGGTAACAGTACGATAACACATCCGTGCGCCAAAGTGCATTTTATCACATCTCCAAAATGGCTACGTTTTGATGAAAATCCGTGACATTTTTAGCTCACCTGAGCAGAAGGCTAATGTGAGGTATTAGTATGCCAATGGTCCGGCGTCAGTCGGCCGTCGCCCGTTCACATTTTCAACTAAGTATATCTTAAAAGCCGGTTGGCCAATCATGATTAAAGTTCATGAGAAGCATCTGGTTGTGGGAAAAGATGCATTATGTTTTGGGGCAGATCAGATGGAAACTCTTGTTGCCATGGCAACATATAGCTCCCATAGACTTAAATGGGAAAAAACTTACAAAATCTTCTTCTCTGAAACCACTAGGCCCAGAGCTTACATATGAAGCATGTGGTCTCCTACATAAATTGTGCCAATCATGCCCTGGCGTCTAAACTGGCCACGCCCCGGTCGTCCTTTAGCCCCCATAGACTTATAATGGAAAAAAAGCTTAAAAAATCTTCTCCTCTGAAACCACTAGGCACAGAGCTTACATATTAAGCATGTAGCAATGTCAAGTGGTCCTCTACATAAATTGTTCCAATCATGCCCCTGGGGTCTAAACTGGCCACGCCCGGGGCCCCTTAGCCCCCATAGACTTACAATGGAAAAAAAGCTTTAAAAATCTTCTTCTCTGAAACCACTAGGCCCAGAGCTTACATATTAAGCATGTAGCAATGTCAAGTGGTCCCCTTACATAAATTGTGCCACTCATGCCCTTGGGATCTAAACTGGCCACGCCGTGGGGCCCCTTAGTCCCCATAGACTTACAATGGAAGAAAAAACTTAAAAAAAACCTTGTTCTCTGAAATCGCTAGGCACAGAGCTTACATATTAAACATGTAGCAATGTCTAGTGGTCCCCTTCATAAATTGTGCCAATTATGCCCCTGGAGTCTAAACTGGCCACGCCCGGGGCCCCATAGCCCCATATATTTATAATGGAAAGAAAGCTTAAAAATCTTCTTCTCTGAAACCACTAGGCCCAGAGCTTACATATTAAGGATGTAGCTATGTTAAGTGGTCCCCTACATAAATTGTGCCATTCATACCTCTGGAGTCTAAACTTGCCACTCCCCGGGCCCCTTAGCCCCCATAGACTTATAATGAAAAAAAAGCTTAAAAATTCTTCTTCTCTGAAACCACTAGGCACAGAGCTTACATATTAAGCCTGTAGCAATGTCAAATGGCCCCTTACATAAATTGTGCCAATCATGCCCCTGGGGTCTAAACTGGCCACACCACGGCGGCCCTTAGCCCTCATAGACCTATAATGGAAAGAAAAGCTTAAAAAATCTTCTCTGAAACCGCTTGTATTATTAGCTCACATGAGCCGAAGGCACATGTGAGGTATTAGTATGCCGATGGTTCGGCGTCCGGCGTCCGTTCACATTTTCAATTAAGTATATCTTTAAAGCCACTTGGCCAATCATGATTAAATTTCACGAGAAGCATAACAGCTTACTAAAATGTTCCTCAGGTGAGCGGTTAGGCTCATTGGGCCTCTTGTTCTTATTTATATTGCAAACATAGGTTATGGGTGCTCGTTAGAACCGCCTCATGCAGGCGGTTCTAACGAGTAACCACAACCTTTGTCTTGGAGTAAAAATAAGAAAAATAATGTTTACCCCCGTAAACCCGTTTTTTAAAAACAAAGTGGGGTGTAAGGGGGTGTTCATTTCACGGACTTATTCACGTGATGAATATTTTATGGAGCTGTTATAAAGTCGACCCTCATTATACCGACACTCGTTTTAACGACAAAACTCGTTATAACGACAATTTCAATGGATTGAATTCTTAGCTCAAGGCTTAGCCTCTATTCCTCACCGAGGCGATTCTAACAAATATCTATAACATTTGTTTCTTGGAGTAGTGATGTGGAAAACACTTTTTTTTATAACCTATCATACTCATAACTGGAATTCTTAATAACGGCAAATTCATTATACCGGCAGATTTGTTTGTTTGTTTGATTTGAGGTTTAACGTCCCCGTCATCACTGTATAGGTCATTTTGGAGACGTTGCTTCCAATTTTTGGGACTTTTACCCGATATTGAGATGAAATGACATCTCAAACCCTGTTGCCCAATGAAACCAATAGGGTTTTTGTAAGCATGGACGGACAGACTCGCACCGCTTTTTCTGGGCAGGCTTAGATCCTCTAAGCGGTTTACCAGTACTCGAGTGCGGGTCGGTTTCAGCTCTGCGTGGAAGCATCATGCAGTCCATCTACTTCTTCAAGACCCGATGGTCGAGGGCCGTCATACCGGCAGAATAATAGGGAACAAATACTGTCGTTATAACGAGGGTTTTCTGTAATATTGTATTATTTCTATGTATGTGCTGATAGAAATAAGGAAAAAAATATGTACGAGAGTCCCCCTGTGTCCAACTGATACTGGCTTACAGTTGGGCCAACCTGTTGTCCTTGCAGCCGGTAAGGGTGGAGAGGAGTGTGTTCTACACTTTCTTATCCTCTTATAGCTCAGTTGGTAGAGTGTCCGCTCCGGGGAACGGGAGGTCTCGGGTTCGATCCCGGGCCGCGACATACCAAAGTCGTTAAAAATGGTACTAGCTGCTTCTCGTTTGGCACTCAGATTTACGGGGTAGAGCTAGGACTGGTCGATCCAGTGTCAGGATAATGTGACTGGGTGTGGTATCATGTAATGTGTCTGGGACATGATACTTCAGTGAGGCAGCACTATAAACGTGAGCATTGAGCTCCCTGTCGCAACCAGACACCGTCGTGATATGACTGAAAAATTGTTGAAAGCGACGTTAAACCCGAATTCACACACACACACACTTTCTTGTCCTCTGTCCCTCACTTTCCTCTCTCCTCTACTCTTCTCTCCCTTTCTCTGGGGACCGACACAAAATGACCTACAAGGGTTGACGTGTCGTTAAACTCCACAAGGATTGACGTGTATTTAAACCACAAATAATCAATCGGGTTGCAGATACATGTATCTATGGTAATCTTTTGTGAAAACTGTGAAAGTTGATTTCAACGTGCCAATGAATACACTAACCAGAATAAATGAAGTACCACGCGTATTACAATAACAATCAGTGTCCAAATATGTCTAGACATTATGCGACGTTGTGCATTTTTACGTATCCAAAATTGCTACTTTTCTGATGAAAATACATGATATTTTTCTCATTTATACTGCAAACATATGTTGTGTGTGCTCGTTAGAACCGCCTCATTGTGGCGGTTGTAACGAGTACCTATAACCTATGTCTTACAGAAGAAATAAGGAAATTAGTGTATACCGCCGTAAACCCAGTTTTCTCAAATAAAGTATGGTTTAGAGGGGGTGGGACTCATTTCTCGGACTTGTTCACGTGAGGACTAGAATTTTTCAAATGATTTTACAGTTTCTTAGATCAAGTCGCTGCATACGTGTATATTATTGTGCCTGCATACAAGAACCGCCTCATTGAGGCGGCATTGACGAGTACTCAAAATCTAGGTTTTCGAACAAAAAGAAGTAAAATAATTTATATCCTTGTAAATCTCACTTTTTTCTATATAAATGTGTGTGTTCATTACACGATCTTGTCCGGGGCTTGAAGAAATAGATGGGTGCATGATGCTGCCAAGCAGAGCTGAAACCGACTGCACACGTGTACTGGTGAACCGCTATGAGGATCTAAGCCTGTCCCGGCAAAGCGGTGCGAGTCGGAACGTCCATGCTTATAAACACTATCGGTTTCATTGGGCGGCAGGGCTTGAGATGTCATTTCATCTCAATGTCGGGTAAAAGACACAAAATAATTGGAAGCAGCGTCTCCAAAATGACCTATACAGTGTTGGCGGGAACGTTACACCTCGATTCAAACTAAATACGGATTTGTTAGCCTTGTGTAACGCAAAACTGAAATTTTATGTTCACAGTTAAATTCCCGCTATTAAGACCACCTAAAATTAACATCACGAAAACACGCCTATATAATTTTGACCCCCTTGAACCCCACTTTTATATAGTAAAACTGGGGTTTCCGGGGGTATACCTTATTTTTCTTATTTCGGCTCTAAAATATAGATTTGGGTACTCGTTAGAGCCGCCTCGATGAGGCGGTTCTAACGAGTGCCCACAATCTATATTTGGAGCAGAAATAAGAAAAATATCGCAATTTTTCATCATAAAATTTTCACCTTTTCGGCGATAAAGGCGGCAGTGTATGTGTATAGGCGTGTTTGCGTAATGAGAACGAATTCTTCTTTAAAAACAAACTAATTTAGTGAGCTACTGTTAGTCTTTCTTGGTGTTCTGCATACAGCGTCCCCTGGTCACAGACCACCTTTGAAACTGTTCAAAAGTGGCCTTCATTGCTGATGACCACATGCATATCACTTATTTAAATGAAATCAAGGTAACGGTTATTTATAGAAAATAGCCCCGCTATTCTTATCATTGTGTTCAGAGTGTTGCCTAAGAGGGTTATCTGAAGAATCTAGACCGGAATTATCCATGTGTTGGGTTTGGCAAACAGTGTAGACCCAGATCAGACGCCGGAAAACCCGGCGTCTGATCAGGGTCTGCACTGTTTGCTTACAGCACAGGAATTTAAGGGTCCGCCGCCGCGGAAAGTTGCGTCTGATCAGGGTCTACACTGTTTGCTTACAGCACAGGAATTTAAGGGTCCGCCGCCGCGGAAAGTTGCGTCTGATCAGGGTCTGCACTGTTTGCTTACAGCACAGGAATTTAAGGGTCCGCCGCCGTGGAAAGTTTCGTCTGATCAGGGTCTGCACTGTTTGCTTACAGTACAGGAATTTAAGGGTCCGCCGCCCTGGAAAGTTGCGTCTGATCAGGGTCTGCACTGTTTGCTTACAGCACAGGAATTTAAGGGTCTGCCGCCCTGGAAAGTTGCGTCTGATCAGGGTCTGCACTGTTTGCTTACAGTACAGGAATTTAAGGGTTACGCGAAATGTTAACAGTCAAATTCCCCCTTTAGGATTTTTTTTTTCAGCCTACACTCAGAGACAATCGGCC
This sequence comes from Lucinisca nassula, assembly GCA_963580285.1. Classification (NCBI taxonomy): domain Eukaryota; kingdom Metazoa; phylum Mollusca; class Bivalvia; order Lucinida; family Lucinidae; genus Lucinisca; species Lucinisca nassula. The sequence goes on from OY757011.1 coordinate 37,868,967, forward strand.
CACCAGTTGCTAATGCGCAGTCTCGCCTGAGCCATTGCTGTTCGTCTTTGCAATAAAAACCCATTTCATTGACTTGTCCCATTTACACTTTGCGCATGCGTTAAACGTGCGGCACACGGGTGCGTAAGAGCGCTGACTCTTAACCTTAAGGTCTCACTGCTGTGGGTTAGAGCCTGACACGAGTCACACGTGAGACGCCAAGTCCTGCCACGGAAGGTCAGGTGGTTTTTCTCCAGGCACTCCCGTTTTTGCACCCCCCCCCCCCCTCGGTTAATTTTCGGCTCGAAAAAAGTGAAATAATCCTGCACGGGCCAAAAAAAAAAAAAAAAAAAAAAAGAAAATAAATAAATAAAAAATAAACCTGCGGCCTTTTATTTATTTTGTTAAGTATATAAGCATTTTAATAGGAGAAGACTCGCTTTTAGAGGAACATTGCAGATATGGAAACACCGCCACAAAGTCATGCAACATGGTGGTCCCTGGCGGCTGGAGTTTTTTTGATAATTGTTGCTCTTTTCGGATGTCTACAGAACATAGTGGTTCTTCAAGTGTTTTGGACCACCAAGTCCCTGCGTTCGCCAACCAACACATTTATTGCCACACTTGCTGTTATGGATCTTATTATGGCGGTTTTTGCGTGTCCTCCGACCGCGTATTCTGCTATAGTTGGCTACTGGGCCTTAGGCGACGTGATGTGCAGATTCGAAGGATGGCTTGTTTTTTGTTTAGGATTAATATCACTATATCTGTTAGCGGCCCTTTCTGTGGATCGATACATAAGGATAGTGAAACCGTCAAAGTCCCGCCTGATAACGCACAGAGTTGCTGTCATATGCGTTTTGGTTTGTTGTTTAGGCGGCCTGCTCTGGTCCGTGTTGCCGCTGTTAGGATTGGGTTCCTATGCCGGAGAGCTTTGTAGGTTCGCATGCGGACTAGACTGGACTGATAAAAGTGTTGCGAATAAAACATACATAGTATGTATTTTTATATTCTGCTACCTTACACCCGCAGGAGTCATGATTTACTGCTACTATAGAACGGTATGTATACTTAGGGCTAGCTGTCTTCTAAAATGTCACTTCAAGTAATGAACACCCCCTGCAAACCCCACTTTATTTAAAGAAAACTCGGGGTTAATTTAAGAAATGAATTTTATTTTTTCTGCTGTTCATGGAAGATTGAACGCAGTGGGTCGAGTGCAAAGTAAATGCATCCCATGTAAACTCTGCTAGCGACCCGCTGTCGTTCATACTTTCATGAAAAGAAGAACAATTAAGTTTATTTTTATACTTACATTCTTTGCCCCTCACCACTGGGCCAAAAAATGCTTACAGGGCAAACTTTTAAAAAAGCTGAAAAACATTTACACGCTGTTTTTCTACAAAGAGCGGCACAGCGTTGATGTCACCAATGTCCGTAGAGAAACATTGTTTAGACTGACGCCACTTGACGTCATTGAAAATCATGTGACTCGTTGTGTTCATGGAAGTATGAACTGCATTGTTTTCTATAGGTTTACATTATTCTTCACACTGGAAATGTAAATATTAAAGAAACGAATTTTATTTTTTTCTGCTGTTCATGAAAGTAAGAACGCAGTGGGTCGAGTGCTCGGGGTTCATGTAAATGTAAGCTTTGCTAGCGTCTCGCTGTCTTTCATACTTTCATGAAAGCAGAAAAATTAAGTTTATTTTTCATATTTATATTCTGTGCCCCTCATCACTGGGCGAAAAATGCTTTTAGGACAAACTTTAAAGCTGAAACATATTTACACGCTGTTTTTCTACACAGAGCGGAACAGCGTTGACGTCGCCAACGCCCGTAGAGAAGCATGCTTTGGACTAACTCCCTTGACGTCACTGAAAACCGTGTGAATCGATGCGTTCATGGAAGTATGAACTACATTGTTTTCTATAGGTTTACATCAGACTTAACACTGGAAATGTAAATATTTAAGAAATGAATTTTATTTTTCTGCTGTTCACGAAAGTATGAACGCAGTGGGTCGTGTGCAAAGTAAATGAACACCGAATGGGTTCATGTAGCCTAATCTTTACCAGCGTCCCACTGTCGTTCATACTTTCATATAAAAAGCAGAACAAATAAGTTTATTTTTTATATTTACATTCTTTTCCCCTTAGCACTGGGCGAAAAACTGCTCAAAGGGCAAACTTTTAAAGCTGAAAAACATTTACACGCTGTTTTTCTACAAAGAGCGGAACAGGGTTGACGCCACCGACGCCCGTAGAGAACCATGGTTTAGACTGGCGTCACTTGACGTCACTGAAAATCACGTGACTCGATGCGTTAATGGAAGTATGAACTACATTGTTTTCTATAGGTTTACATAATGATTTAGTTGCAATTTCACTACATAAACCATGAAGAATGTTTTATACACTATAAAACGTGTTTCATTGAAGGATCACACTCGATCTCGATTTGTGCGGACAAACACATTGGTCACAATGTAGCATCACGACATATATAAAACGCTGTTTCTACGGGGTCCCATTATAAACAAGAAATCATACAATATTTGAATATGCAAAACTCGGTTTTATGGAGTCTTCTTTGAATTGAGGTTTAACGCCCCCGTCAACACTATGTAGGTCATTTTGGAGACGTTGCTTCCAATTTTGTGGGACTTTTACCCGACACTGAGATGAAATGACGTCCAAAAGGTTTATATGCAGTGGACGGTCTGACTCACACCACTTTGCCTGGGCAGGCTTAGTCCTTTTAAGCTGTTTACCAGTACTCTTGCGAGTGTGGTCAGTTTCAGCTCTGCATGGAAGCACCATGCAGCCAAATCTGTTTCGTCAAGCTCCGAGGGGCGGGGCTGAATCGGTTTTATGGAGTCTGTCCATGATTCAACCCTTCTCATGGCGTTAGGCTTATTGCATAAAATTCAAGTGGATAATTAAGAAAATAAATATATTCTAGTCAATGATGAAGAACAGGAAAGACTCCCGCCGAAACCACCACACACTTAACCCCAGCTACAATATTGTTTTCGGGTGTCATTATTATACATGTATGTAGTTTATATAGTCATTAAGGACTAGATCAAACATCGTGCAGACAAACACGGAGAAAATCGTAGCTCCAGTCGGAGCAAAAAAAAAAAAAAATGGGATATAAAAATCTTGGATTTACCCGTACTTTTTATGAGTGAGGTCCTTATCTGCGTATAACCTTACAGTTGGTGAGACATAAAGCGCTCACTCACTCACCTCACAAACACATTCAATCACTCACATGCCCGAGCTTACAAGGGAGGTATTACGCCTCAAACTTATTTTTTATTGAGCGTTTCAAGGCAGGGAGAAGTAGCATATGATTTGTTTTGGCCAATATCAGTTGGATACCCCAGTGACGCAAGATACACGTCACCCTGCCTCAATCAACCAGCACAGGCCGACCACACGCGGCCTCCAGTAAACCACTTAGAAGGTCTAAGCCTGTCCAGGCAAAGTGGTGCAAGTCGGGCCGACCATGAATATAAATTTTATTGGTTTCATTGGGCGACAGGGCTTGAGATGTAATTTCGTCTCAAGTCCGACAAAATTGGAAGCAACACTTCCAAAATCAAACCTAAATAGTGCTGCGAGTACGTTAAATCTCAAATCAATAATAAAAAAAAATCTTTGTATTTCATAAATTTTGATATCGAGAATCTTACACAAATGGTCCTTTCATATGAAAGTAACGAAACGGGCCATCGAGTTGGATTTTAAATTTGATTTTACTGACTTTACCATGACCATTTGCCAAGCAAAAGTACACCGTTGACATACTTGAACTGTCCGTCGAGGAAGAGTTGACAGTGACGTCACGACTTGTTTTTGTTCTGAACAATGCAAAGCTTATGGGGCTAACGGTAAAATAGCTAAAATAGTCAGCTACGTCACTGTAGCTATTTGTTGGCGAACTATACGTTACAGTTGTTCACGCCAAAATAGTAATTATTTACATTTCAAGTGTAAAGCCTGATGTAAACCTATAGAAAACAATGCTGTTCATACTTCCATGAACGCATGGAGCCACATGATTTTCAATGACGTCAAGTGACGCCAGTCTAAACCATGGTTCTCTATGATCTCACTGGGCGTTGACGACGATAGTGCTGTTCCGCTCATTATAGAAAAACCGCGTGTAAATGTTTTTCAGCTTTAACAGTTTGCCGTATAAGCATTTTTTTCGCCCAGTGATGAGGACAAAAGAATGTAAATATAAGAAATATTTTTTTCGATGTTCATGAAGGTATGAACGACAGCGGGTCGCTAGCAAAGTTTATATGAACCCCTTCGGAGTTCATTTACTTTGCAGGCGACTCTGTTCGTTCATACTTTCATGTACAGCAGAAAAATAAAAGTCATTTCTCAAATGCACGTGGCGTCATACTATTTCATGACACCGTCAGTGAATATAAAGACGGCATATGGACGTTGAGAACATTGTATGCGTAAAAGCAGCAGGACATGCATAAGCGTGGGAACATGGACCCGATGTGCCACATGATCAGTTTTTAAATAACGGACAAAAGTGATATGCGCCAGCCTCCCTCTACCCCCCTCCCCCCCCCACACACACACACCAGTCGGCCCCCGCCCACCCATCGGGGCTTGAAGAAATAAATGGGCTGCATTACGTTTACACGCAGAGCACACGAGTACTGATTACCCACTTACAGGATCTAAGCCTGCCCAGGGAAAGCTGAGCGAGTCGGACCGTCAATGCTTATAAACCCTATTGGTTTCATTGCGCGACGGGCTTGAGAAGTCATTTCATCTCAATATCGGGTAAAAGTCCCACAAAATAAGAGCAACGTCTCCAAAATGACCTGCATAGAGTTGACGGGGACGTTAAACACCAAATCAATCAATCAATCAGTCAAACATACTCACACCTAACTTGACAAAAACAAACAAGTGGTATAAGACTCCCTTTGGCTTGTAAGAACCTTCCTACATCAAACAACAAATTGTTGCTCTGTCCCCATGCAGTATTATACAGTATTATGTAAAGGGAAGTTTTTTATACAGCTCTATTCGTCGAAAACTTTGACACACTTAGGAGAAATACATTCCAGTAGTATAATGTCGACTTGCACCACAGGGAGAAAAAAAAAGTAGCTCGACCGGGACCCGAACCCAGGGCCTTTCGCATATGACCCAAACACTCCACCGTCTGAGCTACCGAGCATGACTGGTTACTTCGAGCAAATAAAAGCTCTCATGTTTGCCGTTGTTGGTATATACATTCATGTGTCAAGGTCAAATCTTAAAAGTTAAGGAACCTACCTGGGTTACCTTAAATATTTAAGTATTTCCTTTGTTTAAGTATCGACTTAAACGAAAGAAATTCTTTGAAATTCACTTAATACGGCAGTTAAGTAAATACTTAGTTTAAGTAGGTACTTAAAATTTAAGTTCGCATTGTAATCCTGGGCCCAGGGATCGCAGTATCGATCCCGGACTTCTCCCGACTTTCGGATGAGTATTTAAACCGAGGTCCCGTCTCCGTATGACTTTAGCCGTTGGTGGGACGTAAAACAAAAACTCACTCACTGTATTATTGAATTTCCGAAACCAGTTGAGGAAAAGGTATAAAATGCGAGGCAAAGCCTCGCATTTTATACCTTTTCCTCAACTCGTTTAATAAATTCAGTAATACATGAGCACTCATGAACGGATGAAAGGGCCTCTATTTATTAAACTCGTTGAGAAAAAGGGGGAAAAATGCTCGGCGAAGCCTCGCATCTTATACCTTTTCCTTAACTCGTTTAAAAATTCAATAATACATGAGCAGTCATGTAAGATCCTTTATTTATTAAACTCATTGAGAAAAGGAAAAAAATGCTGCTCGGCAAAGCTACGCATTTTATCCCTTTTCCTCAACTCGTTTAATAAATTCAATAATACTTGAGGACTCATGCAAGATCCTCTATTTATTAAACTCACTAAGAAAAAGGAAAAAAATGCTCGGCAAAGCCTCGCATTTTATCCCTTTTCCTCAACTCGTTTAATAAATTCAATAATACTTGAGGACTCATGCAAGATCCTCTATTTATTAAACTCACTGAGAAAAAGGGATAAAATGCTCTGCAAAGCCTCGCATTTTATCCCTTTTCATCAACTCATTTAATCAATTTAGTAATAGATGAGCACTTTATTTATCATATGGGAGCTTTATCCTTATGATTGGTTGCTTCAGGTGAAGACTATTTCCCGGAAGAATGAGTGGGATACAAACGTTCGGAGAGCCCAAAGAAACATTCGAATAGAGAGGAAAATGCTAAAAACTATAGTGCTGTTGTGCGGTAAGATTTAAATATAGTAAAATTCCGCTATTAAGACCACCTAAAATTAAGACTAATTCTGCTTTAAAAAGCTAAGTTTGAAGGATGCACTTAAACTTTATTGTCTTTTCTGCTCACACTATCCTCTGGTCAAGGACCACCTTTGGGACTGTTCAAAAGTGGTCTTACAGACCACTTTTGAACAGTCCCAAAGGTGGTCTTAATATAGGAATTTTACTGTACATTATATTAATTGCATGAAATGCCAACCAACTGAGAATCGCTTTGGATAAATCAAAGCGCCAAAGTATGAAGTGCGACATTGTGGCACCGGACCGAGATCGTGAACTTAGGGCCGCATGTCCGAAAATCCTGTTTACCATGGGTATTGCAAGGCTACCTCATGTGTAGCCAGTCCGACGCCAATCACGCGGCCCTAAGAGAGAGCAACATGACCTAGTTTGCTCGGGCGAAACAGAGAAATCGCGATTTGCAGCCGAAATTGGCATTGATTTCTCTGTTGCTTCATGCCCACTTTCGACCTGGCGTTCAAAATTCAAAATTACAGTGCTTCTATTTTACTAAGGGGAGGGCACTGGCAGATCAGCACGATTCGTATTCCGCTGACCACTGCCGCGATTCGCAGCACAGAAGCACTAAAACTTAGCCTCCTTGCCTTCCACCTCTACCACGGCCAGACGGGCAATGGCTATGGAACAAGATTTGCAGGTCGGAATTGACCAGGTTCCATAGCCGCGATTGACAGCCCACAACTATTTGGAGACTATGTCAAAAACCACGGTAACTTACAGACCACTTTCACCTTTATTGCACGGCGACTGAGGCGAGAGGAGTACACCGGAATTAGTGTACAACTCCATGCGAAAGCCTTTCAGAAAGTGGGAAAACTAATCCTGGACACGTTCTAGGGGTAGCCCCTATGTGCTTATAGCGCCCGGTTACCTTAAAAACCAGTTCAGTCAGTCAGCGACATTGTGCTTGATTTCGTTTGTTTATATTGGAGTTTAACGGCCCAGTGAACACTATTTTTGAGGGGGTCAGTTTACCTATCCACATTTTTCGTGGGCAGGCTTATACGTAAGCGGTTAACGAGTACAGTGCACATTCTTTCGCAAGAAAATGACAACTGCCCTTCTTGAATAGAACGACCGTAGAAAAGATTTCATGATCAATCTCCACGAAATAATGTTGCCGACCCCGGCAGGTATCGAACCCGCGTCCTCCTGATTCACCAGTCAGACGCGCATTCGACTGAGCTACCGAAGACTTTCGGATGAGTCTTTAAACCGAGGTCCCGTCTCAGTATGACCTTAGCTGTTGGTGAGACGTAAAACTCATACACCGAACTGGACTGAGTTACCGACGCCGGCACCTTGTGCTTGGTCTACGTTTGTTTGTTACGGTGTTTAACGGTCCAGTCAGCAATATTTAGGTAATATTCAGTCGATCAATTTACTTTCGCCAGAAACTGACAACTCAGTGGAAGGGTAAAAATAATTTAATGATCATTATCCACGAAAGAATGTTGCCGATCTGGCGGGGATCGAACCCGGGCACCCGACTGAGCCACCGAGGCATACATGTATGCTATGGATATACATGTATTTGCGGTTCTCTACCAAACAATTTTCGATTTCGTGTGCTCATCATAATTATATCAAGACTCCGCAACATTACGCCTATTTAAACGTGTCAAATATATTGGAAAATTTTACCGCCCGCCCATCGGGGCTTGGAAAATAGATTTGGCTGCATGATGCTTCCACGCAGAACTGAAACCAACCGCACATGAGTACTGGTAAACCGCTTAGGAGGTTTAAGCCTGTCCAGATAAAGTGGTGCGAGTTGGACCGTATATGCATATAAACCCTATAAGTTTCTATGTCGGATAAAGTCCCAGTATATTGGAAGCAACGTGTCCAAAATGACCCAATAGTGTTGACGGGGACGTTAAACCTCAAATAAATCAAAAACAAAATTGAAAAACTTTACCACAAAAAAAAAGAAGAAATATTGAGATAAAATTTCTGATAATTTTCATAGTTCTGCTCAAAACATAGATTAACTCGTTAAAACAGCATCGCCTCGGCGAGGCTGTTCTAACGAGCACACAGAATCTAAGTTTTAGTAGAAAAAAAGCACAAAAATGCACACCACTGTAAACACCAGTTTAATTATATACACGTTTGTTTGTTATTTGTTTGTTTGTTTGTTTGTTTTATTTTAGGTTTAACGTCCCTGTGAACACTGTATAAGTCACTTTCAATTCTGTGGGACTTTTACGCGACATTAAGATGAAACAACATCTCAAGCCCTGCCGGCCAATAAAACCAATAGGGTTTATAAGCATGGACTCGAACCACTTTGCCTGGGCAGGCTCTAAGCGGTTTACCAGTACCCGTGTGGAGTCGGTTTAAGCTCTGCGTGGAAGCATCATGCAGCCCTTTCAGCCCCCGCCTATCGGGGCTTGAAGAAATAGATGGGCTGCATGATGCTTCCACGCAGAGCTGAAACCGAATGCACACAAGTATTGGCAAACCGCTTAGAGGATTTAAGCCTGCCCAGGCAAAGTGGTGCGAGTCGGAACGCCCATGCTTATAACCCTATTGGTTTCATTGGGCGGCAGGGCTTGAGAAGTCATTTCATCTCAATGTCGGGTAAAAGTCCCACAAAATTGGAAGCAACTTCTCCAAAATGACTTATACAGTGTTGACGGGGACGTTAAACCTCGAATCAAACAAAACAAAATCATGCCGCCCATCTACTTCTTCAAGCCCCGATGGGCGGGGGCCGAACTATATATAAGTGGGGTTTAAGGGGTAAAAACTATATATGCATTAATCTGCCTTGACTCGGTCTTAATCCCGTCACATTCCACCAGGTTAATGAAAGCTTTACCGCCCCGCCCATTGGGGCTTGAAGAAATATATGGGCTGCATGATGCTTCCACGCAGAGCTGAAATCGACCCGCACACAAGTACTGGTAAACCGCTTAGAGAATCTAAGCCTCCCCAGGCAAAGCGGTGCGAATCGGACCGTCCATGCTTATAAACCCTATCGGTTTCATTGGGCGACAGGGCTTGAGATGTCATTTCATCTCAATGTCGGGTAAGAGTCACACAAAATTGGAAGCAACGTCTCCAAAATGACCTTTACAGTCTTGACGGGGACGTTAAACCTCAAACCAAACAAACAAAAACAAAACTTCACTGAACATTGCTGAGAAGTCCTGCTTCCTTTTTTTTCAAAGGTTGTTTTCTTGTCTGCTGGACACCGTACGCTATCATGGCTTTCTGGCAATCATTTGGCAATGCTGACGTCATCCCAGATGGTCTGTCAGCGGTACCTGTCCTGATGGCCAAATCTGAACTCATCTGGAATCCCATAATCTATGTTGCCACAAACAGGCAGTTTCGGGATGCTTTTTACGCTAAAATACCGTGCAAGATGTTAAGGGAGAGATTGGTAAAACGGCAAGGAACTGCAGAACAGGCAAGCGAATTGGATTCACCGCTACCTAATGGAAGAACACGGTTGACAAGGAGAGACACTGGTTTCCCTTCAAGAATAGTAAGCCTTGATATAGAGAATACCAGATTCGTGTCTCTTGATATCAAATTTATCAGGCAAGGCAAGGCAATGCACGAAAGGTTGGAGAAACGCGCACAGCGCAAAGCCAGAGCTAAGGCATCGCCAACAGAGCTGTCTTACTCAATCCTATGTTGCTCTATCTGAACAGACAGTTCAGAGCTAGAATTGGCCTCATCAGCCATCTTAGAACACACAAACAGTAAAATTTATCAAATATGATTTAGACTGGCCATTGTCAGTTATGACAAACGAACTATTTTTATCAGGCAAGGCTTCGGGAACGCTTGTAGAATCGCGAGGCTTGCCTAGCGCTCCAAGCCGAGCCTGATAAACTTTAACCCATTTAGTACCGGAAACCCCAAAACGGGTAGTTGGCAAACAGCGCCGGCCCAGATCAGACGCCGCAGAACGCGGCGTCTGATCAGGGCCTCCACTGTTTGCTAAAAGTTCAGTCATTTTCCAAATAAATTTTGATGAAAACACATCCTGACACCCTTGAAATTTGAAAAAAAAATCCAGCTATATATAAGGAGGAAGATTCCATTTGGTACAAAAAGGGTTAATATCAAACGACACGAATCTGGCATTCTATTTCGCACTTAAGATCAGTTATAGATTGTCCTCAATGCGTCCCAATATGTTGTTTGGCAATAATCGGTCGATATGCTCATATTTAGTATCAACTGACCGTATTTTTTTCTATATTTTTTTCGAGACCTTTTTCCAATGTTTCCTGTAATAATAACATTTTTCCCATTTTTTTCAGTATTCTAATACAATCATAAACGCGCAGTGTCAGGTCGACCTGATAAAGCTCACTTGGCCTGTGACAGCATATCTTTATCAAGTCAATATGTTACAATACGATTAACATAGGGAGTACCTGATAAATCTATTTATAAAGCATCTAACACAAGAAGTCCTCTTATACTGCAAAGAAATTTCCAGGCTTTTGATTCGAAAGCGCCAGGGCAATTACTTTCCATATAAACCCTGTGACCAAAAATATATACCCCTCTCGCGCTTGTCTTCGCTGAAATGCGATGTCTGCCATCTTGGATTTACTGCAGTTGATAAAAACATAATTATAAGCGAAATATTTTTGTAAACCACAATGTAATAGAAACTTTAGATTGTTTTTCATTCATTCGTTAAAGCTCGCCCCTATAAAATTGTCTTAGGCTCAGCGATTATATTTTCTTGCATAAATATCTATGCGCATAGCTGTTTGAAGCCGTTGTCAAATGGACCGAAAGCCGTGCTCAAACAGTAAAAACCATGTTCAAATCATGAGAAATTTGCGTGCTGTTTGAACATGGATTTTGAGCTTTTGTTATCACAAAACGGGCCTTGCCTTACGTTGAGCGACGTTACATAATCGCCAAGGGACCAGTTGTTCAAACCATCGTTAGCTTAACGAGCTCGTTAGTGGTCATATTGCTTACTGTTCTAGCAAGTTTAATATATAAAATTTTGGTATTTTTGCTTAAAAAATGTGAGCAAAAGTTGCTCACATTTTTTCAGCAAAAATATTAGCATATTTAGCCTACCATAATAAATGATCAAAGTTTTAACGATACGTTAGCTAATGACGGCGTTAGTTTTGAACAACTGGCCCCTGAACTTAGCGTTTTAGGATTCTATGATGACGTCAGATGGTTACTGCGTAACAACGTCCTTGTAAACAACATTCTGAACTGGCCGCCATGTTGGTAGCCGGTCGCATTTAAAGAATTTATATGGAGTTTTAATGGAGCTTTTTTGCGTTTTCGTCAAAATTTGCTGTCGGAATCATAAGTTATGCAAGAACAACGATCACCCATGGTTATTTCATTGCATTAACTTTTGCCGGATCCCTCGGAAGATATTTGAACATTCGGCCTGGCGGCCTCATGTTCAAACAGCTTCCTCGGGACCCGGCGAATGTTAATGCATGAAAAAAAAAACATGGTTGATCCCTATATTATTATTAAAGACACTAAACATGTATTTACTATATAGAGTGCAAGTTCGATGGTGCGAATACCGATGGCTCATTAACCATGTAGGCCTATGGTCGTTTCAAACTCGTCCAGGATTCTATGGGAAAAAATCCCATAACTACAGATATGAATAAACTTTATCTTGAATATATTAAATACATGGTTAGTGTCTTTAATAATAAAACATAATCGATGAGCCTTAGACAATTTTATAGGGGCGAGCTTTAGCGAGCCCCTATAAAATTGTCGCGGCGAACCGATTATATTTTATTATTAAAGACACTAATCATGTATTTAGTTTATACCGCAATTCAAAACTATCAAGGGGTTTAGCAATTCATTAGCAAAGTTAAACAAAAAAGACAACAGACAGTGTGGCATGTTAAACGACATTCAGTGCCATGGCGCGCACACGTAGTATAACGTGACGTCAACGAGTGCAAAGTTTCTGACGTCACCGCGCCACAAAGACGTATGAAACAACATTGACGCTCGAATAAAAGTTTCTCAGCGCTTTACATTCTGTATGAAAATCTGCAAAATAACTTGAATAGTTTATTTTAGCTTTAGAAATTATTTTCGAGGTTGAGACTCAACTGCAGTAGCAGTGCGCAGTTATTCTAACGGGCCATTCAAACCAGGAAAGGCCGAGAAGATAAGAATTTAGCTGAATTTTCACAAAACCTGTTCAAATAAATATCGCAAAGATTTTAACATGCAGTTTTATTGTTTTCCCATGTATAAAAGATTGCATGTTATTGTCTAAACTTGTAGATTAGTGGACCTGAAAAGTAGGTCCGGTCTATAAACGGTCACTCGACGTATTATAGGTATAGGTCACTACCGATTATGATTATAGCGTGCAGTTATTCGACCCCCTTTATTAGGCTGCTAGAATGCCTGATTGCGGTATAAATGTATGCTGTGTGTACACATTAGAATCGCCTGGATGAGGCGATTCTAATGAGTTCACACGACATACCTATAATCATTACGATTACACACCCATTGGACATAGTGCTTTTGCAATGTTTAATTTTCTGATGAATAAATATGATATTTCCCTTATTTATACTCGAAACATATGTTGCGGGTGCTCGTTTGAACCGCCTCGTTGAGGCGGTTCTAACGAGTACCCACAACCTATGTCTTGAATCAGAAATAAGAAAAATAACGTATATCCCCGTAACCCCCAGTTTTCTGTAGATAAAGCGAGATGTACAGGGGTGTGAGTGAGCATTTGAGTTTTACGTCTCACAAACAGCTATGGTCATACGGATATGGGACTCATCCGAAAGTCTGGAGAAGCCGGGATCGATCCTCCTATTCCTGGTTTACAGGGAGTGTAGCATCACCACTACACCACGGAGGCTTCTACACGGGGTATTCATTTCACGGACGTTTTAACTTGATGTTAAAGAAACCCCTTTATTTCTCCTGACCTGGATATGAAATTAACCCTCAATGTCTCGAACTACCCCTTGTCTCGAACAATATTCGTGGCCCCCAGAGGTGTTCGACTAATAGAAATTTGACTGTAAAATGAGTTTTATGAAAACAAACCTTTTGAAAGATTCCTAGATTTCACATGCAATGACCACGAGTGCGAGATTTTATAGCATATGCGTAGCGCGAGTGTACGATGGAGCATCAGGGCCAGGTACACTTTGATACCTCGAAATTTCGACTTAGCATCTCGAAATTTCGACTTAGTATCTCGAAATTTCGACTTACTATCTCGAAATTTCGCTTTATTATCTCGAAATATCGAAATAATAACTTGAAATTTCGAATTAGTGTCTCGAAATTGCGACTTAATAACTCGAAATTTTGACTAAGTACCTCGGAATTTCGACTTGCTATCTGATCAACTCTGATTTGTCGACTGATTCGTCACATTACAATTGACTAACAAACACATATGCTATAAACAAACCATTTGAGAGATTCATAGATTTCATTTGCATACTGTTATAGCATATGCGTAGCGCGAGCGAATTTACTGACAAACACATAAAAATTATGCTTTAAGCAAGGCTATTGGGAATTTCATAAGATTTCATATGCAATGGTCACGAGTGCGAGATTGTTATGACCATTTCCTTCATATTTGTTTGTAGAAAATAATAACAGAAACATTATGCATTGTTACATGATATAATTAACTGACTATCCTGTATTGATTGGAGGTCATCCGTATTAACACCAGGTCAAAAATTAATAATCATGTTTTTTTTATTGTATCAATTAATAAAATTGTCATTAATCAAGTATTATCGTATTGGCCAAGTTACAGGTCCTCGGTCAGCTGTACTGGCCTTGGCCAAAGGCCGAGGCCAATACAGCTGACCGAGGACCTGCAACTGGGCCAATATGAAATTACTTGATTAATAACATTATATTACAGACATGTATACGTCAGCGAGAAGATATAAGATCAAATCTAATATAGCGCACCTGTATAGGCAATGCAAAGGCTCTTTTGATTAATCAATGAGCGGGAGAGCATGCTTTTTTTCCTGAAAAAAAAAAAAAAAATCAAAAGTTCATTGTATATGCCTATGATAAAAACACCTATGATACTATCAAACGGGGAGTTCTTTAATCTCAAGGTTCACGGTTCGCTTTTCTTCGAATTTTCTTTTTTTCTATTGATTCTGTTGTATCAGTAACAGTCCTATCATGGTTACTCTCACTATTGCCTTAACCCCCTTTTTTGTACCAAATCGAATCTTCCTTCTTATATATAGCAGGAGTCCATTTCAAAATTTAGGGGTGTCAGGTTGTGTTTTTTTTTATCAATTTTTTTTCGGAAAATGGCTGAACTTTTTGCAAACAGTGTAGGCCCTGATCAGACGCCGCGTTCTGCGGCGTCTGATCTGGGCCTGCACTGTTTGCCACTTACCCGTTTTGGGGTTTCCAGTAAAAATGGGTTAATGCACCCTTTACGAAAAACACAGTTGAGTACCCATCACAAAAGGAGAAGTACGCACTACAGAAGAAGAAGAAGAAGAAGAAGAAGAAGAAGAAGAAGAAGAAGAAGAAGAAGAAGAAGAAGAAGAAGAAGATGGTTGTCAGTTTGAGTTGAAGGAATGTGAACAGGACTGGTTACATGTAACAGCTTATGTATGAACCAGACCAGGAAAAGTGGGATTTGTAAGCTGACCTGCTCGATATAACCTAAGTAGTATTGACTTGGCCGGTAAACTCCAAAAAAAAAACAAAAAAAAAAAAACAAAAAAAAACGCTCTTTATTACCTTTCTTTTCCACCGATTCCTCATCACGAAGACACGCCTATATAATTCTGACCCCCTTGCACCCCACTTTTATCTAGTAAATCTTGCGTTTACAGGGGTAAACCTTGTTTTCCTTATTTCTGCTGTAAAATACAGATTGTGAGAACTCGATAGAACCGCCTCGATGACGTTCTAACATGTACCCACAATGTATATTTTGAAAAGAAATAGGAAAAAATACCACGATTTTTCATCTTAAAATCAGTCTCGTTTATCTTTCGGCGGTAAAATTTACAATGTATTTGTATAGGCGTGTTTCGTAATGTAATGGGTGCTTCAACATGTATCATTCGTTTTGTTTCAGACCTCAAGAAATCCGAATGCGGTGAATGTTGCAACGGCCAGTACAGAAATGCCTGCTATTGCCTCCAGTGTGTAAAATCCCAGCAGACAAACGTCGCTAGGGCAACGACAAATCAATGTCGGTGCAACGTAGATATGACGTTGAATAAACTTCATGACGTTGTTCCGACGTTAATATGACATCACAATTACGTCATGTACATGTTGGGATTCCTATTAGGAAGCTGTTGTTTCCAGTTTCCCCGTGTCACGGGTCGTCAGCTGGTGGGGTCCCAGGGAGCGAATCCATTCTGGCACTACACCGTTGCCGTTCGGTGGTATCCCCATTTCATGTTGCCGGTGAATGGGGAGACCATCGCTCGGCTCCAGCCCCGTCCGTCCGTGTCTATCGTAAGTTCGCTGCAGTCGTATGGGGCGCCGTTTTACTATTTAATCCGTATTTATAGATATCCATAAATCGAATTATTGATATCCATAATTCGATTTATGGATATCCATAAATCAGCCTAATAATGGATATCCATAATTCGAATTATGGATATCCATAAATCACCGCCAAAGCTTTTGGTTTAATGATTTCTCCCTAAAACACGTGATTGTTTATTGTACAAATCTTCAAAATCTTCAAGGTCTTCATCATTGCTGGAAGATGATGGCCGGTCAAAGTGCCCTGGCCGCAGCCTTTTCAGCCGGTAAGCCTTCAAAAGCAACAGACGGCATATGCTGAACGCTCGCCATGTGTGCAGTTAAATATCGGAACCAGTCGTAAGATCTGGAAATTCCGGCCAACGCATCCGGTACCTCTGGAATCACCTCTATGAGGACTGCGCACCTAATCGGACGTAAGATTATAATGATCCAAACAGGCAATCCGTGCATACTTTCTGAAAAAAAAAATGCACATGATCGTTATATATAGTATTAACATATATCCATACAATACTCTACTTGACGGCCCCCGCCCATCGGGGCTTGGAGAAATAGATGGGCTGCATGATGCTTCCACGCAGAGCTCAGTGAATTCGACCCGCACACGAGTACTGGTAAACCGTTTAGAGGATCTAAGCCTGCCAAAGCAAAGCGGTACGAGTTGGCCCGTCCATGTTAATAAACCCTATTGGTTCTCATGGTCGGGTAAAAGTTCCACAAAATTGGAAGCAACGTGTCCAAAATGACCTTTACAGTGTTGACGGGGACGTTAAACCTCAAATCAAACAAAGAAACCAGTGCTTCAGCTGAATTGCACGACCCGCCGGATGCTTTTAGCTTTATGAGTGTTGCCAGATATATGGGTATGGCGGCCATTTTGGTCATGTGACCTGGACCTAAAACGGTTCCCCCAATAAATGCGCCTTATCGTAAGGAGCAAAAATATATCTTATACTTTAGTACTGTATTCTGAAACGTTTGCAGAATAAAATGCATTCTCACTTTTCCAATACAAAAGCATATGTGTCAAATATTGACCTAGGCACAAAGAAGGTCAAGGTCAACCCAGGGTCACCATTTTAGCAATTTATGATGGGCGTACGTCCCAGATGCTATTTATCAAGTTTCGTGGAAATCTGCCCAGTGATTCTGGATAAGACTATTTTTGAAGGGTTTTTACCATATATGGCTTGGCGGCCATTTTGGTCATGTGACCTGGACCCAATGAGCAAATTTTGGTTTCCCCCATCCCATAGAGGCTCCATATGAAATTTGACTTCAATCGGCCCAACGGTTTCCGAGGAGAAGCAGTTCGAAAATTTTCACATTTTTCGCCTCGGCGAGGCTATACTAAATGGAATGAATCTATCAGTATGCCAAAAATTGTTTATCCAAGCGGTTAAGTCACTATCACCAAGTTTCACAAACGGGTTACGGACGGACAGACTGACAGAATGACCGAATGACAGAAAGACACGGTGATTTTAGGGCACTCTTAGAAAATCAACCGACTTCAGTGGGTCGCTTTTTCTGCGGGTCGTGCAATACTCTACTTGAGAGTACCAGGCAGATTCAGATATATCTCCTGGCTTCCGCCCATTTGGGCTTGGAGAAATAGGTTTGGCTGCATGAGCTGAGAGTACTGGTAAACCGTTTAGAAGGTCTAAGTCTGTCCAAACAAAGTCGTGCGAGTCAACGGGTGACATGGATTGAGATGTTTGTTTGTTTGTATTTGAGTTTAACGGCACAGTCAACACTATTAAATTTAGGTCATTTTTGAGCCGGTCAGTTTACCTGTCCACACTTTTCCTGGGCAGGCTTATACGTAAGCAGTTAACCAGTACAGTGCACATTCGTTCGCCAGAAACTGACAACTGCCCTTGTAGAATCAGCGGAAGGGAGAGAATGACTGTAGAAAAGATTTCATGATCAATCTTCAGGAAAGAATGTTGCCGACCCCGGCAGGTATCGAACCCGCTTCCTCCTGATCACCAGTCAGACGCGCATCCGACTGAGCTACCGAAACCAGCGGGATCGAGATGTCATTTAATCTCAGTGAAGGCTTAATGACCGACATAATTGGAAGCAACGTCTCCAAAATGACCTAAATAATATTGAAGGGGGCGTTAAACCTCAAATCAAACAAAACATATCTCTCCCACACCATAGGCCACCACTAAGCCTACATTACCTCCACCTCCATCCCGGCTTTTATTACGCACCTAAATCGGAAATCTAACGCGAATATTGTTTTTTGTTTTTGTTTTTGTTTTTTTTTTTGTAAAGGGAGCAGTCATTATTCATTAGGTCTATTTGGTGAGGAGAATTATGGATATCCATAATTCGATTTATGGATATCCATAAATCAGCCGAATAATGGATATCCATAATTCGAATTAATGATATCCATAAATCGATTTATGGATATCCATAATTCGATTTATGGATATCCGTAATTTGATTTATGGATATCCATAAATCAGCCGAATAATGGATATCCATAATTCGATTTATTGATATCAATAAATCGAATAATGGATATCCATAATTCGATTTATGGATATCATAAATTCACTTCGATTTATGGATATCCATAATTCATAATTGAATTATGGATATCCATAATTCGAATTATGGATATCCATAAATAATTATGGATATCCATAAATAATAATGGATATCCATAATTCGAATTATGGAAATCCATAATTCGAATTATGGATATCCATAAATAATTATGGATATCCATAAATACGGATTAAATAGTAAAACGGCGCCCCATACAGTCGGTCCATTTTGTCTTCTACTCGACGTTATAATTTTTTGCTTGTCAATATGCCGAACCGTGTCAGAGCAGGAAAGGGTCAATTTTGATATTGGTATTTTTTTTTTTATTTTTTTTTTATTTGATTTTTGTATATTTATGTAACGTATGTATATTTTTACATTGTTTGGTCTGTTTCCCCAGCTTGTTGAGTGGTCTATTTTTTAAGTATATATGCTGGCGGATGTGCTTACCCCGCCACGGACCTGTTTTTTTTTTTTTAGCATACAGACCACAGCCCTCCGAATCGCTAATGGGGCATATAGGGGAACGCGGAACCTGGACCTGGAGATTGAATGAGTAATTTGAAGCTTCAGATTAACTTGTGTATTAACCCTTCTTTTGTTGAATATTCAGTTTAGCCGCACCCATTTCTGACTTTGAACCAATCAGATTACTTGATGTAATTTATTCCTACAAATTCATAAACTGGATGTCAAACAGTGCAGATCCTGATCAGATGGTTCAGAAGCCATCTGATCTGGATCTACACTGTCTGCAAAGAAAATGGTTGTCCTGAACAGCAGGATAAGAGTTAAAGGTGCATTATTGAGCTACCGGGTCTCAATTTTTTTCTTGTTTTTATCTTCAATGCATACTCCTTTGTCATGTGTACACTTTTGGAGCCAAATACAGCTTCAGAATTTTGTGAAAATGGTCGTTTTCATACTTGTTTACCCTTCGCTCTGAACATGTGTTCGGAATTTCTGTTCTAAAAATAAATCTGTCACTTTACACATGCATGGCGACAGTAACGTCTCTGAGTGTCTTTACTTATGGCATGGTATTCAGCGTCATATTTTTTTCCGATTCAGGCATGGCCTAAGCAAACAAGGCCAAAAATGAACGTCGCATAATGTCATACATGTATATGGGGATTCTATTTTTGTCACGAACTAAAAAAAGATCTAACTAGTGTTCGAAACCTAGTTAGGGAATCCCTCTCAAATCCGTTTACCTGTCATCATAAGTGTTCGCATTTTTGCATAAAATGCATTCATTTGTATTGTTTTAAAGAAAAATACCGGCTAAATGTATTTTATTTTTGGAAGCATTTTTTCGGATAGCTCAATAATGCACCTTTAAGATAATCTTGTCAGAGTCTTCGCTTGTTGATTTCTAGATAGGTAAGCGGCTAAAAATTGCTCATACGAGCTGCGAAGACTCTGATAAGACTGCACCAATGTACTTGTGATCTAATCTTCCTTGCGCGCACAAGTCTATCGTATTGATCCCAACTACTGGGGCAGACAGGCCTAAGCAAACAGTGCAGACCCAGATAAGACTGCTCCTGAATGAGCAGTCTGATCAGGGTCTCTACTGTTTGCCATTCGGACTCCTTGTCGGATTGTGAAACTTGTTAAATGTTAGGAGAATTACAGCAAGTCCTCAAGATGTCCGAATGTTTAGGATCTTTACGGTATTTGTAAGAACTCAGCTACTAGGTTCGCAATCCTGGCGTTGACTTCATCATCGATGTACAGGGCTCTACCATGATATGTTCCTTTAATTTATTATTGTCTTAATTTGCACTGTCAGGGGAATTAACTCATGGAACATATAACTAAAGTTGATGTTTCTAATTTTATTTGTTTCAAAAGTATAACTCTTCAGGTTATAAAATGTTAGCTCTAAATTATTTGAACACAAGGTATTTCTTGGTAACAATAATTCTTTAATATTTCCAGTTTTCAGATGTTAGTCTCTATACTGATCTTACTAGAACGCAGTGAGACGTAAATGCACTTTTAATTTTGGACTGGTCCGCGTTTTAGGTAAATCGCCTTCTGTTGGGATTTTATAGTGGGCGATTTAGTTTTACTGAGGATCGTACTACATCATATTAACCACTTGGCCACGAATTCCACATAATGGCATTATAAAAAAAAACTTATTTATAATTTTAAAATCCTGTGAAAAAAAGAAATCCGAAACCTGCTTCCCCTAAAACATGGAATAGTCTTATCACGCTTGAACGTTGAACTCTCACAGGTCGTTGATAAACTATACTCTCACAAAACTATATTGAAAAGACAACTACTCTCTCACAAAACATACCCTTTTTATTCACAACCCTCACAACAAATATGGTCAAGTCAGTTCCTCTCATGTCTCACTCATTCACATAATTAATACAAACCGGCCCCGATAGCTCAGTTGGTAGAGTGTCCGCTCCGGGGAACGGGAGGTCTCAGGTTCGATCCCGGGCCGCGACATACCAAAGTCGTTAAAAATGGTACTAGCTGCTCCTCGTTTGGCACTCAGATTTACGGGGTAGAGCTAGGACTGGTCGATCCAGTGTCAGGATAATGTGACTGGGTGTGGTATCATGTAATGTGTCTGGGACATGATACTTCAGTGAGGCAGCACTATAAACGTGAGCATTGAGCTCCCTGTCGCAACCAGACACCGTCGTGATATGACTGAAAAATTGTTGAAAGCGACGTTAAACCCGAATTCACACACACACACAAATTAATACAAATAAGGCTACTACATTTCCTGAAAAGATGATGAAACAGAAAGGCAGTCATGCTCCCTTCCATATACAGAATAAGTATTTCCTGATCAATACTTTCAACAGCTACTGTTAAGAGTGTCATTAATCACCAAACTGAGAATACAGTCGAACTTCAATGGCTCGAACAACTTTGGGACCTCGAAAATCTGCTCGAGACAGGGGTAGTTCGAGCCACTGAGGTTACTGTCAGGGGGTATAACGAGATACTTTTAGACATCTTTTCGGTGATCTTTAATGCTGTGTGTACTCATTAGAATCGCCTCATCAGCATCCATTTGCAAGATAAAAGACTAAAATCTCCTTAACTATCCCCCACTATTTCTTATCTAGAGGATTTCGCTAGGGGCTCAAGAATGGGTTCGACACATCCGTGGTAAACGAGCCATCGGTGTTCGAGCCATCGAAGTTCTACTGTATATGTTTTAATGTTCTAATTAAGTAAGGTATCGGCCCCCGCCCATCGGGCCTTGAAGAAATAGATGGGCTGCATGATGCATCAACGCAGAGCTGAAACCGACCCCCACACGAGTACTGGTAAACCGCTTAGAGGATCTATGCCTGCCCAGGCAAAGCGGTGCGAGTCGGACCGTCCATGCTTATAATCCCTATTGGTTTTATTGGGCGATAGGGCTTGAGATGTCATTTCATCTCAATGTCGGGTAAAAGTCCCACAAAATTGAAATGACATCTCAAGCCCTGTCGCCCAATGAAACCAGTAGGGTTTATTAGCATGGACGGTCCGCCTCGCACCGCCGTTCCTGGACAGGCTTAGATCCTCTAAGCGGATTACCAGTACTAGTGTGGAAATGAATGTTTTTTAAGCAAACAGTGTAGAGCCAGATCAGACGCTCTGGGCCTGCAAAATGTACCAGAAAAGGGCCGCTAGGCCTATATGGGTTAATGGATATAGTTATCCGTATCTTAACAAAAAAATTTTATGCAGTAATATGCGTGGCGTACACGTATCTAAGCCTGTTAGGTCTTGAAAAACCGCTTAGGTGTTACATTGTACCTACATGCACACGGGATACAATTTTATGATAAACACGCTTATATAATTCTGCTCCCCCACCTTGAACCCGGCCCCGCTTTTATGTAGCAAAACTGGGGTTTACAAGGGTAAACCTTATATTTTCTTATTTCTGCCCTCAAAATATAGTTTGCCAACCGCCTCAAGCAGAAATAAGACAAAATATCACATTTTGTCATCTAAAAATTTTCTTTCTTTTTTCGGCGATAAAATTTACAATGTATTTGTATAGGCGTGTTTCAATGCATTTTTACTAGGATAAACATAGCTGGAGACTGACAAGAAGCATTTTACATGTTTATCACATGACGTCGTTGATAAGCATTGGATTACGTCGTGTAAAAAAAATCGTATGACCACACGTGTAATAACACTTTGGCGGGATTAAGTAATGTCATGACGACGTCCATGTCAACCATGCATTTTGTTGTGAATAAATTGTCAAATTTCAAGGCGATAAAATCCAAATTTAATCGATCAAGGCCATCTTACACTCGTGGTCATTTCATATGAAATTTATGAAACTCGCCGACGGCTCGTTTCATAAATTTCACATGAAATGACCACTCGTGATCATCTATACATGTAATGCACTTGCGGATATAATGCGACGTTTGATTATGTAACGTCAAACATTTACGACGGTATCTGCGATCCCGACGTCATCACGTAACGTCGCTTTTCATCGGCTGGTTTTCGGGTTTACGCAGCTCACTTGAATATTTTTTAAAACAAAAACATATAAATAAGTGCATTAGAATGGGGGTAACTATATTCAACATTGTCATTTGGGGAGGTTAGTACGGTCGGTTTTACGGTCGCGGGTTACGTATTTCGGCTTCGCGGATGCGTCGCAATAAAGCGAAATTTCCCCTGAAAAACCGCCGATTGATCTCCCCGTTTTACTATATATTCACTATTTATAGATTTTCATAATTATTTATGTAGATCCATAATTCGAATTGTGGCAATCCATAATTATTTATAGATATCAATGCTTATTTATAGATATCCATAATTTGAATTAATAATATCCATAATTCGAATTATGGATATCCATAAATCGATCCGAATAATGGCCCCATATCCATAAATGGAATTATTCAATTTATGGATATTTATGCATATCATTAATTCGAATTTTGGATGTCCAGAAATCTGATTATCGATATCCATAATTCGATTTACGGATGTCATTAATTCAGACAAATTTATGGATATCCATAATCCGTCTTTACAATAAATACAATAAATAATGACTGAAACCAAAGGCTTTTGCGGTGAATTATGGATATCCATAATTCGAAATATTGATATCATTAATTCAGCCCGATTTATAGATATCCATAATTCGATTTATGGATATCCATAATTCGAATTGTGGAAATCCATAAATCAGCGGAATAATGGATATCCATATTTGATGTATTGATATCCATAATTTGGAATTAGTTATATCCATAATTCAAATTATGGATATCTATAAATCGATTTTAAGTAATGATATCCATAAATTGAATTGTGGACATCTATAAATATGGACTAAACAGTAAAACAACACCCCATTCCAAAATGACAATATTGAAGTTACATGATTGTGTATCCCCTAAGTGATAAGGACAATTCTAATTCACTTGCGTAAAAGAAGTGACGTCTGATTTGATAAAGTAAAAAAATTGCGACAGTATATTTTGATTCTTGACGGGGAACTGGGATCACATTTCCCCACCCGAGAGCAAATTTTGCCTGAACCGTTAGCCCGTTAGGCGAGGGTAAATATCTTTTTTAGGCAGGGAATGTGATCCCATGTTCCCCGTCAAGAAAGCTTTTTCGCAACATTTTGTACATTGTTATAATGTTCACAAAAGAATTCTTTCAACGGACGTCGTGGGAAGTGAAGGCGTCAATCAAGACCTTCTTCACGCACTACGCTGATTACGGTGCTCAATGGAAAAATAGAACACGAGTTTTGTAAATAAAAGTATGGAATGCATTTAAAACAAACGAAAGTTATTTATTTATCGAAAATGTTTGTGCTGCATGAAATCAGTTTGCTTTTTTGCAGTGAATCCAAGATGGCGGACATCGCATTTAATCCATTTTATACTAGTGGACTCCTCCATTACTATATGATGGACAAATCCATTTGTCATATAAGGGGTGTCAGGCCTATTTTTTCATTTTTATTATTTTTTTATGGAAAATTCTGCTAGTTAATAGTGCAGGCCCTGATCAGACCCCGCGTTCTGCGCCGTCTGATCTGCGCCTGCACTGTTTGCCAAGGTTCCGCTTTAGGGGTTTCCCGCGTGCAATGGGTTAAGCGCGCGAGGGTAACATTAAAAAAAATAATTGCACTTGTGCTGTCCAATCAAAAGCCTGCATATTTCTTTGGATTTCCAGACACTTCGGCCCCACTACCACCTCGGCCCCTAGACAGGTCGGCCCAAAACCAAGTCGGCCCTAGACACCTCGGCCCTAGTCACCTCGGCCCTAGACACCTCGGCCCCACTGTTACCTCGGCCCCTAGACATCTCGGCCCCAAAGACACCTCGGCCCCACTTGTGAAATCTGTTATGGTAAAGGCATTTATATCATGTTAAAATCGACCCCGCCCATCGGGACTTCAAGAAACCGACAATATGTGGCATGCGTAATGGTAAATCGCTTAGAGGTTCTAAAGTGGTGGGAGTCGGACCTTTCATACCTATAAACCATATTGGTTTCATTGGGCTGCAGGGCGTGAGATGTCATTTCATCTCAATGTCGGGTAAAATTCCCACAAAATTGGAAGCAACGCATCCAAAATGACCGAGACAGTTTTATTTTAACGTCAAATCTAAAAAACAAAACATTATGTTAACAAGCCCGTGTAATGAACACCCCTCTAAACTCCAGTTTATATGGGAATAACTGGGGCTCATAGGGGCATACATTATTTACACCACGAAGACACGCCTTTATAATTTTGACCCCCTTGAACCCCACTTTTATATAGTAAAACTGGGGTTTACCGGGTAAACCTTATTTTTCTTATTTCTGCTCTAAAATTACGGGTACTCGTTAGAAACGTCTCGGTGAGACGGTTCTAACGAGTACCCACGATCTATATTTTGAGCAGAAATAATACAAAATTTAACATTTTGTTCTCTTATAATGTTCGTTTTTTCTGCGGTAAAGTTTGCAATGCATTTATATAGGCGTGTTTTCGTAATTCTTATTTCTGCTCCAAGATACAGGTTGTGTGTACTGGTTAGAACCGTCTCAATGAGCAGGACTGATGAGAATGTGTCTGTGACAACCTTTAATCACAATTAGTTTAATATTAATATATGTTTATGCAAACCAGTCATTTCTTAGAGTTAACAGGTCTATGCGATAAACCATCTGCTTGAGAACGATTGAACCAGTATCAAATATTTATTTTTTCCAGCATAAGTAAGAAATATAAATTTTATCAACTTTTCGTTACATAATTTTGCTTTAACGGAATCTTCTATTAAGTTGTTAGGAAATAAGATCAGATTATTTAATTGCTATTTTTATTTCATAAAAAAATAACCAATGGGACATTTATAATAAATATAACAACGCATACACGACAGTTTCAGGTTAACTTAGACTATTACAACAAGAAAACACTCTGACGGACAGCTAATCCCCATTCAACCGTGAATTTGAGCTTGAGTCAGCATCATTAAAAGTGGGGTTTGGCGGGTTGTTCTAATTGTGAATATTTGATACTGATAGTCAATGAGCCTTTTCTACAAAAATACGGGCCATGAAGACTTTGCAGTCAGTGTACATCTAGATCCATCTGATCTGGATCTACACTGTCATTCAGTTTGCGAATTTTAAATGAATACAATATACATGTATCAAGTAATATGAGGGGCAGATAGTCAGAAATGTGACTAATAAATAAATAAGTATACAGTATACTTGTTACTGTCTGTCTTTAAATATGAGCTAAAATGACTATCAAATGTGTGAAAATTGATAACAATCTGTTTATTGGGGAATAGGGATTAGTAAAGCCTGTTTATTTATTGAGCTTCACACTTTACTAATTTAAGTCAATAATTGTTCTTGTAAAACTTTTTGTTTGTTCATGCATAGGGGCTTGAATCATGAAAAAAAAAAAAAAAAAAAAAAAATGAAAAAAAAAAAAAAATTTTTTTTTCATTTTTTTTTATTTTGGTACTATATTAGTGACAAGGGGGGAAACTTCGACTCCATTTTTTGGGGGGGGGTTACCTCATTTTACCCAGCGTAACTTTTTCGCAAATGCAGTTTTTTACCTGCTTATTATGAATTATACAAGTTAAATAAGTCCACTTTGCAAAAATAATCCGCCTCTGTCTGCCACTTACAGAAAACATGTTTTTCTCGCATGGATTAACTCAGCAAAGCAAAATTCGGCATAAACGTGTGACAAAATTGTTTAGGTTTTCATCAATCACAACCGAACTAGTGATACGGGGGGAACTTTTTTCACTTTCACCCGTTGTCTTTCATTTAACTTTAGCTGGCTTTGCCAATTTGAATCCAAAAAGATGTACTCGCAGCTCTAAATATAGATTTTCAAACTTTTGCTTCGCTTTCCGCAGTGTTTTGTCAATGATCAGTACAGAAACCCGGGCGCTTGCCATAATCGTCGTGTTTAAAAAGCGGGACGTGCAGGACAGATATAATCCGGAACTTCGGAAACTACGTCCGGCAGTGGAGTTGTTACTGTTAAAATGTGTGTGATAGCTTTGATTTCTCCTTTGATTTATTTGGTCAATGTAACATATTCTGCTAGGACTACGTATACACGTATTACGCAGATAAGATAACTGGATGGTGTTTCTACGTATAATGGGCTGTGCTCTGGGAATTTTGTATTGTATCGCTTTGCGGTCAACTTCCAATCAGCTGCTGTAACTTTTTTGACACATGCGCAGAAAAGGAAATAAAATGTTTACTAAAAAGCAGAAGACGATCCTTGATCTGATAAAAAAAAACAAAAAAAAAAAAAAAAAAAAAAACAGGCCCAACTGGGCCCAACTGCCTTGATTATGTCCAGGCTGGGACGGGCACAACCCACGTTATCGGGGAGTTTGCTAGAGAGCTCCGTATTTCCACAAGTTCTTTCAAAACTTGTGGAAAAACATGTTACAAAACATATATTTGCCTTTCTCAACAAATATAATGTTCTTCATAAGGCTCAATCAGGTTTTAGAAAATATCATTCATGCCAAACTGCTATGATAAATTTAGTCGACAAATGGTTAAAAAGTATTGATAAAGGGGAGAGCGTAGGTGCTATCTTTTTCGATTTACGTAAAGCGTTTGATGTTGTCGACCATGACCTACTATTGAAAAAATTAGCATACTATAAATTCAATGATTCGTCTCAAAATTGGATGA
This sequence comes from Lucinisca nassula, assembly GCA_963580285.1. Classification (NCBI taxonomy): domain Eukaryota; kingdom Metazoa; phylum Mollusca; class Bivalvia; order Lucinida; family Lucinidae; genus Lucinisca; species Lucinisca nassula. Next base: position 37,896,678 of record OY757011.1, read on the forward strand.
AATCATATTTAACAAACCGTAAGCAATGTATAGTAGCAAAAAATATGAACTCCGAATTTCAAACAGTAAAATCAGGTGTGCCACAGGGCTCAGTCTTAGGCCCTGTGTTGTTTCTTCTTTTTATAAATGACATGCCCCTTTTCACGAATGGGACAGAAGTCGATATTTATGCAGACGATACAACAATGCACTCTGCAAATAAAAATTTAAACACCGTTGCAGTTCAACTGCAAAGTGGCACCTTAGGCTTCCATCTTTGGTGCAAGGCTAATAAAATGCACGTGCATATTCAGAAGACAGCATATATGACACTCTCATCGCGTCAAAACGTTAGTCATGATGAAAGCATTGAAATATATATTGACAACGAAATTATCCAATCCGTTGAACAGCAAAAATTACTTGGGATCATAATTGATAGAACGCTTAGTTGGGACAAGCAAATTGATGCAGTTTGCTCAAACGTAACTCGTAGGATAACTCTTCTGAAACATTTATCAAAATACGTCGACAAAGAAAGCATGAATCAATACTACAACTCATACATTCTACCAATTCTAGATTATGGTTGTTTAATTTGGGGTCGCTGTTCCAATTTTAACACTTTAAGAATACTAAAACTTCAAAAAAGGGCAGCGCGTATTATACTCAAAGCAGATATATTTACTCCATCCAGTTTGATGTTCAAAGAGCTAAACTGGTTAACATTTCCAAATCGAGTTCAATATCACACATGCAATATGGTGTATAAGGCTTTAATGGGCCTTGCACCTGAATACCTGTGTGAAATGTTTATCAAAATTTCAGACACCCATAATGTAAGCTTACGCTCTGTCAAAAATGAACTGCTGCGAATTCCAAGCTCTCGGACTAAAATGTACGAGAATTCATTTATCATCTCGGTAGCTAAAATATGGAACGAAATTCCATTTAATATCCGACACAGTGAGAACATAGAAGTGTTTAAAAAAGATCTGAAAACTTATTTACACAATAGTCAGTGACGACACCAAAGTGATAAAATGATATATTAAAGCACTAGCTACTGTTTTCGCTTAACTGCAGTATACTAACCAGATCGGGAGTTGCGATGAAATAATGAGCGCTACGGAGAACTTTGAAATTGAAACTGTGCAAATATTCATCAAACCTCTGTGATCGAACACTGTGATAGATCGGTATGATAAGACAGTTTTACCTACACTTTTAATTAATCCATAACTAAGTTTTAACCATATAGCTTTTATGAGATCAAACGAATCCTTCATATTCGTTTAACATTTAGTACCTTATTTGTACACAACAGAAAAAATTATTACACTGTGTCTGGCACGCATCCGATGAGTATGCTGTCGTTGTGGGGGCATGCTGTTTGGACATTGGTTTCCGCCACATGTTCCCTGCCTCGCTGCGTATCTCGACTGCGGGTGCGTGCTCGGCATAGATGATGATTAAATCAAACCTAACTTGAGCTTTTTGCCAATTAGTAACTTTTATCCACGTTTCTTTTTTGTGAAATATGAAGGATTTAACTGTGGGTCACTGAAAAGTTTAATGATAACATTATTATAATTTTTTGTCGTTTTATACTAACCACACCTTTAGAAGGTCCATTTTAATCTTACTTTCAAAATGTTTCCTAGATTTTATCGAGTAACGGTGTTTATATATGATGTATATACTTTGTAAATATTTTAATAGTTTATGTTACAGAGGACCATGTGTTAGATAAGTATATGCTTAATATGTAATCCTCTTGAAATAAAGATTTTATTATTATTATTATTATTATTATTATTATTATTATTGAAGGGGAAATGTTTGTCAGTTTCTTGCACAACGAGTATCGTATAAAATCTATGTGTTTTTGGTAGAGTGCTAAAGAACGTGTGTACATGACGTTTGTTTGTTTGTTTGATTTGGGGTTTAACGTCCCCGTCAACACTGTAAAGGTCATTTTGGAGACGATGCTTCCAATTTTGTGGGACTTTTACCCGACATCGAGATGAAATGACTTCTCACGCCCTGTCGCTCAATGAAACCAATAGGGTTTATTAGCATGGACGGTCCGCCTCGCACTGCGGTTCCTGGACAGGCTTAGATCCTCTAAGCGGTTTACCAGTACTAGTGTGTGTGTGTGTGTGTGGGGGGGGGGGCAGATTCAGCTCTGCGTGGAAGCATCATGCAGCCCATATATTTCTTCAAGCCCTTTGGCTGGGGGCCGCTGTGTACATGACGTCGTCACCTTATGTTTAAACACTCGTTCCCGGTACACGGCGACGGTTAGCTAAGCAAAAGATAAAAAATAAATAAAAAGCCAAACGGTTCAGAATTTTAGTTAAAAGAGATACGGCTAGAAATAACTTGAAATTGTTTTACAAATTTGAATTCATAGTGGTCAGAATGAAAGACGACTTTAAGCGTGTGTTCTAATATTGTTACCTAAATAACAATGTCTGTTTTGGTGCCAATAGGCCTGTAGGAATTTTCCTTCTTTTTTTTTCTTTGTCATAAGTGGAAACCAAGGAAAAAGCGTTTCAACATGTATATTGTCTAGTGTTTGCTGTTCTCTCTCTCTCTCTCTCTCTCTCTCTCTCTCTCTCTCTCTCTCTCTCTCTCTCTCTCTCTCTCTCTCTCAGATATTTCGATTAAATTTGTGGAGGTCTTAAGATTAAGTAGAGGGCTATGGAAATATTGTGTACTGTTCATTCCAGAGGTAGAAAGAACGGTGTACAGACCTAAACTGCACCAACCGTGACCAAGGATTATAAAACTTATTTTCGTGCTCAACTGATAGGGTATGGAATTTATCCGGCTCATAAATAAAAAAAATGTAATGTAAACACATAGAAAACAATATAGTTCATACTTCCGTGAACGCATTTTCAGTGACATCAAGTGACGTCATTCTAAACCATGGTTCTCTACGGGCGTTGGTGAGGTCAACGCTGTTCCTCTCTTTGTAGTAAAATAGTGTGTAAATGTTTTTCAGTTTAAAAAGTTTGCCCTATAAGCATTATTTTTCGCCCAGTGATGAGGGGCATAGAATGTTATTGTAAAACAATAAACTTAATTTTTCTGCTTTTCATGAAAATATGAACGACAGCGAGTCGCTAACAAAGTTTACATGAACCCGTTCGGGGTTCACTTACTTAGCATACAACCCACTGCGTTCGTACTATCATGAACAGCAGAAAAATAAATTTCATTTCTTAAGTGTTTGTTTTCTTTGCCTCATATCGCTGCTCACTCTAGGGTTTATTAGCTATCTCATTATGTCAGTCATTGCAAAACATCCACATTGAGTCCGAGGTAATTTTGTTTTCAAAACCGTCTTCTGTAGCATGTTTTGTTATCCATGCAATTAGGGGAGCAGCTTCTCAGTTTCCCCTTAAATGTACATTTTTAACAGTCAGAATGACATGTCCTTATCAACTTTTAAAGAAATGGACATTCAGTTTGTCATCAAACTGCTGTCAAGTGTCAAAGAAAGCAGGTCATGAAATGTACATGCACTGGTTATTATTTCATGCGTAGCTCTTTACATGTACAAACGGATGCTTTAGACACAAACTTTAGCGGCTCACTGGAAAAATGAAGACGATTTTCTTCAGGAGGTATGAATATTAAAATACTGACATTTTGTTGTGTTACATTGGTGTGAATGTGCTTTATCGCTTATTAATTTCTGTATATTTGTGCAGTTCACAACGCATTCATTAAAGTTTTCGGACTTGCCCATCGGGGCTTAAAGAAATATGTGGGCTGCGTGACGCTTCCAGTCAGAGCTGAAACCGACCGCACGCGAGTACTGTTAAACCGCTCAAAGAATCTATGCCTGCCCGGGCAAAGCGGTGCAAGTCAGACCGTTCATGCTTATAAACCCTATTGTTTTCATTGGGCGACAGGGCCTGTCTCAATGTCGAGTAAAAGTCCCACAAAATGGATTCAACGTCTCCAAAATGACCCGTTGATGGGCACTTTAAACATCTAATCAAACAAATAAATTCCTTAAAGTGTTTGGGTGCGAAAAATAATTAATATTGCGTTCGTCGCTTCGGGCTCGTTTTCAGTGAATTAAAGTCTCATGCTCGACAAAACCCTACATGATACTTAACTAAACTGAAAACTTGCTTGAAATTCCTTGTTTCGGCCTCAATCCCACCATACATTCTATATTTCAGTTCTTATCTAAGCAGGAAACGGCCCTGCCCATCGGGGCATGAAGAAATGATGCTTCAACGCAGAGCTGAAACCTACCCGCACACGAGTACTGGTAATCCGCTTAGAGCATCTAAGCCTGCCCAGGCAAAGCGGTGCGAGTCGGCCCGTCCATGTTAATTAACCCTATTTGTTCATTGGGCGGCAGGGCTTGAGACGTCATTTCATCTTAAGGTCGGGTTAAAGTCCCACAAAATTGGAAGCAACCTCTCAAAAATGACCTTTGCAGTGTTGACGGGGACGTTAAACCTCAAATCAAACAAACAAATCTAAGCAGGAAAATTGATGAACTGTTAGTATTAAAAAAAGCGAGCATTACAAATTTAACGCTCGACTGAATTGAGCATGAAATACGTTTTATAACCTTTTAATAGACTGGTCGAGAAACACTAAGATTGGAATGCCGCTTTACTCAAAAGCACCAAAATTAAATGTCCTATATATTGAAAAGGCCCCATTTCTCACTTACTTTCCAATACAGTCTAGGCTAATACAAGTACTTTTTCAACAGATCTAAGCACTTCACAATCAAACCTTTCATAAAAGTCATCTATTTTAAGGCATTCGGAAGGCCTGGTGTTTTTTTTTTTTTTTTTTTACCGGATACTACGGTCTTCGACCACATGTGATTAACAATCGGCTCGATATGAGTGAAATAAACTCGAAAGGACCGTAAAATGATCCCCGCTCCACCCCCCCCCCCCCCACACACACACACACACAAACACAAAAATCAAGGTTGATATGCTCCAGCTTATTCTGACCTTTTTTGTTTGCCGTGTTGTGGTGAGTTGTGGTGCCTATTCAGATTAATACAAACTTGCTGAGCAGAAGAATTGAGCAGTGTTTTTTCTTACCCAAGTCCCTACATCAACAGATTTGGCCGACCTCATAAATAGAAGCGTCCACTTCAGACACTCGCGGATGAGAGAGCATGTGTGTGCTGCACTGTAGGGGTTCTGTCCCCTTAAATCACCCAATGAGCCCAACCTAAATAGTGCTTATTGTCATTTACTGGCCATTAGCGACCCAGGATCAAAATTTCAGAACATAAAAAGGAATATGTTGCAATAGGGAACAAATTGTTTCCATGCTACATCATTTTGAACATTTACGTATTGTGGCATTTTAACAAGCTGGCTGTTTTTTTAGCTCACCTGGGCCGAAGGCTCCAGGGGAGCTTATAGTATAGTGGGTCCTCCGTCGTCCGTCCGTCCACACTTTTGAGCAGCTATATCTCTGCAGCCTGCAGGCTGATCTCAATCAGTTCTCATCTGTAGCATGCCTCTAGTGGGGCATTGATGACATTAGCTTTTTTTTGAAATCGCATTAAAACTTTGGTTGCTATGGCAATCACAAGGTCCCATAGACTTACAATGGGAAAATGCTTGTCATCGACGTAGCACCTTCAGTTTTGATCGGATCTTTCTGAACTTATATATAAGGTGGCTAGGGATAAAACCTCGGATAAGTTCGAAAACCGTCCAAGTCGGCCCATTTATCATAGAGTTACATCCCTTTGATTGCTGAAAATGCCGATTTTTGACCTTGTCATCACCGTAGCCCCTTCAGTTTTGATCGGATCTTTCTGAAACTTTTATGTAAGGTGGCTACGCCCATAGGGGCTTGAAGAAATATATGGGCTGCATGATGCTTCCACGCAGAGCTGAATCTGGCCCGCCCACTAGTACTGGTAAACCGCTTAGAGGATCTAAGCCTGTCCAGGAACCGCGGTGCGAGGCGGACCGTCAATGCTAATAGACCCTATTGGTTTCATTGGGCGACAGGGCTTGAGATGTCATTTCATCTCAATGTCGGGTAAAAGTCCCACAAAATTGGAAGCAACGTCTCCAAAATGACCTTTACAGTGTTGACGGGGACGTTAAACCTCAAATCAAACAAACAAAATGTAAGGTGGCTGGGGATAAAATCTCGGATGAGTTCGAAAACCGACCAAGTCGGCCCATTTTTCTTAGAGAAACGTCCCTTTGATTGCTGAAAATGCTGATTATTGACCTTGTCATCACCGTAGCCTTTTCAGTTTTGATCGAAACTTTCTGAAACTTATATGTAAAGTTGCTGGGGATAAAATCTCGGATGAGTTCGAAAACCAGCCAAGTTGGTCCATTTATCACAGAGTAACGTCCCTTTGATTGCTGAAAATGCCGATTTTCGACCTTGTCATCACCGTAGCCCTTTCAGTTTTGATCGGATCTTTCTGAAACTTATATGTAAGGTGGCTTGGAAAAATACCGGATGAATTCGAATACCGGCCAAGGTGGCCTATTTACTTTTTAGTTATGTCCCTTTGATGACTGAAAGTGTTGATTTTTGACCTTGTCATCACCGTAGCCCCTTCAGTTTTGATCAGATCTTTCTGAAACTTATATATAAGGTGGCTAGGGATAAAACCTCGGATAAGTTCGAAAACCGTCCAAGTCGGCCCATTTATCATAGAGTTACATCCCTTTGATTGCTGAAAATGCCGATTTTTGACCTTGTCATCACCGTAGCCCCTTCAGTTTTGATCGGATCTTTCTGAAACTTTTATGTAAGGTGGCTACGCCCATAGGGGCTTGAAGAAATATATGGGCTGCATGATGCTTCCACGCAGAGCTGAATCTGGCCCGCCCACTAGTACTGGTAAACCGCTTAGAGGATCTAAGCCTGTCCAGGAACCGCGGTGCGAGGCGGACCGTCAATGCTAATAGACCCTATTGGTTTCATTGGGCGACAGGGCTTGAGATGTCATTTCATCTCAATGTCGGGTAAAAGTCCCACAAAATTGGAAGCAACGTCTCCAAAATGACCTTTACAGTGTTGACGGGGACGTTAAACCTCAAATCAAACAAACAAAATGTAAGGTGGCTGGGGATAAAATCTCGGATGAGTTCGAAAACCGACCAAGTCGGCCCATTTTTCTTAGGGAAACGTCCCTTTGATTGCTGAAAATGCTGATTATTGACCTTGTCATCACCGTAGCCTTTTCAGTTTTGATCGAAACTTTCTGAAACTTATATGTAAAGTTGCTGGGGATAAAATCTCGGATGAGTTCGAAAACCAGCCAAGTTGGTCTATTTATCACAGAGTAACGTCCCTTTGATTGCTGAAAATGCCGATTTTCGACCTTGTCATCACCGTAGCCCTTTCAGTTTTGATCGGATCTTTCTGAAACTTATATGTAAGGTGGCTTGGAAAAATACCGGATGAATTCGAATACCGGCCAAGGTGGCCTATTTACTTTTTAGTTATGTCCCTTTGATGACTGAAAGTGTTGATTTTTGACCTTGTCATCACCGTAGCCCCTTCAGTTTTGATCAGATCTTTCTGAAACTTATATGTAAGGTGACTGGGGATAAAACCTAGGATGATTTCGAATACCGGCCAAGTTGGCCCATTTATCATAGATTTACGTCCTTGTCATCACCATACCCCTTCAGTTTTGATCGGATCTTTCTGAAACTTATATGTAAGGTGGCTGGGAATAAATTCTTGGATTAGTTCGAAAACAGGCCAAGTCAGCCTATTTATCGTAGAGTTATGTCCCTTTGATGGCACAAAATGTTGATTTTTGACCTTGTCATCACCGTAGCCCCTTCAGTTTTGATCGGATTTTTCTGAAACTTATATGTAAGGTGGCTGGGGATGAAACCTCGGATGAGTTCGAAAACTGGCCAAGTTGGCCCATTTATTTTAGAGTAACATCCCTTTGATTGCTAAAAATGCCAAATTTTGACCTTGTCATCACCGTAGCCCCTTCAGTTTTGATCGGATCTTTCTGAAACTTATATGTAAGGTGGCTGGGAATAAAACCTTGGATGAGTTTGAATACTGGCCAAGTCGGCACATTTATCATAGAGTTGCGTGCCTTTGATTGCTTAAAAATGCCTCTTTTCGACCTTGTTAGCACTGCTGTCCCTTCAGTTTTGATCTGATCTTTATGAAACTAACAAACAAATAAGTCAGACAGAAAAGCTCGGAGGAGTTTGAAAACTCGTCAGGTTTGCCTATTTGTCACAGAGTAACATCCCCTTGATTGCAGCAGTTAATTGCTTATTTTTGAACTTGTCATCACCATAGCCCCATCAGTTTATATCGGATCTTCTTAGCAAGTCTGGAATAAAAGCTTGGATACGTTTGAAAACTGGTGAGGTCAGCCTATTTATTATAGAGTTACATTCTACTTGATTTGCAGAAAATGCTTACCCTGTCAACACCATGTCCTTCCATTAATCCTTCAGTAAAGGTTGGCACTTCCTGAAACTTTGAATCTGTTAGCTCAAGTGAGCGATACAGGGTCATCTTGTTTTATTTCTGTCTACACACGCATGAGTAAAACTGTTTTTAAAATAACACAAAACGTCCACGATTTCAACAAAAAATACATTTCACTTTTTCTGAGTCCGGTAAGGAGATAACTACGGCTAATCCCTGCCTTCCTAAATTTAGCCACCCACCTAGCTCAGTGCCTCAGATGCTAAAGGTCCCAGGTTCGATCCCCAGCAGCGGTGACAAAATTTCGGCGTCAGAACACGTTCCATTGGCATAATAAATTTTGCAGGTATGAATATTATAAAGTGCATCGTCCTTCGAATCTGGACGTTAACTGGAGATCTCTGTGCAGGGAGAGCCATCCCCTGTGCAGGTTAAAGAACCCTACCGTAATTACATGGTGACTGTGTACTCTTTCAGCCTTCAAAACTGGAGTATATGCAGTATACAACGTCTGTGTCCCCTCTTTGGGTTTAGTTGAAAATAGAAGAAAAATAGCGATTATGCTCATTTGTCACTACTTCGAACGGTATAAAAACCAGTTCTTCAGCTATAGTGCACGACCCGCCGGATCCTTTTAGCTTTATGAGTGTTACCATATATGGGTATGGCGGCCATTTTGGTCATGTGACCTGGACCTAAAACGGTCCCCCCCCCCCAATAAATGCGCCTTATCGTAAGGAGCAAAAATATATCTTAAACTTTAGTACTGTATTCTGAATCGTTTGCAGGATAAAATGTATTCTCACTTTTCCAATACAAAAGCATATGTGTCAAAGTTTGACCTAGGCACAAAGAAGGTCAAGGTCAACCCAGGGTCACCATTTAAGCAATTTATGATTGGCCTACGTCCCAGATGCTATTTATCAAGTTTCGTGGAAATCTGCCCAGTGGTTCTGGAGAAGACTATTTTTGAAGGGTTTTTACCATATATGGCTTGGCGGCCATTTTGGTCATGTGACCTGGACCCCATGTGCAAATTTTGGTTTCTCCCATCCCATAGAGGCTCCATATGAAATTTGACTTCAATCGGCCCAACGGTTTCCGAGGAGAAGCAGTTCGAAAAATTTCACATTTTTCGCCTCGGCGAGTCTATACTAAATGGAATGTAAAATTTCGCATATTCATTGGTTAGATCTCATTGATATCTATCAGTATGCCAAAAACTGTTTAAATATTCCAAGCGGTCAAGTCACTATCACCAATTTTCACAAACGGGTTACGGACGAACCCAAAGAAGGTCAAGGTCAACCCAGGGTCACCATTTAGCAATTTATGATGGGCCTACGTTCAAGATGCTATTTATCAAGTTTCGTGGAAATCTGCCCAGTGGTTCTTGAGAATACTATTTTTGAAGGGTTTTTACCATATATGGATTGGCGGCCATTTTGGTCATGTGACCTGGACTCCATGAGCAAATTTTGGTTTCCCTATCCCATAGAGGCTCCATATGAAATTTGATTTCAATCGGCCCAACGGTTTCAGAGGAGAAGCAGTTCGAAAATTTTCACATTTTTCGCCTCGGCGAGGCTATACTAAATGGAATGTAATATTTTGCAAGTTCATTGGTTAGATCCCATTGATATCTATCAGTATGCCAAAAATTGTTTAAATATTCCAAGCGGTTAAGTCACTATCTCCAATTTTCACAAACTGGTTACGGACGGACAGACAGACAGACCATATATGGCTTGGCGGTTATTTTGGTCATGTGACCTCGACCCTATGAGCAAATTTTGGTTTCCCCACCCCATAGAGGCTCCATATGAAATTTGACTACAATCGGCCCAACGGTTTCCGAGGAGAAGCAGTTCGAAAATTTTCACATTTTTCGCCTCGGCGAGGCTATACTAAATGGAATGTAATATTTCGCAAGTTCATTTGTTAGATCTCATTGATATCTATCAGTATGCCAAAAATTGTTTAAATATTCCAAGCGGTTAAGTCACTATCACCAATTTTCACAAACGGGTTACGGACGGACAGAATGACCGAATGACAGAATGACACGGTGATTTTAGGGCACTCTTAGAAATCAACTGACTTCAGTCGGTTGCTTTTTCTGCGGGTCGTGCAATTAAACAGCTCCGGTCGTTCCGGTCGTTAGTTCATTGATAGAGTAGCCCTGAATCAGCAGAAAAACCAAGCTTCGCGACGATTGTTTTCTTGATCTGTTACATAAAGCGATGTAAAAGTATTAAAATCTTAATTTAGAGCTGCAAATACACCATTTTGGATCCAAATTGGTCAAGAGAGGTTAATTTTAATGAAAGACATCAGTTGAAAGCGAAAAAAGTTTCCTCCGTAACACTAGTTCGCTTGTGAGTGATGAAAACCTGAAAATTTTTGTCACACGTTTATGCCGAATTTTGCTTTTCTGAGTTAATCCATGCGAGAAAAACATGTTTCCTGCAAGTGACAGACAGAGGCGGATTATTGTTGCAAAGTGGACATATTTAACTTGTATAATTCATAATAAGCAGGTGAAAAACTGCATTAGCGAAAAAGATACACTGGGTAAAATGAGGTAACCCCCCAAAAATGGAGCCGAAGTTTCCCCCCTTGTCTCTAATATAGTACCCCCCCCCCCCCCCCCCCAAAAAAAAAAATCATTTTTCTTTTTCATTTTTTTTTTCATGATTCAAGCCCCTATGGTTCATGTCAGCTAAATAGTGTACTATCCTGAAATTCATTAACCCTTATCGCGCTGAACACGATAATCCTTATCTTTGTAAACAGTGTAGGTCCTGATCAGATTGCTTCTGCCCTCTGGACCGGATCCGCACCGTTTTTCACGCAGTTTTTGAATTGCATGCATACATTATATTAATTGGTTAAGTGACGAGGAGTGTGTGTGTGTGAATTCGGGTTTATCGTCGCTTTCAACAATTTTTCAGTCATATCACGACGGTGTCTGGTTGCGACGGGGAGCTCAATGCTCACTTTTATAGTGCTGCCTCACTGAAATATCATGTCCCAGACACATTACATGATACCACACCCAGTCACATTTACCTGACACTGGGTCGACCAGTCCTAGCTCTACCCCGTAAATCTGAGTGCCAAGCGAGGAGCAGCTAGTACCATTTTTAACGACTTTGGTATGTCGCGGCCCGGGATCGAACCCGTGACCTCCCGTTCCCCGGAGCGGACACTCTACCAACTGAGCTATCGGGGCCGGTAAGTGACGAGGATAGTTCTAGTTCTGTGAACCTGAACACTGATAATTACCTAATAAATAAATAAGTTGTTTGTTTGTAGTGGAGTTTAACGGCCCAGTCAACACTATTTTAGGTCATTTTTGAGCCGGTCAGTTTATCTGTCCATATTTTCCTGGGCAGGCGGTTAACCAGTACAGTGTACATTTTTTCGCCAGAAAGTGACAACTGCCCTTCTTGACTCAGCGGAAGGGGGAGAATGACCGTAGAAAAAATATTTCATAATCAATCTCCACGAACGAATATTGTCGGCTCCGGTAGGTATCGAACCCGCGCCCTCCTGATCACCAGTCAGGCGTGTATCCGACTTAGCTACCGAGGCCTGATAAATAAATAAATAAATAATTTAGTAAATAAATAATTTATAATAAATTTCGGCCCCCGCCAAAAGAAATGTATGGGCTGCAAGATGCTTCCATGCCGAGCTGAAACCGACCCGCACACGAGTACTGGTAAACCGCTTAGAGGATCTCAGCCTGCCCAGGCAAAGGGGTTGCAAGTCGGCCCATCCATGCTTATAAACCCTATTGGTTTAATTGGGCTTCACGGGTTGAGATGTCATTTCATCTCAATGTCGGGTAAAAGTCCCACAAATTTGGAAGCAACGTCTCCAAAATGACCATTACAGTGTTGACAGGGACGTTAAACCTAAAATCAAACAAACAAATTTAAAATAAATATGTTAACAAAAATAAGATTATCCCCCAGCTTCACCATGAGTGACGAAACCGAAGAATGTTTTTTTTTTTATGCCCCCGGAATCTAAGATTCTGGGTGGCATATAGTTTTTGGTCTGTCCGTCTGTTTGTCCGTTTGTCCGTCTGCAAAAACTTTAACATTGGGCATAACTTTTGAATGGTAAGTGGTACAGCTTTCATACTTCACATGTGCATTCCTTGTCACAAGACCTTTCAAGAGGTACCATAAATTTTGACCTCGTGACCTTGGACCTTGACATTTCACCTACTTTCTGTCCGTCTGTTTGTCTGTTTGTCTGTTTGTCCGTCTGCAAAAACTTTAACATTGGGCATAACTTTTGAATGGTAAGTGGTACAGCTTTCATACTTCACATGTGCATTCCTTGTCACAAGACCTTTCAAGAGGTACCATAAATTTTGACCTCGTGACCTTGGACCTTGACATTTGACCTACTTTTGGCCTCATTTTTAAAAACTTTAACATTGGCCATAACTTTTGATTGGTAAGTGATAGAGCTTTCATATTTCACATGTGCATTCCTTGTCACAAGACCTTTCTATTGGTACTATAATTTTTGACCTCATGACCTTGACCTTGGCATATGACCTACTTTTTTAAAAACTTTAACATTGGCCATAACTTTTGATTGGTAAGTGATAGAGCTTTCATATTTCACATGTGCATTCCTTGTCACAAGACCTTTCTATTGGTACTATAATTTTTGACCTCATGACCTTGACCTTGGCATTTGACCTACTTTTTAAAAACTTTAACATTGGCCGTAACGTTTGATTGGTAAATGGTAGAGCTTTCATATTTCACGTGCATTCCTTGTCACAAGACCTTTCTAATGGTACCATAATTTTTGACCTCATGACCTTGACCTTGATGTTTGACCTACTTTTTAAAAACTTTAACATTGGCCATAACTTTTGATTGGTAAATGGTAGGGCTTTCATATTTCACATGTGCATTCCTTGTCACAAGACCTTTCTAGTGGTACCATAATTTTTATGCCCCCGGAATCTAAGATTCTGGGGGGCATATAGTTTTTGGTCTGTCCGTCTGTTTGTCTGTTTGTCCGTTTGTCCGTCTGCAAAAACTTTAACATTGGGCATAACTTTTGAATGGTAAGTGGTACAGCTTTCATACTTCACATGTGCATTCCTTGTCACAAGACCTTTCAAGAGGTACCATAAATTTTGACCTCGTGACCTTCACCTTGCGCTGTCCGGGGGCATTTGTGTTTCACAAACACATCTTGTTTTTTTTTTTTTTTTTTTGGTTTTACGGCCCTTTATAATTATTTCACTCATATCGAGCCGATCGTTAATCAGAGGCAGAGGGGGCGAAAACCGGAGTACCCGGAGAAAAACCACATGACCTACCGTTGAAGAACTTGGTGTCTCACATATGACCTGAGCCATGCTCATACAGACGCAAGATACATAGTGGGCTTTAAAACCTGTACAGTTGATACCTATGAGATTTATTCCGCAGATTTTTGTGTTGTGGGGTTAAAATGTGGTATTTGGGGCTAGTGGCTGTACAAATCTACATTGTTGGGTTAAAGACTCCATATAGTTAACATGGGGAACCCCAGAATGTACGTCTCGTAAGAATGTCCGAAAATACGTCCGTACGTCTATCCATCAATCCATCCATCCACCGATCCATCCAGATTTCCGTCCAATTAATAAGGATAATTAGGTTTCATACTCTTATTGAATTCATTTAAAAAGAATTTTGGAAGTGTGGAAATATGAT